>OZ014438.1:83375409-83975409 GCA_963966035.1 Acleris laterana
ACAAAGAAATATCTCTAAAGAGAAATACATTCGAATTTTAACCCTAACTTTTGAAAGTAGAGTTTTATCTAAAACTGAATTTTGTTTTGAGTTAATTCTTTGTTTGATTAAACGTGCGAATGTCAGTGGTTTATTTTCATGGTGAGATCTAAAAACCCTTAACAATATTACATTACACAATAAAATAGGTTAACTTGAATTGAGAAACTATTATAATCTACAAGCGACCAACACTTGCTTTCCTTTGGTTTTGTGTTTTCTGTAACATCGATACATCAGAATTTATTATACATAAAAACCTTCCTCTTGAATCACTATCTATTGGTGAAAACTGTATTAAATTAAAATGTTTTGTGAGATTTAACAGATCTAAGTGTACATAAAAAACATATAGGTGGTCGGAAGCAACTTTGTTTTATACTATGTAACGATGAAAAGTTTATTATTATATTAGATATATTGCTCGGATTATATTTAGACTAATTCATTTATCAATTTTCAGATTTAAATGCCTTGCCAGACCGTCCTATCGAGCAACGTGTGGAGATTGTTGGGGCCACCAATGCACCGATGACTGTGAGGCTTGTACCGAACTATGCTGATGACCCGTTGGCCTGTGGGCCTCGGTATATCAATGATGACTTCCGATGCACATGGGCCTCGCATTTGGGTCTGTTCAGTAGCGGTGTGCTTTGTACGTATAAATATCATCAAGTCAATCTGATTCATTATCAATATTGTCATTATTATTATTTTTTATCTAATATATTACCTCATGGAGGCTTTAGTGCATATACATGACTACGTTAGCCTCATGGGGAGATTTTATACAAAAAATACATAAATATAGAGCAAGATTTTCTGGTAATTAAGAGCAAGATTCTCTAGACAGTGGGAGTATCAGCACTGCATTCACGTCACCATCATATAAGTTCATTTCACATAGCAAATGGTATCATATGAAAGGGCTTGATTCACAAATTTTAAAACTACATTTTTTATACATTTTAAAATGCGGCTGTAGTGCTTCATATTGTCGTCTATATAGTATAGTCGTATAGTCTAATTAATAAAAAAAAATCTTCCCTCATTACTTTGATCATAATATTATAGTCTCACTCCCACAACCAAGACCAATCTAACAACAACACATATGATAAAAATTTGTATTTATATAATTAAGCCATTTAGGCTGCAGAACGTGCCACAGGAATAGACACTACATATATACATACACACATACACATATACACATATACATGCAAACATATTCACATACATAAATACATACATACATACATACATACATACATAACATACCCTCAAAACCTCTGCATCTAACATAGTAGAGTAATGTGTTAGTTCCTAAGTCGTAACTAGATGGCGTAAGCTGTAGCCCTTGAGAACTCGCGTCATTCAGTTTTACGTTAGGTAGTGTTTAATGCCAATATCAACTTAATGATATTTCTTTAGTCAATTTTTGAGCTGTGTGAATGCCACTTGGTATTTCACACCATATAAATTAGCGATGTTACGAGTTGAATTTATTCCAACTCGGATAACTCGAGTTGTTTCGGCCGCTAACTCGAATCGCCACTCGAGTTGACTTGACTCGCATCAACCGCATGGGATCCACTTCGCGGCAACAGCCTATATAAAGTCCGCCATTCAACATCCAACATGTGCATAAATTTGTCGATTTCGTGACACTGGCAACTTTTTTGCGAAATGGTAGTAATGTTGCGTAATACTTGCAACACTGGGGTTAAACACATTTGCCGTCGCTTTATCGGCGCGATAACTTTATCGACGCTGTCAACCATATTAGGGATTTCGATAAATTAGACGACAATGATAAAAATTTTAACATATCCACTCGATAAAACGGTGTCGTGCACTCGCACTCGCATCACTCGCATTCGTTATCCGCTCACTTGCCCGGCGGCCTTATCAATCAAAAAAGGTGCAAGGTCCGTCCGGATCGCTACCACCATCTTATCCATTAACCTACCGCCAAACAGCAGTGTTCGCATTGTTGTGTTCCGGTTTGGGGATAAGACAGCCGGTGAAATTACTAGCATAGAGGCATTCCATCTTAGCCTCAGGGTTGGCAACGCATTTGCAGTCTTAGGATTGCATTGCAGTCTTGTGATTGCGAATGTCTATGGGTCACAGTTTCCAGTGTGCTCGTATGTCTACTCGATGCCATAAAAAAAAAAAAAAAAAAAAAAAAAAAACTGCATCAAAATCCGTTGCGTACTTTTAAAGATACATAGGGACAGACAGACAGCGGGAAGTGACTTTGTTTTATACTATGTAGTTATACAAGAATTTCTCGTTTAAAGATGTTGCGTTTTCGGCTGTGCGTTGACCGATCAATCAGTCAGTCAGTTCCTTCTTTTACACATAAGGACTAAACACACGGAATTGTGAACCATATTAAATACGACACCGGTTTTTACATGTGTAAGTTATCTAATTTCAGTGCTGGGAATGAACGAGGGCACGAAGCTCGCGTCCAGGATGCACGCCGCGCGGCTGACGCGCGCGTTCCGGGTGAGCGGGCAGCTGGGCAAGGCGACCGACACGTACTTCTGGAACGGCCGCACGGTGGAGCGCGCCGCGTACCGCCACGTGTCCAGGGACAAGCTGGACCGCGTGGTCGCGCACATGCAGAGCTCCCACCAGAAAACTATTTACGAGTGAGTACACTCGCACCCTTCTATTAACACGAAAACAAAGTTGCAAGTATGGGCAATACATTAGGATGAAACTAAAATACTTCAAATAGCACAAAGAAGGGAAGCAGGATACTCCACTGCACTGATTGACTGCGACATCTAGCGGTGAGAGGCGGCACCAAATGGGAATAGCCCACTATGACCTCTCGCCGCTAGATGTCGCTTTTCGCTGTGTTTTACTTACTGAGTGGAATAAAGCAGGGTTGAACCCGCCCTTTTCTCGGGAGTTTCAAAAAAATAGCACACCTTGACCTTTTCTATAGATTTGGGAAATAAATTGACGTTGGTTGGGATCATCATTCTGAACAAGTAAAAATAGGTACTCCCGATATATCCTCCTTGGGGGTTAACACTTAAATCCCTCACTACGCTCAGGATTCAATTTACGCCCTCGCCTTAAATATGTCTTTTTGTTCCCTTGTGACACAATCTACTATTTTATCATTCTAAAGACGACGGAAGCACTACACGTATAGAAGTAACCGACACGATCTCTCCACTGGTCTGCGGAAGGATGTTGGTTTCTTGTCTCTTTCACCGCGTCTATCATGGGAGTGTTCCAGAAAAAGTTCGGATAGTTTAATACCATTAATACCAATTCTATTTGCACCACTAAGCAGATCCATTCTACGTTCCTCGCAATTCTTTGACCTAGTCTCTTGACCTGACTCATGGTGAGTGCGAATTCTAAAGTGGCGTTACATATTGTGACACCCTATCAATCTCGTTTGAAGATACCCAAGTTATCTGTCACACGTCGCCTGCGCGTCTATTATGGTCGCATTTATCGATATAGATATGCGTGGATCACTGACACTGTCTTACCCTGTAAGTGCGACACTGACAGATGTTTTATCCACTGAAAGAGGCGACCGTAATGGGCCCTGAGAGCGGGCTGTGCTCGGACCTGGGCGGGTACATACATACATACATACATAAGCTCACACCTTTATTCCCAGAGTGGGGTAGGCAGAGCTACAGAATTTCCAACAACTATAAAAACTTTTTGATAATTCTGTAACCACATTTTGCACACTTAGGCGAATATGTTTACCAGTGTATTAGTGACAGGTTGCAAGCCCATCGCCTGACAGTACTACACGCCTTTATTACCTTAGTCGGCTTTTTCGACATCCACGGAAAGATACAGAGTGGCACTATTCTAATCCGGCTACCACACTGGGCGGGTAGTCAACTGATATCTCATTAGTTAGCCCGGTGACGGAGGCAATCGGGCACGAACCGGTAAGGCGAACGGACGCGAGCGCGGTACTCCGATTCCTAATCCATTTGCATCCCACGCGTGTTAGATTATTTCTGTAAGCTTATTGTAGAATACGGTTAAAGTACAATTGTATGATTCAACAGCGTGTTTATTTCGTGGAAAACAACTGGCAATCAAGATGGCCGACGACGACGATTGTAGCTCGGGAGCATCTCCGTCCGCTCCTCCGTCATACATATGAAGGAAGGAATCCCACTTTTTAGCAGAAGTCGTGGGGGTCGTTGGTATTGAATATTCTTATCATAAACAATACGACTTGACATTCCTTTTTCCCACGTTTTTCTTTTTCAATTACAGGATGACAGGTCTCCACATGGATTCACAGACGCTGTATGACTTGGCGTCCGAGGGTCCGATCCGACCCACAGATGGAAAACTGCCTGTGCTGTACGGCATCAAGTGTGTCCACTTCGAGCCGCCGGACTTCACCCTAGGTATGTATCGTTAGGGGTCAAATCAAGTGCCACGCTGGCCAGTGCGTCTCAGTGAGTTGTTCCTACCCAATCTGCCTTTAGGGCCCGGAAATTCGGGGGTGGCTTATGACCAGTTTTAGGGAGAGGAGACGGCTGTTTATCTAGGAACACCCTACCTGTCATAAAATTTTGCCCCATGGATTCCCATGTCTGATTATGACAGTGCACTAAAGTACTTTACATGTTCGTTGTGGTACTCTACGCGTAGGTTGGAAATGGATCGAATTCCCTACACTTGACACTTTAACGTAGATCGGACGCCGCTGTGATTTACATTTCATTCACCTGCGTACAGTCGGCCAAATTGTGGTCTACCACCCTACAGTTGAAGTTCATTAACACGTAATGATACAATTTCGATTTTCCCTTGCAATAATATTATGACACTGACTAGTGTCAATCTTAGCGATAATTAGGTCTCACATAAACTTTTGTCAAAACCGATGAACCACTTTCTGGGCCGACCGTCAGTGAACGCAAAATTAAGCATCGAATGTCACATAACACGTTATGTGTTGAAATTTACAGGTTGTCCCTAAAACCAATGTCACATCTGCGAGGGCTGATGGTCAGGCAGCTTTCCCACATGTATTTTTTTAAAGTTATCGTACGTAGACGTTGATTTTTAAACACTTAATCTGCTTATAAAGAGACGAATTGTTGAATGCCACCACGGTGGGTTTACGTTAAGAATAGCGTAGATCCTGTCGCCACCTTCCAACTCCATCAGCAGATCACCTCTTGGATACGATAATATTGCATCGTCATCGATTTTACATATGTGGTCCAAATTTCAGCCCAATCCGTCAACGAGAAGTGGGTCAAATTTAACTTGCAAGATTAGACCCGTACATACATACATACATACCATGCAAGTTAAATGCATTACTTTAAAAACAAATGTGTTATTTTTTTCAGAAATCCAAGGAATAAACGCCTACGACAAATACTTCTGGGCGTTGTGTTACGACTTAGGAGTGCAACTGAAGACGTCAGCACACTGCACTGGAGTGCAATGCCTCAGGCACGGCAAGTTTGGCGTAGATCTAGCATTATTACGGAAACATTGGCAGTTAGAACATATTGTCAACAATATGGAAGCCTGTAAAAACGTTATAGATGAGTGCTTAGAGCTGGTTAATCCTGTTTCTGCGAGGTTAACTGCATAGGAGCACCCTCTTCATTCTTATATGCTCGCTATTCGGATGTGAAATCAGCATGTAAAAAAGTTCACACAAAATCTAGAAACACACTTATATTTTAATTTAATTTGCCAGCGTTCTCTATTATAGTTTTATCCAAATGCTCGTTTTGTTTTAAGGATATGGGAAATTACTTCGTTTGTTATATTGTCCCGCTGAGATTTCGAGCATTGCGCGTTCCATTGCTCTTTCTGCTATCTAAGGCGGTGTATCAACCCTGTCGTGACCGTCCATGTCTCTCAAACCTAGATAATACCCGACGATTGAAGAAACTTGTTACAAGCGACTGAATATCTTGGATTTATAGAGGTTATTAGCAGAGCCCGGATTTTTCGCGGCAAAACAAAAGACTGTCGCAATCTAGCTAGTGTTAGAAATATACTTTAGTTTAGCCATGTCCTTTATGGTTTTATGAAAAAGGTGGATTTGGCTCCTTATTCAAAATGTTACTTACGCGGTATTGCAGTTGCGCCGGCGTTTTGTTTTGACGTCTAGGCATCTGACTTTGTGACCACGTAGTAAATTTCAATTCTTGTTTCCCCCTCAGGGTGAGCCCAGTCCATGTTTGTATCTTTTTTATCTTATCTTTTATGGAAGCCTGTAAAAACGTTATAGATGAGTGCTTAGAGCTGGTTAATCCTGTTTCTGCGAGGTTAACTGCATAGGAGCACCCTCTTCATTCTTATATGCTCGCTATTCGGATGTGAAATCAGCATGTAAAAAAGTTCACACAAAATCTAGAAACACACTTATATTTTAATTTAATTTGCCAGCGTTCTCTATTATAGTTTTATCCAAATGCTCGTTTTGTTTTAAGGATATGGGAAATTACTTCGTTTGTTATATTGTCCCGCTGAGATTTCGAGCATTGCGCGTTCCATTGCTCTTTCTGCTATCTAAGGCGGTGTATCAACCCTGTCGTGACCGTCCATGTCTCTCAAACCTAGATAATACCCGACGATTGAAGAAACTTGTTACAAGCGACTGAATATCTTGGATTTATAGAGGTTATTAGCAGAGCCCGGATTTTTCGCGGCAAAACAAAAGACTGTCGCAATCTAGCTAGTGTTAGAAATATACTTTAGTTTAGCCATGTCCTTTATGGTTTTATGAAAAAGGTGGATTTGGCTCCTTATTCAAAATGTTACTTACGCGGTATTGCAGTTGCGCCGGCGTTTTGTTTTGACGTCTAGGCATCTGACTTTGTGACCACGTAGTAAATTTCAATTCTTGTTTCCCCCTCAGGGTGAGCCCAGTCCATGTTTGTAGTGTGATATAGAAGCAGTTGTTCAAGACTATTATTTTCATGATTTCTGACTGACCGCTGAATATACAGACATAGCGAGAGATAACGGGCGACTAATTGTACCGTATTTATTACGTATTAGTACCTAGTTACTAGGTCCTAGTACATTACTGTAGTGTAGGTATAGTTTCAAAACTGGCACTTATCTAAGCAGTAGTGGAATATTGAATTCATACATAGGGTGCTACATTTTGTGAAAGGTTATTTTCTTAGTCATAAGCTCACATTTTATACAGCCTGTAGATATTGTTACACATACCAATGTATTGTTTTCATTAATGCCAGCTCTTGTAAAGTAGTTTCAAATGGATGTTGTATTATTTAGTTTTTTTGTAGGAAATTAAACTTTTTATACTAAATGTGTGTTTGTATTAAAGGGGGACGAGAATGATAGTCTTAATATTGGGTCCATATCTATGAAATAATATGTGTTTTATTTCGTACGGAATTTATTCATTTCAATTTTAACTTCCAAATCCTTTTTAAATTTCATTAATACACTGTTTTAGATGGAAATAAAATGGTTCAGTTTCTTACTTAATGTTTACAATTAAAGTGTGAACTCAGCTCTTTTCATGTGCTGCGAGTTCAAGTGTTTCAATTACGCAGAGATTTATGAAGCTAACTATTTTTAAGTAATAGTGTCCAATATGCCTGACAGAATTTTGTTTGGTTTGCATTTGACGTTACTAAATAATCTGCAAAATTAAATGTACAATTCTCCATATAAAACGCCAATTTCATAGGTAAGGACCTAATAGTACCGTAAAACTACTCACTATCTGTCAGATGCAAATGTCACAATTACAGATAGTGACAAAGCATGGCATAAACTATCTCAAGCTTATTCCACGATTATAAGTAAGGGGGTTAAAATATAAACCATTCTAATTTGCCTTATTTTGGATTATGTTATTCTCGCTTAGTGATAAAGTTTTGAAATTAATAACAATAATTCAAGAACGTTTGTGTCAAATCAAATCAAATCAAATCATTTATTCTGTAAGTAGGCCCTGTAGGCACTTTTACAAGTCTGAGTCTACCAGCGCTTCCAAAGAGACCACTGTTGAGAAGAAGCGCCGCAAGAAACTCAACAGTAAGCCGTTTTTAAAAATAAATCACTTATTACAATACTAAACTTAAGCTACATAATTTAAATGTCATATGGATGTACAGGTCCCAGTAGTAATAATAATTAAATACATCAAAATGTCAGATTAAAATAAATAATACAATTTCGGAGATGTAAACAGGCTCCAGGTAATATAGGGGGAATCTACCAGCGCTTCGGACGAGACCATCATTGCGGAGAAGAAGCGCGAAACTAAGTTACATTAAGTAAAGTAAGTTACATTAGGTAATAACGTAATAAATAATAATTTCTTAAAACTACCAAAAATAAAATCATTACAAATGTAAGGTCAATAAACCTTAAATAAAAACAAACAAACAATAAAACACTATGAGAACAACACGACGAGGTCTCTACGTCAAAAGCCATAACTAGAATAATTTATTTAACAAAAAGTCCTTGCAAACGTGAACAGACCGGACCCCACAAACAGCACCCGTTCACGAGTATGACGCGTATCTCAGCCATCGCCTCTCTCAACCATATGTTCGGGAAAGTGGCGACCCGATCAACGACGCCGCCGTAAGCAAAGACCTTTGAGCGAGCGTGACATGCTCATGCTGCCGGACAACATAAAAGTAATATTGTGTGAAGCAGCTGTCCGGCGAGAAACATCACAGTGTGTTCTTAATTAAAAGCGTCTTGTACACACAAGAACTAGAAAAGATAAAATACAAATAGTAAACATAACATTGATTTCTTGAATACACAGTTTGCTTATAGGCTATGCTTATCAAGGTACCTAGAAAAATTCTACGAGTAAATATACCTGACACTATTTAAAGACATCTTGGTCACCAATGAAGTCATTTACAGTGTAATATGCCCTACCCAACAAGCAGCGCTTGATGTGGGACTTAAATTTATTGAACGGCATATTGACAATATCAGAAGGTATCTTGTTGTAAAAACGTATACAGTTCCCCACAAACGAAGTGCTTACTTTACGGAGACGGTGACCTGGAAGAGCGAGCTTATCCCTATTTCTAGTATTTAAGTTATGAACGTCGCGGTTATGCCTAAAATCATGTATGTTTTTGCGTACATACATGATATTCTCAAAGATATATTGAGACGCGACTGTAAGAATGTTGATTTCTTTAAATTTATCCCTAAGTGAAACACGAGACCCCAATTGATAAATCGCACGTACAGCCCTTTTCTGTAGTACAAAGATAATTTGGATGTCAGCCGCTCCTCCCCACAGCAAAATTCCGTAGCTCATAACACTATGGAAATAACTATAGTACACCAGTCTCGCCGTCTCGACGTCAGTAAGTTGTCGAATTCGCTTTACCGCATAAGCCGCCGAACTTAGTTTACCTGCAAGTGTGGATATATGCGCACTCCATTGCAGTTTCGAGTCAAGAGTGACACCTAAAAATACTGTTCTATCTTCGAATTCCAGTGGCTCATCCTTCAGTCTTATTCTATCCACATTCATACTTTTCACGTTGGAAAGAGAAAATTTAATGCACTTGGTTTTCTTGGCATTTAAAAGTAAGTTGTTGGCTGTAAACCAGTCAACAATTGTAGACAACGCAACATTGATGTCATTATAATTATCCCGTTTCCTATCCACTTTGAATATAAGTGACGTATCGTCAGCAAACAAGACTATTTCAAGTTTATCGCGCACTACATACGGGAGATCGTTAATATAGATTAAAAATAAGAACGGGCCCAGGATAGAGCCTTGAGGCACTCCCATAGCAACAGATGACCCAGAAGATTGTGTTCTGTTAATGTCTACCCGCTGAGTTCTATGAGCAAGGTAAGATGTAAGAAGATCAAGGGCACCGTTTTTGATGCCATAGTAGCTTAACTTCCGCACTAACGTAACATGATCAACACAATCAAATGCCTTGGACAGATCACAAAACACTCCAATTATATCCAATGATTTCTCCCAGGCATCAAAGATATGTTTTACCAAAGTTGAACCGGCATCGGTAGTAGATCGTCCTTTGGTAAATCCGAATTGACTGCTATGAAGTAGCTTGTATTGATTAAAGTGTGAGGATATTTGATTAAGAATTAATTTCTCAAAAACTTTACTTAGTGCTGGTAGTATTGAAATCGGTCTAAAATTTGTGGGGTCTGATTTAGCCCCTGACTTAAACAAGGGTATGATCTTACTATGTTTCATGAGATCAGGAAATACTCCAGTATCGACACACTTGTTAAACATAGTAGCTAGGTAAGGCGCAGTTGACTCTAAGATGGAGTTGAGTACTGTAACTGAGAGGCCCCAAAGATCTTCAGTCTTTTTGATATTAAGAGACCTAAACGTTTTGATCACAACTTTGGAGGTGACATGATAAAATTTAAACACATTTGTGCATTCCTTAACATTAGATCTGAATAATATTTCAGCCTTATCAGGAGATGATAGTAAAGATTCAGTGGTCTCCAAAGGTATATTCGTAAAAAACCGCTCGAATTCTTTTGCCACATCAAGGTCAGAGTTTACTAGAGTATCTTCAACTTGCAGGCTGTAGTGCGGGTCTCTAATTCTAGTTCTACCGGTTTCAGTGTTAATTACATTCCAAACGGTTTTAATCTTGTTGTCAGATTTACAAATTTTATTCGAATAGTACTCGGACTTCGCAGCAGCACAAATCTGCTTGAATTCCTTAGAATAATTTTTGACGTACTCTAGAAACTCAGGCCTATGATCGACAGCTCTCATAGCATACAACTCATACAATTTGTACCTCTTTTCATGAATCTCCGGTGTAGCCCAATCATTAAATTTCGTACCTAGCTTGGCTTTTACCTTTTTCAGACTAAAGCATGCATCAAATTCCTTAATAATACAACTAAATAAAGAAGTACATAAGGTATCCGGATCTTCCCCAGTACACGTCATATAACTTAGTTGGTTAGTGACCTTATTTTTAAATAATTCCAATCGATTTTCAGTAATTTGTCTAAGTATAAACTCTTGGGGGGCATTATCAGTCTTCCCCTTAAAGGAAGCTTGCTGGCCGCAGTGATCCGAACTTAAGATATTGATTACGGATTTCTGAACAGGGTCAAAATTACTAAATATATTATCAATACACGTAGCACTCGTTGCTGTAATTCTTGTTGGCTCATAGAACAGATTGACTAAATTGAAAGATTTAAAAGCACTCAGTAAATTAACAGAGGTGGGTGATTTGTCCAGCAGATTAACATTAAAATCACCACAAACAACAATACACTTTTGAGTATTAAAAAAAGTGTTTTAACGTGGGTCCACACTTGTGACATAATGACGTTCCGGACTACGTGGCATCGTACAGGACATGTTACGCTAAATGTGGACGATCTAGGGGTTGTGCTGACACGGTCATAAACCGTGTATGGGTAAAAATCAAAATAAATGTACATAAAGAAGAACTAACTAACTTACAATTTCATTACAAAATGACGTATGTTTGACGTTAACCAACAGTTTCGTTACGGTGACAAAACTCTCTTTAACTGGACATTTATTTTGATTTTTACCCGTATACGATGAATGTCACAAGTGTAGACGTATGGTGTCGAACAAGACTGCGTGGCTACAAGAGGCGGCGAGGTGCGGTGGGGGGGGGGGGGGGGGGGGTGGCGTATCGCGACCGGGGCACGTCTCCAGGTGATCCACTCCTACCCCGTGTCTGTATCTGTGTCATCGACGCGTGTCATATGCAAGTGTGGACGTCTCCTGGTCACGCGGGCGATAGCGAACATGCTTTGAAAAAACGGCTCGTAACACGTGACTTAGGCCCGTATTAATAAACTAATCTCAAATCTAATGCTCGTCTTGAGATGTGTCAAAAATGACAGTGTTCTATGGTTTGACGTTTACTTTGACATATCTTGTGACGCGCATCTCAGCCAAGATGAGTTTATTAATACGTGCCTTAGATGCGTGACAGTACACAGACCAGCGTCTACACTGGGCCCGGCTAGTAGATCGTAACTCCATACATTGTCCGGCCGATTATGGTGTGTCCACCAGTTTCTTCCAGAGTTCGGAATGGATTGAACCGTACTGCAGCGTGTGACAATTATTCCCGTAACAAAAACACGTCCGCATTACCGTGCTGACGCGTGTTTATGATACGCTCACGGAATAATGTTCGGTAAATTGTCACAAGTGTGGACCCCTTTATGAATATAATTCAGTGTATTTGGTTTCATTTGGACTTCAATCGCGTGATTTTAGTTATTAAAACCAAATAAATAATTGCTAAACATAAATGATTACACTGTCAACTTCAGGGTTAATCCCAATTCTAATATTATCATTCGGTCTATGACAGGCTGTCATTCTGAAAACATCTGTCGAATTATAATTTTTTTTATCGTTGATTTTGGTCCGCAAATCTAGGGCAGTTTTGTGTGACAACTTGTAATATTGATGAAGAACAAGCCATTGAAGTGGTTGCTCTCCATCTTCAAGGGGCACGACTATGCCTGGAAGACTTCGACGACAGGACAGGATTCACCGTACAACGTTGCTTATATACACTTGACATTGGCAAAATTACGTTATTATCTAGACGCCATTAAATAAATAAATGATAATAATATTAACATTCGTATCGCTTTGCTGGTTCTGATTTCCATAGTTCAAAAGTAAGCAGATAGATGGCGGTAGTAATCGTTAAAATTGGTAATATTTTTATTCTTGATATCTAACTAAGGCCTCCCCAAAACTGTCATTTGCGAATGATGCTTATTGCATAAGCAATAAATGGGGGTCTATGACTGGCTGTCGTTCTGAAAATGTCTGTCCAATTATATATTTTTTTGTAAATTATTGTATCGTGGATTTTGGTCGGCAGTTTTTTGGGACAACTTGTAATATTGATGAAGAACTTGCATTGAATAAAATAACAGTGAAAAGATGGTTCCAAATGAGTTAGCTGTCAAGATCACACCAAGCCATTGAAGAGGTTGCTCGCCATCTTCAAGGGGCACGACTATGACTGGAAGACTTCGACATCAGGACAGGATTCACCATACAACGTTGCTTATATACTTGACATTGGCAAAATTACGTTATTATCTAGACGCCATTAAATAAATAAATTATAATAATATTAGTATTCGTATCTCCTTGCTGGTTCTAATTTCCATAGTTCAAAACTTAAAAGATAGATGGCGGTAGTAATCGTTAAAATAGGTAATACAATTCTTGATATTTAAAGAATCCCCGAAACCGTCATTTGCGAATGATGCTAATTGCTTATGCTTCATTTATTAGTGTTTTATGTTGTCTGTGATTATTTGAGTGTCATTTTTGTATTAATGTTTTATTATTTTGTATTAATTTTATGATACATTGTAATGTAACAATACAATGATGAACAAATAAACTATAGTAATCTAAACTGTGCTATTGATACCCATTGATGTAACTCCTGTTGGCAATGTTCATATTGGTCGCGAGTGATCGACTGAGCTTGTCAAGTTCGCAGTGATCGGATCAACAGAAGTTTTTTTATAAGCAGCAACGCGCCGGGTCCCTACTGGTACTTCATGAAATAGTAAACACTTGCTTCTATTCAACTCTGCTGATATCTGAAGCGTCTAAAGCTCTGTCATATTTAAGGATTTTTAGGTCGCACTTGAATTTGATGTGACACTTCAAGATAGGGATAGGAACAAAACATAATAGGTACCTTACCTACTTACTTACTTAGGTTAAATGTACCTACTTAAACTACGTCGGAGCTATCCGAGTGTTCTTTTCGTAAACTATACTTAATAATAATCGCTCCAAAAGTTGCGTAAATTACTTATGTTAATTTTTTTTATTAAAAATTGCACAAGTAACAATTAATACCTAAATACTTTCAACGAAAATGATTTTCTACTCGATCGGATATACCGATTTTGAATTAGTGCTTCTCAACAAAAGGACGTAAATGCCATGAAGAAACCCTCTTTTGGCGGTGCTTTTTTTATTCAAATAGTACGTATCTTCTTTACATTTTGAGACTAGTAAGTGTGTTAAAGTTATTTAAGTTGATTTTTGTGTAGTAACGGCTTCGGTTGGAACCCTACACTGAGCATGGTCTGGCACGGTCTTGCCCGGTTTGTTCTTAAATTACCTACTTGAATTCTGTACATTTCAGAGACTTTAAACGCATGTGTTAATGGAAATCGTTTACTTTTCGTTGTATTCTTATTAGGTTCCGTAAAACCTTACAACTTTGCCCTTTGAACATAACTTTGCCCTAGTCGTCACTTTTGAATATAACCGAAATAAATCAAAAAATATCAAACGCACACCTTATTTTCAATCTGTGGTAGATAGTTAAACATATCGCTGGCAAGACCGAGTAACGGCTGACCCCCCACCATGCTTTAGTCACTCGTCAGACGGCTGCGAACACAGTAGTGTATTTTGGTGGGCCAAAAAGTGCGAAAAAACTTCTGTGGTAAATTCACCTACGACGTCCCAACAGGTATGTACTTGTGACTGTTATAACTCTATAGTTAGTAATCGCTACAGACAAAAACTCAACACTGTATCTCAATTAATTTCTGAGTTATGGCGGTGGGCAATGTTATATGCTTATTCCGGGAGTGCTGCTCGCAACATTGCCCAGCACAATTTCACCGTTAGGGTTGTCACTCAAGACGTGATAACGGAATTAAAAGGACAACTATATGCATATCTGAATTTTGACTTTTTACTTAGACTAACTTACTTTTTATGCACTAAATATGGCGTCTCTTGTGCAGGATTAACCAACCGAGAGCTTGGACCAACAAGTTTAGTCTTGTCCAATATAAGCAGGTATTTTTTTTTATTTCAAATTGGTAACAATTATCTGTTCAAAGGAACAACCATTTTTACATCAGGTTGTCACTCGGCAAAGTGGCGATATAATTTGACTCGTGCTGAAGCTGTTAACAATAGCCTTCATACCTCGGACCTTATCATCTGAGCTATGGGGCCATAAAACCCTATATTTTAGAGATGCTTACAGCTAAGATTAGACTTTCTTCATTTATACAGACTTAAACACATTACCCTCCTTTAGGTTTCGACTTAGTCGCGTAAAATCAAAAATTAACAACCCTAATTCACTTTCATTTTTGTATGAAAGTGTCACAAAATCGATTCAAAACTTTGCCCACCAAATTTAGGTGGAGAATCCGACGTCAAAAAAGACTTTTAATTATATGGAATGAGGTCATAGTTAATGCATATTATAGGTTTTTAAGGACCTGATGATAAAGTCGTCGATGCCAAAGTTATTAGCGTTTATACAAAAGTGGGCAATGTTGGAAAAAAGTTTTTTTTTTGGCCCGCAGCTTTGAGAGGCATTTTCACCAATAAAAAGGCGTATTTTTGTATTCTATTCATAACAGACACCAAGAACAGAGTCCAAAGGTGTTATTAGTACAGACTTTAAATTCAAAAAATTATTATAAACGTGAAAAAAATAGCAATAATTGCAAAAAGCGGGCAAAGTTGTATGGTTTTACGGTTATTATAAAAATAACCCTGTTGATTAACAATGAAAGAAAAGTATGTGGTCTACAATAAATGAATGATTTTGGACTTTAATCTCGTGAGTTTTATTATAAAACCCAAATAAATAAATAATCGCTCAACATAAATGATTACTTTGTCAACTTCAGGGATAAATGCAATTGTAATGTTAATATTTGTGTTATACTGCTTGCTGTAATTTCCATAGTTCAAAACTAAGCAGATAGATGGCGGTAGTAATCGTTAAAATTGGTAATATTTTTATTCTTGATATCTAAGGACTCCCCAAAACTGTCATTTGCTAATGATGCTTATTGCATAAGCAATAAATGGGGGTCTATGACTGGCTGTCGTTCTGAAAATGTCTGTCCAATTATATATTTTTTTGTAAATTATTGTATCGTGGATTTTGGTCGGCAGTTTTTTGGGACAACTTGTAATATTGATGAAGAACTTGCATTGAATAAAATAACAGTGAAAAGATGGTTCCAAATGAGTTAGCGGTCAAGATCACACCAAGCCATTGAAGAGGTTGCTCGCCATCTTCAAGGGGCACGACTATGACTGGAAGACTTCGACGTCAGGACAGGATTCACCATACAACGTTGCTTATATACTTGACATTGGCAAAATTACGTTATTATCTAGACGCCATCAAATAAATAAATTATAATAATATTAGTATTCGTATAGATCTCCTTGCTGGTTCTAATTTCCATAGTTCAAAACTTAAAAGATAGATGGCGGTAGTAATCGTTAAAATAGGTAATACAATTCTTGATATTTAAAGAATCCCCGAAACCGTCATTTGCGAATGATGCTAATTGCTTATGCTTCATTTATTAGTGTTTTATGTTGTCTGTGATTATTTGAGTGTCATTTTTGTATTAATATTTTATTATTTTGTATTAATTTTACGTTAAATTGTAACAATACAATGATGAATAAATAAACTATACTAACCTTAACTGTGCTATTGATACCCATTGATGTAACTCCTGTTGACAATCTTCATATTCTTCATAGTCGCGAGTGATCGACTGAGCTTGTCAAGTTGGCAGTGATCGGATCAACAGAAGTTTTTCATAAGCAGCAACGCGCCGGGTCCCTACTGGTACTTCATGAAATAGTAAACACTTGCATCTATCCAACTCTGCTGATATCGGAAGCGTCTAAAGCTCTGTCATATTTAAGGATTTTTAGGTCGCACTTGAATTTGATGTGACACTTCAAGATAGGGATAGGAACAAAGCATAATAGGTACCTATGTTAAATGTACCTGCTTAAACTACGTCGGAGCTATCCGAGTGTTCTTTTCGTAAACTATACTTAATAATAATCGCTCCAAAAGTTGCGTAAATTACTTATGTTAATTTTTTTTATTAAAAATTGCACAAGTAACACTTAATACCTAAATACTTTCAACGAAAATGATTTTCTACTCGATCGGATATACCTATTTTGAGTTAGTGGTTCTCAACAAAAGGACGTAAATGCCATGAAGATACCCTCTTTTGTTGGTGCTTTTTTTATTCAAATAGTATCTTCTTTACATTTTGAGACTAGTAAGTGTGTTAAAGTTATTTAAGTTGATTTTTGTGTAGTAACGGCTTCGGATGGAACCCTACACTGAGCATGGTCTGGCATGGTCTTGCCCGGTTTGTTCTTAAATTACTTGAATTCTGTACATTTCAGAGACTTTGAACGCATGTGTTAATGGAAATCACTTACTTTTCGTTGTATTCTTGTTAGGTTATTAAAAAATAACCCTGTTGATTAACAATGAAAGAAAAGTATGTGGTCTACAATAAAAGAACGATTTTGGACTTCAATCGCGTGAGTTTTATAATAAATAAATAATTGCTCAACATAAATGATTACTTTGTCAACTTCAGGGATAAACGCAATTGAAATGTTAATATTTGTATTTTACTGCTTGCTGTAATTTCCATAGTTCAAAACTAAGCAGATAGATGGCGGTAGTAATCGTTAAAATTGTTAATAGTTTTATTCTTGATATCTAAGGACTCCCTAAAACTGTCATTTGCGAATGATGCTTATTGCATAAGCAACAAATGTTGTCTTTGATTATATTTTTTTATATAATTTTGCATTAATGTTGACGATATCGATATATTGTAACATTACATTGATTAATAAACAAACTAAATCAAACTATGTTATTAACAGCCATTGATGCAACACCTGTTAAAATCTTCATTGTAGCCGCGGGTGATCAAATGATTGTGTTGTAATGTTTTTGTAGGTTATTAAAAATAACAAAAGTGGTTTGCAATAAAACTTTGTTTCACCTATTTATCGAAGAAGAAGCTGTAGGTACACAAAGAAAAAAATGGGTTTCGCAGCGTTGAGTACCAGATGACTCATTTCAGTATAATTTAATTTCCTAACAGCTGGAAGTATGAATATTTTCCAGGCATCGAGTGGCTTAGATCTTTCAGTTTTAAGGTACTCTGGTCGTTAATGTTTAACAACCTAAATTAATAACTCTGATTAAAATAACTAAGGTTGTCTATTTATACTACACGTCCGGCATTCATTAGTTGACAAAATTCTACGTATGTGCCTATGAAAAACAAGGCGTGAGTTGTGAGAAGTGGCTTAAAAATTATACTGAATTTATATCGGCCAAGTGCGAACGGTTCTGACTTCTGTACTATTCTAGTCTGGAATAGTAAAGAATTTTAAAACGGGACGGGAGCCCCCTTTTATTTCTTGTTATCATTAATTCATGTCCTCCATACCGTGTCCGGTAACGGCGAATCCTGCAGTTTGTCTAGTCCGGGTGATGTGCTCTAATGTGTCTGGCAAAACCGAACCCTTGTTCCATCTAGTCATACACTTAGTTCTACATGTATGACTAATAAGAAAAAAAAAACCACTTAGTTCTACATCCATGTATGACTTCTTTGAACACGTAAAATGGTACTTTTTTGTTCTGTCTAGGCATACACCTACACGATGTAAATAAATGTCATTTCCTTAAATTCCCACTTTTTCGGAATTCTTGCTCTTATGAAAATGTAAACATGTAAATATGAAAATGAGGTAGGTTTAGGTTATGTTAGATTTGCAGCAGGCCCGGAGGGCCAAACCACCCAGAAATAGGCGCTCCGCGTTAGCGGAGCTCCGTCGACACTGTCTGATTGATTTGAAATAAGAGTGTCGACGGAGCTCCGCGTCATTTCTGGGTGGTTTGGCCCTCCGGGCCTGCTGCAAAACTAACATAACCTAAAACTACCTCATTTTGAACAACTCGTTTTGTACACATCGTGTATGACTAGACAGAACAAAAAAGTACCATTTTACGTGTTCAAAGAAGTCATACATGGATGTAGAACTAAGCGGATTTTTTTTTCTTATTAGTCATACATGTAGAACTAAGTGTATGACTAGATGGAACAAGGGAAACCGAATTTCGCTTTAAAAGCGCGTTTACAGGGTAGGCAGAAGAGTTGGCCAGCCGAGACATATGTGTAGTTATAGGAGGGCTTAGGTTGAGTCTTCCGTATATGGCGCTTTGCATCAAGGTCTTCAAGACGCTTTTGTTCGAATGTGTTCACCTTTGTGTGAATGTTTCGATGCCATTCCGGTCTGTGACTTGCAAACTCCTCCCATCTATCACTAGCGAGATCTACAGCTGCAAGGTTGTGTTTTAAGACGTCCTTGTACCGCAGGTACTGTCAAGGACTTTAATTGTTAAGCCACTATGGAACCCTGTCATAATGACAGCGTCAAACCATATGAAAGAAATTACGCTAAAATTAATGATCAACGTTATGCGACAGGGTTCCATAGTGGGTTAATAATTTAAGTCCTTGACTGTACTGTCCGCCCTGCCTACGTTTCTTGTTATAGTGATTATAGTGTTATGTTACTCAGGTTTTGAAAATTTCATGTTTACCTTTTACAGACGTTTTAAGAGATACACTCAACTGACAAACGGAATGACTGACGGACAGACGGACAGTGGAGGCTGTCCAAACCATATATTCAAACCGCGGACAGATAGGCTTGCGTCGGGTTAAAATTTGACACATTTTGTATGGGCAAATGTAACGTTTAAATCCGAAGTAAGCCTTATCTATCCGCGGTTTGAATGTAAGGTGCGGCCGTTAGAGTAGGCACACGGACTGCAGGCTTGTTTTTAATGTGCACATACGTAGAATTTTGTCAACCAATGAATGACGGACGTGTAGTGTAAATAGACAACTTTAGATAATAGAAGTTAATTTTAGTGCCTAAATAGGAAAATACAAGAAAACATCTTTGAAGTTAATAAGCCTAACATTGAAAAAGAGGAGTCGGGATGACTTATTTTGGCGGCGGGTGACCCTAATAACTAGGCATCGGAGTTTTTGTCGCACGGTAAGACTTATAGCAAGCTATGGAGTCGTCATTTGCCATAAATCTAAACTCTTATTCATATATCCGTCGACTGTCACTAGAATCGGACTCCGAACACGTATGACATTATCTATGTTAAGTCACAGACAATGATGTAGCCTGCCGCTAATAAAATAAGTTAAAAATATGTATTTGGCTAAAAGATAACAAAGCCATTAAGCAATTGTGATGAAAAACATTGTATGTTACTAATGTTACACGGGTGGTAAAAATAAATACAACGCCCGAGTCATTAAAACCACCAGCCTTCGGCTTCGGGCTTCTAACAGACTCTCGTTTGTAATCCTTTTTTTACCACCCTTAATACACAATGTACTAAATTATTATGTTTTGTAATTTTGTATGTGTTTTATAAAATAAATGCTGTGAATTAGCCTAAAATTATGAAAAAAGAATACGGTATACGAGTATTATTAGAGCCTTACTAACTTACTTACCTATTTCCAGGAAAATCTTAACCCTTTGAACGCCTTTGACTTGATACAAACGTGGTCCTCACACGCCAATGACAGCCGAAAATCACAGCTAATGTCAACCTTACGTGACAAATACTCGGGTATTTTGCACTGTATTGGTGACCACTATATGGGTCGATGGCGTCGTAGGCACGACAGAACACGACCACTTTACTTTTCCATAGTTCAAAACTTAGCAGATAGATGGCGGTAGTAATCGTTAAAATAATCCCCAAAACGGTTATTTGCGAATGATGCTTATTGCTTATATGCTCCATTTATTAGATTTTTATGTTGTCTTTGATTATTTGAGTGTTATTTTTTATTCATATTTTTGTATTAATGTTGACGATGAATCGTAACATTAAATTGATGTATAAATAAACTAAACCAAACTAAACTAGGTATGTGATTGACACCTATTGATGCGACACCTGTTGACAATATTTGCCGCGGGTGATAATGATAACTAATCCGGTGACCGTTGTTTTTTTTTGTAGTACTTCATTAAAAAAAAACTGTTGGTTCACAATGAAACAAAAGTATGTGGTCTACGTAAAACATTGTTTCACCTATTTAGAGAAGAAGCTGTTCACAAGGTGCGGGTGCGTAGGTTTGCTGGACGTCAATAATAATAATTATTACCGTGATGGACTTGCACGATGGAATTTTTGTCTATTTGCACGATAGTGGGTACAATAGCATCGTGCCTGACAGAATGAGTCAAATTTGAATCCGAAGTAACCCTATCTGTCCACGGTTTAAATATAGGAACCAGAAATTAGTGGTTAGACCAGTGATTCCCAAAGTGGTCTAGGTGGACCCCCAGGGGTCCATGTGAGACTCGACGGGGGTCTACGTTGGGCGTGACGAAAAATGGGGGTCCACAATCGTAAGTGGGGGTGCATGAAAATTAATTTGGTTTCGATAGTGAAGAACTAAAATGTTGGCTTGATTTATCCTATCAATACACATATTATGCAGATAATATTTTAAGAAGCTTAGCGACTGTTACTTATAAAAACTTACATAATTCCATATGCAGTCCAAATATGGTGTGGTGTGGTGTGGTGTGGTGTGGTATGGTGGTGTGGTGTGTGGTGTATGGTGTACCTATGTGCTTGAAATCTTGCATGAACGGTTCTTGTGCTGTGAGTCACTATAGATTTCAAAAAAGTAAAATTGGATTGAGTCACTTTTTGGATTGGCCAACTTTTTTTGACATCCACTCACAGTACAATCATTACAATCAATTAAAATTTAATTGAAAATTTGTTTAGGCGACTTTATTATTAAATAATTAACCCTACCCAGCAATCAATTCTAACTTATTTTTTCGAAAACTGTTAATACGAATTAACAGTTTTCGAAAAAATAAGTTAGAATCATCATTTCAGATTGATTTATAGTGTTGCCACTTTTTAATTTTAAGACTTTGCCAGTCAGTCATGAAATTAAAATGATGTGAGTGATTAGATGGTCTGGAAAGGACGTGGCATTAACATAAACGGCGAGTACATCTCACACTTGCGATTCGCAGACGACATCGTCATTATGGCCCGAACGTTGCAGGATTTACAACATATGTTGAATGACCTAGGACAAAACCAAGATTATGCTTAATTAATGAGCATGTCATGCGGGGACCGATTGTAGTAGGTACAGGGCGATGCTCTTGAGGTTGTTCAAGAATATGTTTACCTAGGGCAAACTATGGGAATATTGAAATATTATATCCCGCGGGTCTCTCAATAAAAAACTAATGCGCGTTAAAAAATCACTCCTGGAAACCTGTATGGTGTGATTGATAACGTTTTGTCACGTCGCACCAGAAATTGAACAGTGTGTGTTCAAAAATCAATTAATCCGTCTGAACGGTTTAAGCTGCGGCTACACTGAGGCGGAGATGAGCGGAGTGGATCGGAGCTGTGCCAACATTAACCAATAGAATCTAAACTAACGTGCGTAAGGCGCGCTCGACGTGACCGCATGCACCTTCTATTGGTTGATATTGGCACAGCTCCGCTCCGCTCGTCGCCTCAGTGGAGCCGCAGCCTAAGTCTGCAATACCAACCAACCAATACCAATAGAAGGCGCATGCGTTCACGTCGAGCGCGCCTTGCGCAGTTGCAAACGTAAAGTGGTTTAGATTCTATTGGTTAATATTGGCACAGCTCCGCTCCATTCCGCTCATCTCCGTCTGATGGAGCCGCAGCCAAATGGCATAAGTAGCTCATTATAATTATGTTTCAACGCGATAATAAATGTATGGCACGCGCGTTGAAATTTGAAATACCTGTCAATGATTGTTCCATATAATATGCAAGCGTTCAGTAGTTATTGTTCATGCATCTTTTCAATCAAAATAAAAAAAACGCCTCACGTTTTTGACAGGGCAGTTTGACGTTAGTGCATGGGGCTCGATTGTTTTTAGAATTTTTCTTCCACCATTCCGCGTTACTTATTCGTTTTATTTTCTGATGCTGTGACCAATACAGAGGCTTTGAGCCTCCATCAAAATGGTTTTGAACGCTGCTGTGCAAATGATTAGGTACGTATTAAGCTTAAAATTGGTTAGTTTGTAACCTATAATTCTTAGTCATTGGGTACATCTCGTAGATAAGTGGAATTACTCTGCATTGTTACGATATTTACTTCTAATAACCCATTTTTTTTATTCTTGTATCTAAACATTGTTTACATACTATAGTTTGGTTACACATTTTACTCATTATTCACTTCTAAATTGTAATCAACACGACTTAAAGTAGTTTTGTCTTTAAATTTTTGAACCTATATACATTCACTCGTAACACTCGTTAGGCATTTTCCACTTGCACTTAGGCTTGCCAACTATTTCTTGGGCAAATATAGTATTTTCCAGCCCAAGGAAGGTACTTTGAAGAAAAACTTTATAAAAAGTGTGTAATTTCATTCATTAAATATAATGCACTATATTTACTAGGCACTTACTAACATTCTGCCAGCTATTAGGGTAACTGAGCTGAAAAAAGCCTATTTTTCCACTTCAACTACATTGTTGCTTAAAATCAGGTTGAAATGGCCAACTCAAACTGCGTATATATAAGGACTGACCGAAATATAGTATATTTGTGTCCTATATTTCTTCAACCGTATATAGTAAACAAGAGTGAAAATATAATACAATAGTATATATTGTAGTATGGTTGGCAACCCTACTTGCACTGGATGTTAATGTGATTGAACTGACAGGGCAATAGACTAAAGTAATCAGTAATCACTGCCTGATCACTTAGTATTTTATTTACAACCTATGCAACCCTATGATGCTAAGGCCCGTATTAATAAACTAATCTCAACTCGAATGCTCGTCTCGCGATGCGTCAAAAATGACAGTCTTCTATGGTTTGACATTTACTTTGACGTATCTTGTGACGGGCATCTTAGCCAAGATGAGTTTATTAATACGGGACTAAAACTTGATGCTTGAGACTGAGGTTGAGTATTAACGACATTGACATCCTTATTTTAAAGCAGTGACTGTTCTAATGTATTCAATCTCAATCAAAGTTCAAGGGTTGTTTATGTAATTCCTGAGTCATTATTAATAGTAAGATGATACCTGTGACAACCGTATTTTGTAATTTTGATCCCTTACTATACTCTCAAGGGTTACCTGGAAGAGATCACGTAGGGATAAGTTCGCGTTTGTTCTGCCAGCGACTTTGTCCGCATAGAATTCATATTTTTGTCATCCCATGTGAAATTGTATTTTTTCTGGGGTAAAAAGTAGCCTATGTTGAAATTCGTCCAGTAGTTTTTGAGTTTATTCATTACAAACATGGAGAAATACAATAATACAAATCTTTCCGCTTTACAGTATAATAAGTGTAGATTAATTTAAGTTTAACTATTGTACGGGTTGGCTGTGTGAAACCGAAATTGTAAGCGGATAAATAAATTATTATTTGCATGCTGGGTGAAATTGTAACTCAAAATGTTGTCTTGTAACATTACAGAGAGGCGGAGGAGCTCAAGCAAAATATATTAAAATTCAAAAGTGACACGTCCATGCTACAGGAACGCAGCCTCTGGCCCTCCCAACAGCAGTTACAAAAGGTTATTTTAACATAAAATAAATCACGTCTGGCTTGCCTGGACCCATTTAAAGAAAAATATGCTTGAACTCGTCAATGTCATTACAGATGTCAAGTCATTTGTAAATTATAGGAAACTCATTATTGTTGTAGGATGTCATATTAACTTTGGACCTGAGGTAGGTACCTAATGTAATCTCGTGACTGTACACAACGCGTTTAAATATTATAATCTAAGTCAAATATGTAAATATACAGGGTGTTTGGCACTCGGGTGTAGGCGTTTTACGGGTGATAGTAAGGGTCATTCTGAAATTTATTGACCATATTTACTATTATGCTAAGTTTCACGGTTTCCGAGATATTGATCATTTTAATAGGATTTTTTGTAATTTTTCCTTATGTACGTGATACGAAAAACCCCTTTACCGATCCATATCATATCATTTATGGAGCCTATTTTTAGTATTCCCATCCTTATTAAATAGTCCTACACTAACCGGTGGTGGTCGATAGCAGCGCCATTGTTTTATAGTGTGAACTCAGGAACAATCACCAGTGTCCCATCACTTTATTAAATTAACAATGTCTAAAAAGCGTCTGCTTGATGGCTTTGGTTCCATGTATGCCTTCCATAGGTCCGGGCACTCCCGTAGTCCCGTGATTGGTAAATACATTAATAATGTGGCGTTCAGTAGGTCATCATATGTTTGTCATCTTTCAGATCTATCAAAAAGTATTAGTCCTGGACTTGGATTATGCTTTGGACAAGAAAGTGGAGCAGGATCTCTGGAATGTGGGGTTCAAGCAGCAGATTGAGGCCCTGCAGACGATCTCCAAGGATCGGAAGGTTGGTATTAGTTATCAATTTTGCTTACAATCGGCACAAAATAAAATTGCTTGAGTTGTATTAATTACTTCATTCCCGTATTATTTGATTAGTATTGCAAATTTTTTGGTGGCTCTAGAATAGATATAATAGTTCTAGAATCCATGGAGTTGCTATTACTTAATTATTTTAATATTATAACACTTTGATTTTGGCCTACAGTTATAACAACTCCATGTGTTCTAGAACCACGGTATGTCTGCAATAGTCCTAACTCTATTGATTACACACAAAAAAGGAAATCAAATGTAATTCGTTACATTACATTAACAAAGGGTAATTAAGGTTGTCTAGGTTAATTTCAGGAATGTGATTTTTTGAAAGAGGTCCTATTGCTAATCTAACCTCTTATTAGACAAACCATATTCCACGTAAAAACTCGTAAAGACACGTAATAGAAGATCGAGCCACACTCGTTCCCATAAATAGTACTTCAATCCCATATCAAATATGAGTACAGCTGGCGCCATCTGTCGTCAAGTAGCAAAATCACATTCGTAAACAATCGTGTTGTTTTGATTCATATGAACATTTTGTTATGTATCACGCCAGAATTAAATTAAACTATAATTCGTGAGTTGGTGCTAGCGGCACTCGTTCCCGTAAATAATGTGTTAATTCTATAGCGAAAATGAGTACAGCTGGCGCCATCTGTCGTCAAGTAGCAAAATTACATTCGTAAACAATCATGTTGTTTTGATTCATATGCACATTTTGCTATGTATCGCGCCAGAATTAAATTAAACTTCAATTCGTAAGTTGGTGCTAGCGGCACTTGTTCCCGTACCTATATAATGTGTTAATTCTATAGCGAAAATGAGTACAGCTGGCGCCATCTGTCGTCAAGAAGCAAAGTCACATTCGCAAACAATCATGTTAATTTGATTCATATGAACATTTTGCTTTGTATCGCGCCAGAATTAAATTAAACTTTAATTCGTAAGTTGGTGCTAGCGGCGCTCGTTCCCGTAAATATAGTGTTAATTCTATAGCGAAAATGAGGACAGCTGGCGCCATCTGTAGTCAAGTAGCAAAATCACATTTGTAAACAATCATGTTGTTTTGATTCAAATGAACATTTTGCTATGTATCGCGTCAGAATTAAATTAAACTTTAATTCGTAAGTTGGTGCTAGCGGCACCCGTTCCCGTAAATGATTTGTTAATTCTATAGCGAAAATGAGTACAGCTGGCGCCATCTGTCGTCAAGAAGGAAAATCACATTCGTAAACAATCATGTTGTTTTGATACATATGCACATTTTGCTATGTATCGCGCCAGAATTAAATTAAATTTTAAATCGTAAGTTGGTGCTAGCGGCACTTGTTCGCTGTCGTGTGTCATTTGACGTCATCGCACCAAAAATGCTAGAAAAAGTACGATCACTGCTAATAATAACTACAACATATTCAAATATCGTGGAAATCGGACTTGATTTCGGCGTGTGAGAAGTATTAAAGCCCGGAGCTAAATTTATTATTATTATTATTATTTAATCAGGCGGCAGTTGTGACAACTGATAGATGCCTGTATCCAGCTGTTCCTTGTTGAAGTGTTCTTTGTACTGCTAATGTGTTGGTCCAGTCGGTTTTTAAACTGATTGATGTTCAGTGCTAAGACTACTTGTTCTGGCAGTTTGTTCCATGCTTTCACTACTCTGTTATATAAGAAGTGTCTACGAGGATTGTTGTGTGAAAGCTCAGGAATTTTAATTAATGGCCCCAGAGACGAGTGTTAGTATTTGGCTTGAACAATTTATGAAACTCCTGTAAATCGTAATGTCCTGTGAGTATCTTATAGGTTTCTATTAAATCGCCACGCTCTCCACGATCCTTTAGAGTGAGTGCACCTGCAGTCTTTCCTCGTAAGGTTTATTTTTAAGTTGTCTCGGTATCTTGATGTTTTTTTTTGACAGCGCTTCACGATCCTCATTTAAAAACCATACATATATTATTTTGAAAATCGCGTCAACTACTCAATTCACTACAGGTAATTAATTAAAGTTATTTTTATTATTATCTTATAAGGCTTGGTAGTAAAGTTAGTTATAAATTAATTAAAATAAAACTATATCATAGAGTGTATACAATTCGCAGAGAGGTAGTTATTCATTAGGTATAATATGTTTTTTCTCCGACAAACCTATCTGTTTATCTCTATTCTTTCTCAAATCATTCCCCCACTGAAAATGGCGATGCATGTCAATTATGCTCTAAGAAGATGTGTCTCCTTACAGAATCCTCTCCGCGGGGAGGCGCAGGCGATGCTAGCGTGGGTGCTCCAGGCGGCGGCTGGCTTCTACCTATGCCTGCTGCACCAGATATGCACCGCTTTTAAACTGGATCTGCCATTTAGGTAACAATCTACCACACTAAAGTCGAGTCCAGAATTAGGCGAACTAACTTGACAGCCGAAAATGTTGCCAGACATAGGAAAAAATAAATAGTGATAGGATTATGTCGACACATATATGTCGATACAACCTTGTGCCTTCTGTAAATCTGATTATTTATATTTTTATCAAGTAAGCAAGTAAGGTTTTTCGTCTTCGTTATTTTTATGGTTAACTGCGCTTAAGACTGCGCCGAGCGTACGCCGGATGTACAGTCAACAGCATAAATAAGTGATCATTTATGTACCATGTCCCTTTCAATCGTTTCACAATTTTGTATAACATTTGAAACACGACGTTAAACTGACAAGGTACATAAATGATCACTTATTTACGCTGTTGACTGTACAGTGGCGCCCTCATTACTTTTATTGTGTTTTCTAATAAACTAAAATATTTTCTTGAAATTGGACGAAATGTTTTTGTACTACAAATGAAAACACAACTTATAGGGTATATCATATAGTTTAATAACAAATCACCTTCGAGTTATTAACTTAACGGAAAAATGTGGCCACCTTGTACCGTTAAGCTGACTACTCAAAGGGTAATTGTTATTAAAGTTTGTTACGTATCCCATAAATTGTGTTTTTACTTGCACTACAAAAACATTTCGTCTGATTCCAAGGAAATACTTTAGTTAATTAGAAAACAGTAATAGTAATGAGGGCGCCACTGGACACTCGGCGTTTGTTCGGTGCAGTCTTAAAATAAAGTGAAGTAATAAACCGTATATTACAAACCGTGAAGATAAACAACAAATAGATACTAAAAAAAATACAAGTGTGTGTTGGGCTAGCACTGATTCGATTCCAAATCGAATTCAAGTTGAAATGTTATATTACATCTTAGCCTGTTTGTAAAAAATAACTGTAAATATTCATACATTTATGCGCATAACGATTTTAATCATAATGTTTAAGAACATATTGTGTATCGCGCATAAATTTGATGCGCATAATATTATTTAACCATACTTTATAATATAATAGTCATAAAGTGGTTGCTCATAAAATAATTTAACTATACTGTTTAAACGCATAAACTGCAAAACGCACTAACAAGATTTTCCGCTCTTTTATAAAAAAAAACCCAAACCTATCTGTGATCCGATATTATGGCTTGATACATGTATTACATTTACAATTATTGCTAAAAAAAATTATACATACTTACATAAACTCACGTCTTTATTCCCAGAGTGGGGTAGGCAGAGCTACAGAATTTCCAACAACTATAAAAACTTTTTGATAATTCTGTAACCACATTTACATTTAGGCTAAGATGTTTACCAGTGTATTAGTGACAGGTTGCAAGCCCATCGCCTAACAGTACTATACGCCTTTATTCCCTTACCCGTCTCTTACGACATCCACGGGAAGATATGGAGTGGCACTATTCTAACCCGGCAACCACACGGGTAAGAAATATTTTTGCAAAAATATGTTTTTTTTCCAGGCGGCGCGCCTCACTGCTAGGCTGGGTAGAAGGCTGGCGGCCCCACGGGCCGGGGGCGAGCGCCCGCCTCCCCCCCCCGGCCGCGGCTCGCTACATCTGCCAACACTGCCTGGTGCACCTAGGAGATTTGGCACGCTATAGACAACAGCCCAGGGTAGCTTATACCTTCTACAGGTGAGTTCAACTGAACAATTACAATATGCGGGTGGTTGGACCTTGTGCAGGGTCCGTCCGGATCGCTACCACCATCTTATCCATTAACCTACCGCCAAACAGCAGTGTTCGCATTGTTGTGTTCCGGTTTGGGGATAAGACAGCCGGTGAAATAACTAGCATGGAGGCATTCCATCTTACTCCTCAGGGTTGGCAACGCATTTGCAGTCTTAGGATTGCATTGCAGTCTTAGGATTGCATTGCAGTCTTGTGAATGCGAATGTCTATGGGTCACAGTTCCCACTTACCCTCAGGTGGCCAGCAAACGCTCGTTTGTCTTCTCTATGCCTTAAAAAAAAAAATTAGGTCGTTACCTATGAAATTGGCGTTTTTTTTAACGTCCAAATTCTGTTTAAATTTCATTAATACACTATGTTACAAAGGTTTTAGAGGCAAATCGCTGCTTAAATACAAAAGCGCCATAAAACAAAAACAGATATAGTTTGATTTAAAACTTAAAGTTTATATCATTCCGAATTTAAATGCAACACAAACACATTTTGATTTGTGGCCCTTTAGTATATAAGCAACATAATATAGTCAAGTTCCTAACTTAATGTTTAAAATTAAAGTGTGAACTCAGCTCTTTTCATGTGCTGCGAGTTCAAGTGTTTCAATTGCACAGTTTTGTGAAGCTAACTATTTTTAAGTAATAGTGTCCATTATTCCTGATAGAATTTTGTTTAGTTTACATTAGACGTTACTAAATAATCCGCAAAATTAAATGTATGAAAACCATAGTTTGCATGGTATCGTCTTGGGTCGTCCCATTCGTTTTTTGTCAAGTTCTTAACTCGTCTCATTCTGCTTTTGTCATCCATTCTTCATTCGTCACTTTCGTTGGTAGTCTTTGTCGTCTATGGTTATATTTGTAGTTTGTCTTTTTCTTATTCAGGCTCATTCCGGTATTCGTCATCATCTTCTTTGGACATGTTCGATGTTAGTCTATCTCTTTTCTAGTCTCATTCGCTATTCGTCCTATCATCTTCTTTGGTCTTATTCTAAGTTCGTATTTTAAAATAAAGTGACGAGTAACGAATGAGACTAAAACGTAAAGAGACTAACGCCGAACATGTCAAAAGAAGAAGTGACGAACATCGAATGAACCTGAATAAGATCAAGACAAAAACAAATATGACCGAAGACGACAAAGACTACCAGCGAATGTGACGAATGAAGAATGGATGACGAAAGCAGAAGGAGACGAATTAAGAACTTGACAAAAAACGAGTGGGACGACCCTAGACGATACCGTTTTCATAAAATTCTCCATATAAAACGCCAATTTCATAGGTAAGGACCTATTTGTATTTTTAATTCCAGGCACGCCCTGGTAGTCTCAACACATTCCGGCCAGCCGTACAACCAGCTGGCGTTGCTGGCTCGCCGGCGCGGCCGCCGGCTCGGCGCGCTCTACTGGCACGTACGGGCCGTGCTGGTCCGCGCCCCGTTCCCGCCCGCGCCGGCCAACCTGCTGCGGACGCTGCAACACGCTAGGTGAGCCACTACAATTGTTTACCGCTGTTCACATTGGGCCAATACGTTCAGCCAAGGTATTGGGCCAATATCGAGTCACGTTCACACGTTTACACATTGGCGTATTGATTATTTTGCCTAAAGCGTAAAGATCATTTGGGTTCGGTTCAGCAGGACCTATAAATATCAAACCTACCTAAGATATATATGAATGGACCTATGATGCATCCTTGTGGTACGCCGTGCCCGGGACGTAACAAAGGATGTTAACCATCGATTCTAGACCCTATTTAGAGTATATAATGTGTCATAACATGTAGTCCAATATCGGATAATTTCCGAGATTTTTATTATTTTAAAAACAATTCCACGGTTAGTTTAATTTGAACTCTGTCACCTTAACCTAAAGCATTCTTTACTAATTTAAATAAAATTTTGATTTTATTCTTTTTAAATGTGAAACGGTTTTTCGTACAAAAAAAATATATATACTTAAAATGCTAATCTAAAATCTAATCTCTGCCTCGTGGTTTTATAACCCAGTACAGTACAGTCAACCAATTTGATTTCTAGGCCACTTTGGACTATGTTTAAAGTGACGTTGTCAACCAAAACGTAAGAGACTCCCTATGATTTGATTTACAACGTCACGTTGACAAAGTCCATAGTGGCCTAGGAATCAAATTGGTTGACTGTACATTGCTACAGAAACCGGGAAAAAACTGTTCCCAAGCCCTGATTTTGATGGCATTTTTTTTTACGCAGCCACATCGTGCGCGATCAGCCAGTCATACCGGGCGTGCGTCGATCGGTGCCCGCGCAGGCCGCGCCGGCGTCGCGGCTTGACGCCCATACGCACGTCACAGAGCTAATGCGCGCTATGTGCCTTATACACACGTTGGAAGAGTGAGTATTACTTATGTTCTATCCATAAGACCACCAAGTTTTCAGTAGAGCACCAAGTTTTCAGTAGACTGCGGTGTTTTTTTGTAGTTTGTGGCGTGTTTAGTTGACCATGGTCTTTTGAGTAGACCTCGGTCTTTTCAGTAGACCGTGGTCTTTTCAGTAGACCGTGGTCTTTTCAGTAGACCGTGGTCTTTTCAGTAGACCGTGGTCTTTTCAGGAGACCGTGGTCTTTTCAGTAGACCGTGGTCTTTTCAGTAGACCGTGGTCTTTTCAGTAGACCGTGGTCTTTTCAGTAGACCGTGGTCTTTTCAGTAAACCGTGATCTTTTTAGTAGACCATGATGTTTTCAGTAGACCGCGGTCTTTTAAAAAGGTAATGGTCTATTTAGCCGACTAAAGTTATTAAAAACATCACAGTAAACCGTAAGTTAGAAACTAGGGATGTCACGAGGGAGAGGGAACTCCCGAGTACTATACCTCGGGTTCCAACTCTGGTTACGATACTTGGCAAGTGTGTACAACGGTCATACACAGATTTAGGTTCCCGTCTTTCCTGTGGACATACCCGAAGTTAACGTGTTTAAGGCCTAATTTTCTGGCTGAACCCACATCCGCATAAACGGCGTCACGTCTACTTTAGTCTTAGCAAACAAAAACATAATCTGTATGCACATAAACCCTTAACCTTTAACTATTGGACACAGGAGAGACAATTTGTTTTTGCGAGTGTGTATGACCCACAAACAAGTTCATACTTGTCGCGCCGTTAACTCCCTATCCAGGGGGCTAATATGGTTAAATAAATAATAAATGCAACCATATTAGGCCCGCAGCGTGCTTACACTTAACATACCCCGGCCGGCGAGAGCAAAAATGCGTTGACAGCTTAATAGTGCGAGGACACACACTTTGGTCGATGTCGATAAAAACAACACGATGTACTGGACCACCGTTATTATATGCAGAAGTATTAATTATTGTTGTTAACAAAATTAAAACCAAGTGATTGTATTTATTCAGTATTTTATGTAATTTTCGTAATAAAAAAATTAAAAAAAAAAATCATTTATTTCAGGCGCTGCCCACATAGTGCTAGTAACATTGGTCTTATAATTATATTAGTTAGTTAAAATTAAAATTTAATTAAATGTACGTTAGACAGTTGCGTATCTTTTGAGAGTTGGACGCGCGTCCAGTGCTGCATAATAGCACTGTCCACGTCCAGTCTCCCCGCAACCGTCTGCATGAGGCAATTGGGGCTGCCCCGCACTCGATGGAGAAGAGAGGCAATGCGCCCTCTGACAATACTGGAGAAGCTACCCACCCCTGCCTCCGCTAGCATCCCCGAAGCACTACAGTGACGTGGCAGCCCCATCAGCCACCTGAAGGCGTTGTTATACTGGGTGCGCAGGGCCCTGTACGCTCCTTGGGTGTAATGCGACCACAGGCTGCAGGTGTACAGAGAGTTACAAAAGGCTTTAAAAAGAGTAACTTTTACCTGCTTGGTACACCTAGCAAACCTGCGGGCAAGCATATTAGCCCTAACGCACAACGCCCTGCGCTCCCGCTCTAAATCAAGGTCATCCTTGAGTGTATCCGTGACCCAATGGCCCAGGTAATAAACAATTAGCATTTTTTGTAAATTTTCTGATTTTAAACTCCTTCGCCTTGGCGATAAAATCCATTTCATCCAACTAAAGGACCGTTCTAAATCTACTGTAGTAATCGGAGCAAAACGAAATAATTCATAGTGATTATGAATTGGTTTTGTATTATGTAGTTCCACTTCTCTGCCAGATATCAAACATTTCCGTGAGTATGATAAATTGATTATAATTGTAATCAGCAGTGTTCGGAATTTTCACGGCAAAACAAAAGACTGTCGCAATGTCGCAAATTTACTAGGGTAAGAAATAATTTTTCATCGATATCGATAGTAAAATAAATAATGGTCCACCAAATAAATATAAATATATTATAAAATACATTAGGTTTGTGTAAAGTTATATCGAAACAGATTCAATTTCTTCTTCAAAATCCACATCAGTACCACACAGCAGCACATGCCATTTTATTTGGTTTCTGATAGTGATAAGAGTAGATAGTCATTAATTTTAAGGCTTAAATAATAACTTTTACGTTGAATAATCTGTGAATTACTGTTTTTTTTTGCATATTATTTTAAATTATGAAATATTCCATAGTAATTCTCGATATCGATGAAAAATTTTTTCTTACCCTAGTAAAGTTGCGACAGTCTTTTGTTTTCCCGTGAAAATTCCGAACACTGGTAATCAGTTGATTGAAATAGTATATTATTATAAGCTTAAAAATAATAATTGTACTTAATTAAATGTCGACTATTCTATCGACATCCATATGTCGATAGAATAGTCGATATTTAATTAAGCACTAGGAGCAGAAGCATTTTTGCTCTCGCCGGCCGGGGTATGCACATTAACCACCATTTTCACCTCCACCTCCGACTCGGAGTTTGGTTCCGATAATAACCACCTCCGTGACATCCCTACTAGAAACACATCGTCCGTTTACTTTCTCAACCTCGTATCTGATGGAATAGTTAGATAGGAAAGTCGCCTTTGTTCTTTAACCCTTTTCCAGGCAAAGTACATTTCATCGACCACATTGATATCGCTCAAAATTGAAATTAACTACTTTACCAACATTTTATGATTCAAATGCAAATTTCCTGAAATGTGACTTCATGGATCAGTATCCTTCTGGAAGTTAAGAATTCCTGGCTCTATTACATTTCTTGCTTGTATCCTTACATTAGCAAGGCCTGGAAAAGGGTTAAGAAACATGAGTAGTTTTCCTATCTAACTATTCGATCATACGAGGTTGAGAAATTAAGACTGAGCCGAGCGTACGCCGGATGTACAGTGGCATTACTATTAATGTGTTTTCTAATAAACTAAAGTATTTTCTTGAAATTGGTCGGTAGGTTTTTGTACTACAAATGAAAACAGAACTTATAGGGTATATCACATAGTTTAATAACAATTCACCTTCGAGTTATCAACTAAACGGAAAAAAGTGGCCGCCTTTTCCCGTTAAGCTGACTATTCAAAGGGTAATTGTTATTAAAGTTTGTTACGTATCCCATAAATTGTGTTTTTACTTGCGCTACAAAAACGTATCGTCTGATTGCAAGTAAATTATTTAATTAATTAGAAAACACAATAATATTCATGATGGTGCCACTGGACGCTCGACGTTTGCTTGGTGCAGTCTTAAACGGACGGTATTGTAATACAACTCGTATTGCACACAGCTTGGAGTTTGCTGGAACGTTAGTGAACACCCTGAACACATCGCTCACAGCACTCGTCGCCACTGACTGCTTTGAGTCCATGACGCTTATAAAGGTAATATGAATCTCGACTTGTTGGATTGGTTTGTTTTTAGTGATGTTTCTTATGGGTGTTATTAGCAAACGTCAGTTGTCAGGGTTGATACTAAAAAAAATGTAACCTAATCGATAAAATATGTCGGCATGTTCTAAGAGCCCACGACACTAAGGCCCTGTTGTTTGATCAGTAGTTGAACTAACTAATTGTTAAAATTTGAAAAAGGAATCGAATATTTGACACATTTCCTTAAATTTCCTTCAAATTTTCGATTCCTTTTTCAAAGGATGATGGTCCTTTTTGTATGGACACTGGCCTAAAAACCAATAATGAAATGTCCTTTGAAAGATTTTTTCATATTCTACAATTTTTTGTATGGCGGGAAATCTTAAATCGCTGTGTGAAATATTTAAAAATCTGGAACATCGGGACGCCTACATAGACGACGTTAGAATGATTACTTGGAAAAACCGCGGTCTTTGCATGGCAATAACTTTTTTCACACAAAGATTTCGAACCACTTGTCATAGTAATAGGTTTACAACTTAGAATTACCTATTCGGGCACATATCGCTTGTCCTTACTGGTCATTAGGCCAATTAGCTCACCCTCCTTTTATCAATTAGTTTAACTACTGCTCAAACAACAGGCCCTAAACCTAGTTCGAAAAGACTAGCAGATGATATATACAGGGTGTCGGCTCACTAGTGGTCCAAATGAAAAAATTAAATAGGTCACACCCAGGGCTACCAAAAACAACCCCATGTATGTTCAGAGATATTTAGTGTTTTCGGAGATATTGATCATTTTAATCGGAATTTTTGTAATATTTCCTTATGTCCATGTTATAAAAACTCACCATGTTGATGTATGGATAGAATCATTATGAACTTAGAAAGCTACTTGCCAGTTTTTTTTATGTCAACTTTTTATGTAATCACACAAAGCTTGTTTTTCCATACTAGATGAAAAACTAACTCGGGGTTCACTTAGTATAGAGAAAGTAACTTTGTGTGATTACCAGTGCCCGGATTTGTCATGGCAAAACAAAACACTCGTAATCTGGCTTACTGACATCATTTTATCGATATCGATAATTGTGTAATAGAATAAAAAACGTGACCAAATAAAATAACATACTCTATACAACATAAAAAAACATACATAGATTGTATGAAGTTATATAGGAACATATTCAACATATCACTGATTACACAAAAAGTTGACATGAAAAAATAATTGGCAGGTAGCTTTGATAACATTTCAAGTTCATAATCATTCTATCCATGTAAGAAACCACTTAAAACATACCCTGGTAAACATCGTGTTTGTGCAAAATGTCAGTGTTTGTGCAGCCCCCTATTTCACCATCACGACAATTACAAGTGACAGGTGACATTTCGGTGAACACTTCGCAGCTTATGTGAAACCCAATGATGTATCAGCTTGTTAACTTGCAATGTATACCGAATTGTCACCTGTCACATGTCACGTCATTGTCAAGATGGTGAAATAGGGGGCTGGTGTTATTCATTAATAAAATACCTTATAACATTTTTAATAACATCATAAGGAAGTCTCTATTGTACGGAACAGCGTTATCTTTTCAAAATGACGCTCGTTTTTCCGATTCCTGATGATCAGTGATCGGCGATCGGAAGCATTTTATGTCAAATTGTTGACGAAATTATTACATGGACATGACTATTTAGTTTCTGGTAAAAAAAAATACCTACTAAAAATTTGTTTTTTCACTGAGTTACTATCAAGGTTTTAAAATTTCTATTACCTATGATATGATTAAAATGATTATGAAGCACAGGCCACATCTGTTAATGTCGAACGGTCGTTCTCTTTATATAAATGGATCCTCAATGTTAACCTTTTGGTACCCAGCGGCTCCCGAGAGAGCCAGTAACAAAATGTACTTGAATTCTGTCTTAAGACATCAATGACTGTTTTGTTTTAACGCTATTACCCAAGTAGCACACTGGGTGGGAAATAGCTCGTATATCATATCTATTTAGATACTTAAGTGAAATATATAGCCATGACTAAGTTCTATATAGGTGTAAAGAACCCTTAGGCAACCAATATAGAAGCACGGGGAGAAAAATTGCAGCCTATTTTTGGTTCTATATTGAATCCATAAGAGATCTCACGATTACCTTAAGCGGCAATTAGAACTATGGGTGAAAGTTATGCGCAGTGAACGACGATTTTTATTGAACGATTTTTGGTTCTAAATTGAATCCATAACAGATCTCACGATTACCTTAAGCGGCAATTAGATCTAAGGGTGAAAGTCATGCGCAGTGAACGACGAATATTGAACGAATGAATAATAATATTTCAGTTCGGTCAATGAGTGATAAATGGGACGCCAAAGTTCCTTTGAGTCGGTAAGTTGTGTTTTTTTAAAGTGAATGTGATCTGCCATTTTAATTTTGGATTTATACATGTGTTTGGTAAGTGATTAAAATTCACGTTCAAGCATTGAAATGAGCACGAAATTCTTGCGAATTTTTTGTTACTGTGAAACTATAGTATGGTTTCTTTGTAAATTTCGATGCGCCTTTGATTTGATCAGGAATATTTAAAAAGAGAGTGTTAAATCATATAAGGAATTGATACTGATAAGAACTAAAACTGTAAATACCTGACTTAATGATTGTAGGTTACGTACAATGTTAAAGTAACATCGTCACAACTATCAAAAGTCTGTGATTATGCGTCAGTGTGATAAAATTCTGTTTAAAATAAATCATTTTCAAGGACTCCAATTTGTAAACATGGCGAAACAAAAAAGATCTTACAGTGTTTATTTCCACTTATTTGTTCTCTATTTGAAACTATCAGGTCTGAAAATCACTTATTTGTATCTTGCGAGTGGCAAAGCAGTGAATGCTATTACGAATACTAATTATTTTCTCTTTTGTAGATCGCCCAGTGCTCGTGAATTAGGAGTCCTCAACACTGCTCTGAAATCCCAAGTTGTTGTTGTTGTTGTGTGAGCTTACATATTATGATAACTTTACTAAATTGCAACCGCGGGCGGGACTCGAACCCATGACCTCTCCATTCGGGCCGCGGTAACATTTTCGTGTTTTTTTTACCAAATCAGTAGGTATTCTGTTTTTAAAATAAGTACATAGAACATGTTTAAGTACCTAAACAACATTTATTAGGCAGTGTAGTCTTTTTTGAATTGTCTCCGACCCGACCTGGGTGCTCTGGGAGAAGGTACCCCAAGATGAGATGCTTTGTTGCCCAATTCTTATAGGTAGTATACAGTGAATACTAATTACCCGACTGCGTCAGAAGGAGGGTCATGTTTTTCGAGAGTATGTATGTATATATGTATGTATGTATGTATGTATGTATGTCTATTTCTGGACACGCTCTGCAGCCTAAACGGCTTGACGTATTTTAACATGCGAGGTGTCATTCGATTCGTCTTAATTGCCGGAGTGACATAGGGTATATAATATTTCAATATGGCGTCCGCGACAAAAAATGGAGGGGGAATATAAAAAAAAAAAAAATTAACTATAACAATATGGGTATCAAATGAAAGCTATTAAATATTCCAAATATATATATATATATATTTTAACACTTTGATACTACCATTTTGACAGGTAAGTCAAAAAATACGTAAATGTTAAGTACCTACTTACTTACCTAATAAGCTCCTTTTGCTAGAAAGTGAGTTTCGCTTGTAATTTGTTACTTGTAGCTTCGCGACATTAAAAATTCAAACTTCAGAGCTCATATATCGCTTGGTTATCATTAATTAAACCACTATTTTATTAATAAAAACTAAAAGGAATTAAATTATTAAAAATAAACAAAAAACCCGACTGCAATAAAAAAATAAACTGGAAAGCGAAAAATAAGCTATAAATATATATAATCTATAGAAAATTGTAAGAGCAATGTACTTATAGATATTTATAATAACAATTTAAATTTAACTTGAATATTGTTAAAGGTATTGCAGGCGGGGACAAGCAATGCTTATTATTAATATATTATTTATTATTATTAATATGTTATATCTTAAAAAAAAAATTGGGTTAGCTTGTCCCCGTCTGGAATACCTTTTCCAATATTCAAGTTAAATCAAAATTCTTATAAACATCAATAAGTACGATTTTCTATAGATTATATATACTTATAGCTTATTTTTCGCTTTTCAGTTTATTTTTTTATTGCAGTCGGGTTTTTTTGTTTATTTTTAATTGGTTTCTTTGTTTACAACATTTAAGTAGTTCAATTTTATTAAAATAAAACCCATTTTACTCCTACAATTTGATTAACCTTCTAGAAATGCTTGTAGTGTACTTAGTACCTTTACCCGCCTATCCGATGATGATGATGATACGATCATTAGTTAACAATTTGCATAAAAAACTAATGTCAAGTTACGGAAAATACAAGTAAACAAATCACTTTTGTATGCGGAACCCTTGAATTTGTAATCAATTATTCTTGACACAATTTTATTTTAACTACCACATCTTTTAACTTTTTTCCATTTCGCGGCATTCATTTCTGATGAGTTTAATGTCTAGAATTTTATATCAACAGAAACAAATGTTCAAAACAAATTTATATCAACAGAGTGACGCATGACGAATATATTTTGATACAGGCAATATGAACAATAAATATTTATGTCCTAAATTTGGAACTGTTAGATATATAGTGGTTTGAAATAAGTGAAAATAACTGCTTTTGGTTTTCAAGAACCTCCTATTGAGACTTAATTATGCGTTGGAGTGGCAATAAGAGCCCAAGCAGCACATTAGTGAATTTAGCAGCTTATCTTATAGCTTTATGTTCTAAATAAGTGGTTTAACATTGTTTGACAACACTTATAGCTTTAAACACAACTCAAAATTGTGTATGAGTTCATCTTGTCACTTGTAGTTGCTTAGGAACGTTTTTTGTTTCCACTTTATTACTTATGGTTGGGTAAAGTCGATTTTGCTACTTAAAGTTGCATGCAGGTTTTAATTTTCACTGAATAAGAAGCAATACTGCTATATAAGGCCCTAAAGTTACTTATAAGCAACTTTTACATATAAGTGGGAGCATACCCTTATTTGGATCTTTTAATTCCAAATGACTAGTATAATAGAGTAGTATATCACCAATAGTGGCTAAAGAGATAATTTTACGACCCTTCTAGGCCTTAAAGATGCAATTACTTTAGATTCCAAAAGGGCCGTAAAATTATCTCTTTAGCCACTATTGGTGATAAACTACTCTATTATACTAGTCATTTGGAATTAAAAGTTCCAAATAAGGGTATGTTCCCACTTATATATAAACGTGGCTCATAAGTAACTTTAGGGCCTTATATATCACTATTGCTTCTTAATCAGTGACAATTACAACCTGAATGCAACTTTAAGTAGCAAAATCGACTTTACCCAACTACGAGTATAAGTAATAAAGTAGAAACAAAAAACGTTCCTAAGCAACTATAAGTGACAGGATGAACCCGTATACAAGTTTGAGTTGTGTTTAAAGCTATAAGTGTAGTCAAACACTGTTAAACCACTCATTTAGAACATAAAGCTATAAGATAAGCTGCAAAATTCACTAATGTGCTGCTTGGGTATGTATCGGGTTTCGAAAGGTTAAAAGGAATCGATTGTCAATATTAAATATGGAAAAAATTATGATTATTTAGGTACTATAACAAATTAAATTCAGTTACTTTTTAAGAAAGTGTGGTTTTATTTTGAACAACACCGACTTATCCATATTAGTCATTACTAGTCATGACGTAGGACGTCTTAAAATGCTTCTGATCGCCGATCACTGCTAATGAAATTTTGCGGGTGGTAGGACCTTGTGCAGGGTCCGTCCGGATCGCTACCACCGTAGTCTTATCCATTAACCTACCGCCAAACAGCAGTGTTCGCATTGTTGTGTTCCGGTTTGGGGATAAGACAGCCGGTGTAATGACTAGCATAGAGGCATTCCATCTTAGTCCTCAGGGTTGGCAACGCATTTGCAGTCTTAGGATTGCTCTGCAGTCTTGTGAATGCGAATGTCTATGGGTCACAGTTTCCACTTACCATCAGGTGGCCTGTGTGCTCTATGCCATAAAAAAAAAAAAAAAAATGATATGTCTAATCCAAACCTATTTCCAGATGACATGCGTCATTATTTGGCTAGTCCACTCCGCAACCGAAGACCTGACGCTCAGCTCGACCGTTCTAAGCGCTACAGAGGCTACCGGCGCGGCGTTGAGCGAGGCTCTTGCTGCGGGCGCTTTGTTGGCGCTGACGCTGCCGGCGCACACAGCTGAACAGCCGCCAAGCCGAGCGCTACCAGCACGTGAGTCATCTCTCATTCAATCATCTCATCATCTCAAGCCATTCTCAACCAGTTTGGTGTAGGCCTCCTTCAGCTCTCTCCATGTTGTTCTGTTCTGGGCTGTTTGCATCCAGTTATTTCCCGCAACCTTTCTGATATCGTCCTTCCAACGCATCTGGGGTCTTCCAACCGGTCTTGTTTGCTTCCACGGTCTCCATTCCAATAGGGTGCTTGCACCATGAGTCTGACTTTCGGGCAACGTGACCAGCCCATTGCCACTTCAGCTTGGCTATACGCTTTTCTACATCCGCAACTTTGCTTTCAATAGAGTCGTAGAGTCTGGCCAATGAAAGATGAGAATGAGATTTCTTAAGAACTTTTTACATGGCAACAAAAATGCCGATTGTCAGCCCACGTCAGACGCGATTTATTCGTCTTGAGACTGAATAATGTTAACGAATGTAAACGACAAATAACTCGCGTGCTCATTGTTATTGAAACAAATTTTCAAAAAAAAAAATGGTCACGCAGTACTAAATTAAAAAGTATATTAACGTACGTAAATATTTCTTTTTCTATGCGAGAGCAACATTTTTCGCGATTTAAAATCATTACGTTCTTTCCTACTTATTATTTTCAAAAGTAAAGTACTGCTATGTAGAATATTATGTAACTAATTTACTTATCACTTATCCATAAAACAGTGGTAGTTATGTTTTATGATTTTATGAATATTGCTTGTTCTTTTTTGAAACTTTCCGATTTTATTTATTTCATAATACAGGTAGTTTCTTAGTAAAATAATTACAGGTGGACCTAATAAAAGCCTTTAAATATATATTGATTACATAATATGTATCACAAGTATCAAAACTATTTTTAGCACTATACGTCAGGGATACCGCTCCTTGATTTTTGAATTTGCCGCCATTTTTTCATTCTCATCTATCATTGGCCAGACTCTAATACCTAAGATTACTATTTTCTAAAGCGGATATTATCGTAATGTAACTTTTTATTTCGATGCATATCTGTCATAACTACACATCGCTAACTCGTGGCATTTAGGTAGTATTTGACAGATTAGTGATGAGACAAGATTTCTAAGCGTCTTTTTAGATACGATTAAATAATCAATTAATATTATCTACATGGTCTTAACATATTGACGAAGTAGGTTTGATCACTTGTTTAAAAATATTAATGTCAATGTCAATGATATTGTCATTCATTTACTTGTAATAATTTATTGTGAGACGTGTCGCGAAATATAGTTTTTTTTCCAAATAATGGAGGAACTCATTAGAGAGCACCCAAAATTCCTACTACACGGTGATAAGGAAAATTTTTTTTTACACCTTGTCGATTTTCTCAAGTAGGAGACATAGGCTGACTTGTATAAATTTAGAACAAATATTAATTGTTATCACGAATGTCATATATTAAATGATTTAAAATACTTTTTTTCTAATTGGTTTCCTTTTACTCGACTCGTACAGGAAGAATATTGTCACATCACTAGTCTGTTAGAAACTGTCAAGTGCTACCCAAATGCCACGAGTTAGCGATGTGTACTCATAACTTTGTCAAAGTGGCAGTCCTGAAACAGTTTTCTGTTAATAGGGTATTTGACAAGAGTGAAATTATATTGGTTTTTCATTAACAACAAATAAATATTGTAAAAATACTAGGAAAACATCAATCTATTATTTTTGTTTGCTATTTTAAGATTTTTAAATTCATAAAGTCCAATATTAAGGACGCTGTTTGATTGTGACGTCACAAGACAGTTATCCCTATAAATTCCATAGTAACGGAGCGTTTTTGATGTTTCATAAAAAGAAGCTGATTTGACTTTTGTCAAATACCGTATTGAAATTATTCGTTGGGCAATAACCACTTTTTGTGGATTCATATTACGTAGCCTATGGCACTCACAAATAACGTGGCTTTCTATTGGTAAAAGAATTTTCAAAATCTGTTCAGGGGATCCAGGTATTACATTTTTCAACGTCACCAACTTTACCTCTATATAATATTTATATGATATAAGCATTCCAATTACATGATGATTTGAGATTATGCATAATGTCTTCTTGTCGTCATCAAATTCTATTCATACCAAAATTAAGTCAGTTAAAGATAGAATTCCATACATACATACATATATTAAATCACGCCTGTTTCCCAGAGGGGTAGGCAGAGACCACTTCTTTCCACTTGACAAATTTATTTCGCTTCTTCCACATTCATACATCGAGTCACGCACGCACGTCGGTTTCGGGTACTTAAGATTCGGCCCTTTTCCAGTATTTCTCGAAAAAGTACGCCTAGGGCGGCAACTTCCGACCCGTCCACTCACTTTCGATCTGTATATCTCTTTCGTCAATCTTCTTTCATCCATCCTTTCCAAATGACCGAACCATCGAAGCATGCCCTTTTCAATCTTAGTCACTACATCTTCTTTTATTCCACATTTCTCTCTGACTTTTTCATTCCTTACTCTATCAATCAGTTTCACACCACATATAGAATTAGAATTATAGGCTAAGTATATTTTTTAAGAAGCTACAGTCTCCAAATAATGTTGATGTAACACATTCTTCTAGAACCATCCATTCATACTGAATTATTGGTTTACAGTGAAAGTATACCTCCAATGGGCAGCCCTGTACCCGCAGCTCTTGGACTCCGCCCCGTTCCAAGCGAGACCGCAAATATGGCACGCTCTCGCTCACACACTCAACAAACTGAAGGGGGACAGTTCAGAGAAATGTAAGTACTTAGCTCAACCTAACCTAACCTAACCTATATTGATAAGTTGTGGGTGAATCAACTTTTAATTCTCACTTTGTTCGCTTTTTGTTAGGAAATATGTAATTAGTTTTATCTACTCTCATATCGTAAAGTTCGAATTATAAACTTGAAAACGAATTTATATTGGCATACTTTATAAACACGAAACCAAATAAAGTAATTTTTATACAATCACGATACAAGTTAATCCAAAAAGTTAACGTCACCAATGAGGTTCCATATCAATTATTTTTTTATAATGGAACGCACATACGGTTCGCGTCATTTTTACAGCATTACAAAAAGATTTCATTCCAATTTTTACTTGTCTGTGACAGCGACCGCTTTAACGCATGCGCGGTGATGTGCTAGGTTTTGGCGCCATTCATTGAATACGTTTTGTTGTAATGTATGAGAGTAGATAAAGTAGTGTATGAAACTGCACATAACTATGTATTAAAACACTCGTGTTTTAATACCCCTCATTATGCAACAATTTCATAAACTACTATTACTATGTGGCCTACATGCGTATTGAATAAGACAATTAGGATAAAGTTTTAATTTAATTCTTTAAAAATATTTATATAATATTTAGTAAAATAGTTTAGTTGGTGTTGGGACCATGTTGTTTCCAGGGTTTGTATGATAAATCGAACGTTTCTCTGAAAATCAAATAACATTTCAGGGTAAAATCTGTAACTTTGACCATCTGTAATTTAATATTAATTTATAATTACTTACTATAAATCACTAAGTTGTAATATCACAAAAGAAACCGGTTACTTTAAAAGTTAATACACCCCGTTAATTAATGCGAAAATCAACCAAAACTTATGCTCTGGCCTCTGGCGATGCATGTTTGTTTCCGACTGTACTGGCTTGTACACTCATTAGCTGCTTATATATTGATAAAACCTCGTATCTCATATTACGTGACGTACGATTTTAAATACGTGACGTATAAAATAGTACAAATTCTTTTTCGAGAGCGAATCCACTTAGCTTTGTACCTGACAGACAATACCCATTATCTGCATCGTTCAGTGTGGCCAAAACTGCCACTTGAAAATGAAAAGCATCATAAGTGCAAACAACTTTTACACTAAAGTTTTCTTTAAGTCAAATGCAATAAGGTTTATTGTTTGGTATTGGTTAAGGTTTGTTGTAAAGATAAGTGGATTCGCTCTTGAAAAATAATTTGTACTATACACGTGTCGAAATGTCAGATACGAGATGTTTTCTAAAGTACCGTAAGACCACACAACTATGGTCCTATCCTGCAACAATAGTCCAATTTTCCTCATTGCATTATTCTAAAACTAGCGACCCGCCCTCGCTTCGCTTCGGTTTATATGAGTTTTCTGTAACACCAGTACATAAAATAAAAAAATAATATACATATAAACCTTCCTCTTGAATCACTCTATCTTTTAAAAAAAACCGCATCAAAATCCGTTGCGTAGTTTTAAAGATCTAAGCATACATAGGGACAGACAGCGGGAAGCGACTTTGTTTTATACTATGTAGTAATAGTGATATGATACCTTACTGCTATTATTGCTGGGTGTATGTACTGTTTGGCCTAAAATCGATTGTTCTAAACCCTAGCTATAGCTAAAGTAAACATGTCTTTGGAATAATGTGATAAGTAACATTGGACTATTGTAGTAGGCCAGGACCATAGTTGTGTAATTTTACGGTACTAACGATAGTTGCCTATTATGGAACCCTCCTCTGTCCTGACGTTCTCGAAGCTTGCGTTTTGTATTTTGTCTCCGTCGATGCAATTCCAATGCTAGTTATGCCGTTGCAGCTTGATTCTGATTTGCATATGCGATTGTCATCTACAGACATATAAATATAAAAATATTCGGGGCAAAATTCAATGACAGGATTGCCTATATCGAAAAAGTGATCGCTCCAAGTTTTGGTGAAAATAAATTGTTATTGAATATACAGTGTGTTACCAGCACCCTGGCTTTTTTTAAAGTTGGTTAAAATAACGTATATTTGTAACGTAACTATGACATTAATTTAATTAATAAACAAAATTTCACGCTTTGTTAACTTTCTAACAAAATGTTAATTGCCAGCAATGTAAAGCACAGCAATTTGACAAGTGTAAATGACAGTCGACGGATACTTTGATTCTTATGATTTACCCCCGTACCACGACATGCCTTGTACTAAGCAACAGCGATACTGATAACGATGAATACGCAGCACATGCACTACATTAAAAATGGACAGTATCTAAGAAAATTAATTGTAAAGTTATTTTAATTGATTTTTAATTGATAATACTTACAAACAATTGCTAAAGCAACATATTATCGCCAGTTTCAATAAATGCCCGCATGCCGGTAACACACTGTATGCAATGAAACAAAATAGCAATATAATTTTGGTTATTGTTTATTTTAAAAGTATTTACTATTGTTAAAATAAACGATCAGAAAATGTTATTAGTAAAAACAATATCCTTTTAAAATAAAGAATGACCAGAATTATGTTGTTATTTTGTTTCATTTGCATACTTAAAGAAATATGTAAATAAAACTTGAAGCGATGACAAGTATATTATGGGAAAAGCATCGACAGTTAAGTTTATCGATATAAACAATCTCTAGCTGTCATTTAATTTTGTCCCGAATTCACATTCACATCTCAGGGCCTAAGATGGCTGCGTTAAACGCGTGACAAAATATGTGCATAAAGCATCCGTCACTCTCGTACTTATATACGTGTCAGAAAGTAACGGCGAGTACTTATATACGTTAGAACGAAGCTTTTGACATTTCATTCACTTGATACTTAATGGCGGTCAAGTTAACAACAATATAACACTTCCCTTCTAACCCAATAAGCAGTATCTTAAATTCAATCACCAAAGCAGATTCAATTCTATGTCGTTTATAATAACGTCGATATTACTACATGAGGTTTATCTTAGTTGCTCCGTTTTTGCATTGGACGGCAGAACAACACGTCACATAAATTTTACCCAGCATATAGGCATGTATATATATTACTGACTGTACACTGACGCAAATTTATGCAAATGCAAGCCTCTAGCGATATGGCTTTGGCGACTGATCCTTGTTAATTACATGTGCTGTCGGCAATGCATATTGAATGATTACGCGACATTATTTATTTTTTATTTTTAAATACGTGATGAATTGAGAACCTCCTTTTTGTGTTTTTTTTAAGTCTGTATAAATATAGCTCTTTATTTGTTTTTTTTGCGTTGTTTTTATTGCATTTATTGCCTTGTAGAGATTGCTATTTAGCGATAAGATCGCCTGTTGACTAGCTATGTATTTTTTTTTGTATTTACGTTCCAAGCTTTTAGTGTATGTGGTGTTCAATAAATAATACTTTATTACTTTGTTACTTTATCGTCACGTTTGAAATAATGTACTCATCTCATGATTTTTAAATACATAGAAAACATCCATGACTCAGGAATATATTCGCGCTCATCACACTAATATCTGCCCTTACAAAGAACTGAAGCTTTTAGAGTTGTTGGTAATTCTGTAGCTCTGCCTACCCCACTCTGGGAATAAAGGCGTGAGTTTATGTATATGTGTATGTGTGTACAAAGAACGGCCGGGACCACATCATTCGTAGGCATTTCTTCACTGAAGTAATGCTGTTTTTTTTTCTTTGATATTGTTAAGTAAATGTTATCTACACTATATAACGAGGAATTGTATTTTTGTATAATGTGTGTATGTTTGTAAGGACTAAACACAAAAATGACTGTGCCGATTTCAAAATACATTCACCCTGAGAGAAAAATCAATCGCTCACTTGTCGCCTAGTGAGGATACAGCCTAATAATGTTTTAGAAGACCAGGAAATCATCAATTATATAACCCGAGTGCTAAGGCCATGTTTACTATTTCATTTTTGCATGCCATTCATAGAGTATTGGATTGGCTTTCTTTTTTCTATGTCGCGCGCTGTGATTGTCGTATTACCCGCTTTGCATTGAGCGAACACATTACTTTGCAGCTAGCGATTAAACATTCACTTTGCAGCCAGCGATTTATGATTTACGAAGGCCTTTGAAGGCGTATGTGGTTGAATCAACTTTTAAAGTTTTCACAGATTAAGATAATTAATTTACATTGTAGTAAATGTGGTTGGTTCACCCCAACGACGATATATTTTTAATATGTACGCAGGTTGGTACAGTAAAACACAACTGACATGGCTTACCGATGTACCTGCGCAGAAGACGATTTTTCGAAGCGCGGGAACCAATCAGCGTGATCCACGCGTTGCGCGGTTGTATTCTGTGCTATTATTGGTTATTAGCAGTGATCGGATTTCACGGTGCAACACGGGGTGAATGACCTCAAACATTATGCTAATATGGATATGTCCTGGGATTCCGGGACTAATGTGGTTGAAAGAGGTTAACGTTTCAAAATTTATCATATGATAATTTTCTTAACATTGTAACGTTTGGAATCAATATTTTCCCTGTACTGATCTGCCAATGAGGCTTTGTTGAATATAAATAATATATATAATACGGTACGCATAATCAATTTACAACACTACACACAAATATTCTATTTTATTAGTTAATATGAAATTTAAATAGCATACAATTATTTTCTATTTTCAATCGATTTCTTTACACGTCTCTAAAACCCTATTTTAATACCTATTTGTAAATATCCAAAAATTTAATTTTCTTTTCGAACCAGATCCCGGGATTTTGGTCATATCCATATTAAGATTTCTACTCTATATCCCGCATTGCACCGTGAAATCCGATCACTGATTATTTTATTAGTGACGCCATGTTGACGCGCGCCCGCGTGTCATTCCGTCAGCCGACAAACGTGAGATGGAAAAAATAGCGTACAAGTCTGATCGTGGGTTTTAATCGTGCTTTCGGAAATCATCGGAACCGTTGTTCGTGTCTGCGCGACGAAGATTCACGACACGCCATATCAGTTGTGTTCTACTGTATTGAATGTTTTGTATTTTATATTTATCCAGGTTTTATAGCAGGTAATTGAATATTTGAGGTGCGTATAACGTTATAGTAGTAGAGTGTTTGAACCAGTAATTGACAAGGACGTCAAGGACCAATGATGGACTATTGATTCTTATTTTACAGAAGATAAGGGTTATTCATTTGTTTTGCAACAGTCAATTTAGGACCATATAGAATTTGGTGCCTGTCAGCTGAAAATGTCCATCATTGGTGCCGTCAACCTAATAACTTATTATATTACTTAATTATTATTAAGTTATAGTCACGAAAGGTTATTACATTCTACAATAGCTATCGACTGTCAACCGGTGGGCGCCAAATATAGCTGGCGTTCTATCGCGTAACGAAATGTGGATAAGACATGCGTCACTTTCTGACACGCATTAAGTACGAGAGTGACGGATGCTTTAACCACACTTTGCCGCGCAATAAACGCAACCATACTATAGTCTATACTTCTAGGTATTTAAAAAAATGTAAACATTCCAAATCACGTGACTTTGTTAAACAACCAATCAAAACTGTTTTATCGAGCTTTGACGTACGACGACTTCGACGGCAGCCAATAGAAGCAGAACACTGTCTACTTCTATTGGCTGACGAACTATATCACGTGGTTGTTTTGTTTTCATTTTTTTAAATGCTTAACACTATAGGCCCGCTGGTGAAAATTATGCTTTTACAGTACTCCCAGTTTCTTAAAAGAGTTCGGCTGGCTATCGCTGACAGTATATCTGTCACTCGTGTTTCATACAAAAACGAAGATCGTAGTTATATTTTTTTATAGTTATAGTATTACAAAAATAGAAGCAGAGAGGTTTGTCTAAAAACATACTATTTAATTTATTATTCACTGAGAAGATAATTATCAGTGTTTGCTACGCTCGCTTTGTCTAGTGGTCGGAATGACGTCATTCTGTTTGTAACCGCCTTTTTTGAAGCCCAGCACTAGCCGTGACGTAGAATAGACCATGTGGCATTCAAGCTTTTTAGCCATTTGCTTAAATTTGTTTATAATGAACAACCTTGAAAAGCATTATTTTTATCGAAACAGACGATACGAAAATCGAATACATTCTCGATAGCGATAATGTACCTACGTAGAACCAGATGTAGTGAAAACTCCTTTCCCATCGTATTTTGTCGGAAATGTTCGTGTTGGTCACAAATACGATTTGTCATGCTATTTCAGTCGGACTCAGTACCCATCAACACGTGGGGGAAGGTGATGGAGTGGTTTATATAAGAGTATTTTTTGGTTTGTTAATATTTAAGTTGGTTTTCAGTTCTTTATAATAGTCATACGCAGGGAGCGTACATTTCAGACAAGTGACGTCAAGCTACAAACAGCATGTTTCAAGTTTAACTTTTATTTATCGGTATGTAAATGTAACAATGAAATATATTATTAATCATTAATCACTACTATCTAATCAACCTGTTCCGTTTAAATAGATATATGTTGACACTTGAGACGGACATTGAAAAAACATTATTATCTGACATTGTCATACCTAAGTATAAATAGGCGTGCGGAAACAACACATTTCAGTTAAGTTTAATAAAGTCGAAAAACTTAATGCTTTGCTTTGCCACAGTTGCCATGGAGGCTATACAATTATTGTGCCAAATAAATCCATGTTTAGTTATAAATAATAAACAAAGGACTTCATGCTTGAAAAGTCCTTATTTTTCCAAAGACTGAACTACTCGAGAAAGTCCAACGCAGTTTCAACAAGATACCGAGACAACTTAACCCTTTAAAGGGCAATTTTAAAACCTGGTACTAAAAATTACCACTTCTAATACTTTTTGTATTTTTTATTGAAAGGATTTTGTGTGAATAGGAGGAATCTAATGAGGCTAGAATTCAGGTTTATTTTTAGTTTTGCCCTATAAAGGGTTAAAAATAAACCTTACGAGGAAAGACTGCAGGTGCTGAAACTCACTCTAAAGGATTGTGGAGAGCGTGGCGATTTAATAGAAACCTATAAGATACTCACAGAACGTTACGATTTACAGGAGTTTCATAAATTGGTCAAGCTAAATATCAACACTCGTCTCCGGGGCCATCAATTAAAATTCCTGAGCTTTCACACAACAATCCTCGTAGACACTTCTTATGTAACAGAGTAGTGAAAGCATGGAACAAACGGGTTAGGCTTGTAAAGCTCACTTTCCCGGAATGTGCACTTTCTCTAAATGTGCACTTCTTCAGAAGGATCACTTTCTCAGATAGTACGCTGTCTCAAAAAGTGCACTTCCCAATGGGTACACTTTCTCAAAAAGTGCATTTTCCCAGGTGGAACACATTCTCAGTAGATACATTTTCTCAGAAGGTGCTCTTTCTTTATCTCTACTATAATAAATCTGTATTATAGAATCAACCAGTATCATACCAGAGTTAAGTCCTCAACCACTAATAATTAAAAAAAAAACTTAAATACTTTGAAAAAAGTTCATTACTTTCAAAGTACATTATTATTACTTACTTAAGGTGCTAGAGATATCTGTCAAAAAACGTTAACATTGCCAACATGACTCATGATCTTCATCGGACAAAAACTGTGTGAACTTTGTGGTGATGGAAATAGGGCATCTTTACAGAAAGTGCCCCAATTGGAAAAGTGTACTTTTTGGGAAAGTGTGCGTTTTCGAAAAGTGCTCTTTTTGAAATAGTGCACCTTTCGAGAAAGTGCCCCTGTTGGGCAAGTGTACCTTTTGGGAGTGTATATTTTGCAGAAAGTGTACTTTTTTAGAAAGTGCACATTTCGGGGAAGTGAGCTTTACAAGCCTAACCCGAACAAACTGCCAGAACAAGTAGTCTCAGCACTGAATATCAATCAGTTTAAAAACCGACTAGACCAACACACTAGCAGTACAAAGAACACTTGAACAAGGAACAGCTGGATACAGGCATCTATCAGTTGTCACAATTGCCGCCTGATTAAATAATAATAATAATACATACATACATACATAAACTCACGCCTTTATTCCCAGAGTGGGGTAGGCAGAGCTACAGAATTTCCAACAACTATAAAAACTTTTTGATAATTCTGTAACCACATTTTGCACACTTAGGCGAAGATGTTTACCAGTGTATTAGTGACAGGTTGCAAGCCCATCGCCTAACAGTACTACAATAATAATAATAATAATAATAATGAATGTATTGCTCCTGCTGTCAGCAAAGTTTTCAATCCAACGTCAAATTATATTTGCAAACAATACACATAGAACGTGAGGACCAGAAAGAATCACAGTATAATTTTGACATGGACTTTACCAATTTCATGATAGAATCAAATATAAGAATGATATTCACTCATTAAATATTTATTTTTTTATATCTCAGAAACTATTACGTTACAACCGAACGTTGATAGACTATCTGTCACTACGTATTTTAAAACATCCTGTGTGTATATACGTCATTATGACGAAACAGACATGATTTGTACGCTCCCGTGCTTCCTGTGCGGAAAACATTAAGAACAGAGAGGCTATTGCCTAACGCACTCGCATTCGCACTTGTTTTCATTTTGAAAATCGAAGGCTTGTCTGCATACAAAATGAAAACAATTGTTTCACTTTGAAGTCGATTGCGAGCTGGCCAGCTGGGAAACGAGACAAGCCTGTGAAATTGGACGTAGTTATGCAAACGGGAACCAACCCACAAAGATTTGACAGTAAAATGTCAACTGTAACGCTGAATACTGTGGGTTGGTTCCAGTTTGCAAAATCTTTGTGGGTTGGTTCCCGTTTGCAAAATTACGTCCAATTATTAAAAATAAATAAATATCAGGGGACGATGTCACACCAATTGACCTAGTCCCAAACTAAGCTCAAGGCTTGTATTATGGGTACTAGACAACGATATAAATACTTATATAGAGAAACTAGCGACCCGCCCTCGCTTCGCTTCGGTTTATATGAGTTTTCTGTAACACCAGTACATAAAATAAAAAAATATTATACATATAAACCTTCCTCTCGAATCACTCTATCTATTAAAAAAAACCGCATCAAAATCCGTTGCGTAGTTTTAAAGATCTAAGCATACATAGGGACAGACAGCGGAAAGCGACTTTGTTTTATACTATGTAGTGATATATAGGTACTTAAATATATAGAAAACATCCATGACTCAGGAACAAATATTCGCGCTCATCACACTATTATCTGCCCTTACCGGGATTTGAACCCAGGACCGCTAGCTTCGTAGGCAGGGTCACTGCCCACTAGGCCAGCGCGTCGTCGTCGTATTTTTAACATTAATTTATATTTCTTCTTGTTTTTCCTACATTCTCTATACAAGGTGACACATTGAACGTAATATAAAGTAAGCTATTCCGGTTCAGTTAACGGCAGATAACAAATTCACTACATGAGTTATTAAAATAGGTCGTATATAAATTTTGCTAATTTGCTAAGAGAATATATAAATTAAAATCTCAGGGGCAGACTCGTGGTCACCCCAGTTTGTCACCCCAGTGCTATTCGCTTTAGTCGGTTATTCGTCAGAAATAATTTTTATTCCGCAAAAGTAGGTAGGTTAGGTTCGTTAGGTATCTTAAGATGCCCGAAGGGCAAATCGCTCAGAAATAGGAGCCCTGCCATAGGCAGGGCTCCGTCGAAAGGCACTGGGGTGACAAACTGGGGTGACCACGAGTCTGCACCCAAAATCTCGTAGTATGGTCACCACCATTTAAAAGCCTCTGAGTGAGTATCTTAGGCATGAACCGTAAACTGTCCATAGTCTCCCAAATTCTGTATAGATGAATTAGCGAGAGCGTAGAATTGCACATGTAGTGGTATTGTGTGTTTATAGGCATTCTATATTTGAAATTTCCCTTTTCACGTACTATCAGCATACGAGTAAAAAGAGGTTTGTAATAAAATAATTAAATTTAAGAAGAAAATTCAGTATGAAATTCCAAATATTATTAAGATGTTGTTTTTATTATATTGAATTTAGCAACTGAAATAATTAATACTATTACTGCTGAGGACTGGGAAAATATTTGTCACCATGTCGAAAGTGAAGAAATAAATATAGATATCAAGAAGGGGAAATGGATCGAATTAAAGATCATAATATTGTTATCAATACTTGTGACAGATCAGATGAAGAATTAAATAATAGCGAATGAAAGCAAAAAAAGACTGAGCATTGTTTTACTTGTTAAGAAGAGAAATATGATAAGAGAGAGTATGTAGTTTAATTAAATTAAGAGAAATACTTACGTTATTCTACTTTTCATGCGAACCGTTACAACCACTACAAATTCAATTCCACGCTCTCGCTAATTCATCTATACACATGAGTTGATAATTTGACGTGGATTGGACACTCCGCGTGTCGCTGGCGAAACAATGCTTGCGTCCTCATCGTAGTTACTCTGCGATGTAAAAGTTCTACTATCACCATACGTCGTTATCGCGGGGGCAAAAATGATTTGACAGTACTGAAAGATTATGACAAATAGGCAATAACAGAAGTGACACTCGTATCTAGAAACGTTTATACCTACGAGTTCAAAAGGTATCAATTTTCATTCTAATTTCTTACCTCCGTACTTAACTTGATTACTTCCTAACGTTAACGTCTTCAGTCACTTTTCCTGCTACTTTAGAAATTTGACATATTTGATTGATTTGATCTTATGTACAAAAAACATACAAAATCCAATCTAAATTAAATTTCAGTGCAAATGGAAAACATATATTTAAAAATATATTAACATCTTATTATTTTTTATTCTAGTTGACATGTTGACTTACACGTTGCTTGAAGCGTTGACTCAGTGTAAGAGAAGTTTGATTGACCTTTTCCAGCGAAAACTTCGCGCTAAATATGAAGAACTTCTTAGCGGCTTATAATGTATAGGCAGAATATTCCGTTTACACTGAACAGACATTCTGTTATATGTGTTCTTTGATAGATTTGTTTTAGCCCCCGCGATAACGACGTATGACCATCACTCACCGCTGAGTATCACTTAGAATGTGGATACGCAGGAGGCATGATCACTACATAGTATAAAACAAAGTCGCTTTCCGCTGTCTGTCCCTATGTATGCTTAGATCTTTAAAACTACGCAACGGATTTTAATGCGGTTTTTATTCATAGATAGAGTGTTTCAAGAGGAAGGTTTATATGTATAATAAATCCTGTTTCATGTACGGGTGTTACAGAAAACTCACATAAACCGAAGCGTAGCGAGGGCGGGTCGCTAGTTACTTTATAAAGAACTAGCGACCCGCCCTCGCTTCGCTTCGGTTTGGCAGTTTTCTGTAACACCAGTACATAAAACAGAGTTTATTATACATAAAAACCTTCCTCTTGAATCACTCTATCTATTTAAAAAAACCGCATCAAAATCCGTTGCGTAGTTTTAAAGATCTAAGCATACATAGGGACAGACAGCGGGAAGCGACTTTGTTTTATACTATGTAGTGATACGCGACAATAACGGACTTCGAAATGTTTGTTATGATCAGGGCTAGAGTTGCAAACTGACCGTCACATTCAATACCTGACCGTCATTTATGATAAATGTCTGGTCATTTTCGACATTTATTGTCACATTGGACATTTATTTTTTAATAGTATAAGTTACTTTTCAAAAAAATCTATGACCGCTATTCGATAAGTAAATTTATGAAATATCATTGTATACATAATTTATAAATCTATCTATCATTGTCATGATATAAGACACGCTTATCATGAAAGCAGGTTAGGTTAAGTTGTTAAGTATGTGTTAGTAATGTTTAGATCTGCAATCGTGTGTAGGTAAGGTGATCGCATTTTACGTATTACCCACTAACCTATCTAAACTCTATTTATAAAGTTGTAACTTAGCTTATGAGTGTTGGCTCCTGTTTTATTTTATTTTCAAGAGTCTTTATTGACAGTTGTCAATCCATTTGCGTATTAATAAATAAAATGCCGCGGATGGTTGGTGATATTTGGCTGCATTATCAAATAATTGGTACTTCGGCAAACAAAAAACACGTAGTTTGCATTTATTGCAATACTGAGTGACACGGATTTAGAAAGAGGTCTGGTACGTAATATGTTAGATGATGAATTGTGGGATAAAGTAAATGGGATATTACAAGTTTTAGAACCAATTGCAACTGCTGTTATACAAGCAGAATCAGACAAAGGAAGAGCCTCTGATGTGCCCAATATATTTTTAAAACTTGCAGCATCACTGGAAGATGAGTCTGGTCCTGATGGTCCTTAATGACGTTTTTCAGAGTCGGAAAAAGATTTAGTTCGGGTAGCTGTTTCAAATCGCCGCAACTTCTGTATTCAAAAATTTCATTTGGCGGCCAATTTGTTGGATCCAAGGTACCTTGGCACAGGTCTTACAAGCGATGAAATAGCTGAAGCTTCCAACTTTGTGCATTCTCAAGCAGAATACCTTTCTTTGAACAGTACAAAGGTTATGGTCAATGTCGCTGAATTTCGTACCAAAACAGGATTTTTTGGTAAATGTTATTCCGCATGGTCGACTGTTGAAGCCATTGCACTTCAACTATGGTGGCAGAGCTTTGCGTCAAAAGAAGATGCTTATCCCATAGCTCATAGGATTTTAAGTATCCCTCCAAGCTCGGCTGCTGCAGAACGCAATTGTAGTTTGTTTTCAATAACCCACACATAGTTACGAAATAGACTATCTAAAGACCGCCTGAACAAGCTTGTAACAATTCGACAGAATTTACGTTATAGTGACGAAATCGAAATTGAGGCATCGTCGGAATCTGCTGACCGCTCTGACGACTGCTACGAGTATTTTGATTCCTTAGAATTTAACAATACATCGATGCAAGTTGAATCAGAAGACGAACAATTTTAGGTTTTATGTTTATGTATGAATGACTTTTAGTTTTTTGTCGTGTTATTGCAATAAATTTTAAATTTTATACATATTAAACCATGTTTTATTTATCAACTATGACAACTATGCCTCGTTGCTGCTATAGTTTATAAATGTCGTTAGTGACTATAAATGACTATTAATGACCGGTAAATGACGATTATGACCGACAACTTGATAAATGACGGACGGACACTTTGAACGTGACGGTCAGTTTGCAACTCTAATCAGGGCCCGTAATTTTCATGCCGTTGACGTAAAAATGACGTCACGCTACATACAGTATGATTTCATATTGCTTTATTGTAATTATTAACCATCAGTCGTCAATCATTTAATCATGTACAACCTGAGTCAAGTCATTTATTGACGCGTAGAAAAATAAATTCCTACTTGATACATAAAACGTAAATGAAACTATTTGTTTTGTATTCTATGCTCCTGATGCATCATAAAATTCGTAGGTTAAACACCTTTTGTGTTAAATTTCGTTCTTCTCTTTCAATATGTTTAGTTGTTCGCATGTGTTGTGACGGTGCTGATTTTTGATGTTGTATTTTGATTACAATTAGTACAATAATCGTTTTTGTCGTTTGCGATTAAAAACGGATATTTGTTGCAAAACTCCTGTAACTAAATGAAAACAATAACTAAGACACTATTAAAATCTAATGAACATAAGTATGAATTATTTAATAAACTGACAATTTGTTCTTTATTTGAGTGACAGTAAGATTCAGTTAAACTTCATTGTACTGATTATTTCATCGATACCGGTCAACTAAAGAGGTTGACAATAATAATTATGACGAAATACTAATTGGAATCATACTGTATGTAGCGTGACGTAATTTTTACGTCAACGGCATGAAAATTACGGGCCCTGGTTATGATTATGACAGATAACTTAAATAATGTGTCAAAATGCATATTGTTTATAAATTATCGCTCTAGATACATGTGCGAAAAGGTCAGTGTTCACTATAAGACTAGATTCGATCTAGAATGATCTAAGTAGGTTACCACGATGAGACCGGTCGCTAGTAGAATGACTAGGTCGCAAAATTACCGATTCGCAAAATGACTACAACGCTTGTAGCCTACATCTCAAAAAGTCGGAGTCGCCAAAGGACTACTTTCTTTGCGTTACTAGGTAGGTTAGGTTTGTCGGGTTACTTAAAATGCACGACGGGCAAATTACCTGGAAATAGAAGCCCCGCCGTGCGGGGCTCCGTCGACCGTCCTTAGACAGCGATAAAATGAAAAAAAACACTGACCATTTTGCCACTCGGTCATTTTGAGATCCCGTCATTCTACTAGTGGCCCGATGAGACCAAAAAAACAGAAATAATTCAAGAATGATATTATTTAATTCGGAAGCTTTAAAACCCGAGACCTAACGGAGAGAGAGAGAGGGTTTTAGCAACAGGGAGATCAGTTTAAAAAAAAACGCGAGTTGAATTACGTCTAATGTGTCACCCTGTATAATTTGATCGCGGTGGTTTCAATATCGTGATATACTTCAAACTCATGGTTTCATATTTGACACTGGTAATAACTAAAGTAACCTAAACCTTACTTTGATGGGTTACTTTGATCAAATTCAAAGTATAACACGAGTGTTTAGAGAAACTATAAGACAAAATAATAAACTAAAAATATTCAATGTTCGGGTTTTCTTGCTTTTTCGACTTGATTAATTTCTGTAAAATATACTTTGAAGCCACTAAATATTTTAATGAATATCTCACGTAACCCGCTGAAAAGCACGTAAAATCTGAAGAAATATAGAAAAGATGTTGCTCTTTTTCGATATCACCTATTAGATTTGCTTAATACAAGACACCATTCAAATAACGTGTATTTTTGCATAACATAGGTACGTTTGAAGTTTTTTTACCTCAAAAATCAATATAAAAAACACGAGAAATATACGAGAAAAGACCGTAACACGTGCACTACTTTAATTTTCTTAAGGAGCAACTATCGCCGTTACCAGTGGCGAAAAAAATAATATGGAAGCGTATTCCAACTCCTCAAAAAATACATGTTTGTGTGGAATGGTAGTTGCTATCAAAGTCACCCCGTTAATCAAAGTAACCTCGGTTTACGGTACTCTTTTAATAGAGACACGTTACAATAATTCATAGACACGTCGGTATCATTCGGAAGTAGTCGTGTGCTCCTAGTGTTCACGATGGGAACGGATTATTCACTATGTCTGTGTCTTGCGTAGTCCCACAGGTAAGATTAAATATAACATAAAAGGTATTGAATCAGTGCGCTTACGCCGCTAGCTAGTGTTGTAAAAGACTCGAGTTCTCACGAGTCCCGATTATAAAATACTTTATCTACCCAAATATGATGCGTTCAAGAAGCGCACATTATGACCACTAGAAAAATAGACTGTTTTGGTAGAACGAATTTCTTATCTGTAAAAATGTTATTGTTATTATAGCTAAATAATAACAATTTCTATAGTATTTTTTTTTTCAAATATTGAACTTCCCTGAAAAACAAAGAAATTTAATTTGACCTCTATTCTAATATCAGTCGAGATACCGTTTAGATCGAAATGAATTGTCAATTTGCATACAAATTTGACAAATGTCGCACATAAGTAAGATATCGAACGATATGATAGTTGGAGCCGACTATAGTTCGTTAGTGAAAAAAAAACTATGACCGCTGCTGGAAAACTTTTCAATCTATTCGTTACCGCCATTACCGGTTAAAATTTATTTTGATTGTATAAAATTTAAACCATAAAATAAGCGATCAAGGTGATATAAATATTTCGGCGACGCCTCCTGATATCCGTGACAAAGCAAATAACGTCATAAATGACATATTACTATTAGTGGCCCTGAACAACGCCGCGATGCCGGTCATATAATATGCGGCTCCTGAACGCATCATGGAGGCTAGATAAAATAGTGTATGTAACTGTACATAATTAGGCATTAAAACACTTGTGTGATGTTATTATGAAACTCGTATTTTATGCCTTTCATTATGTACACTCACATAAATTACTATATAGACTATATATAGACTACGAAATAAATACCGACAACTGTATGACTTAGTCTCAATGGATTTGCAACACTAATAACGGGGTTTGTTAATCACCTATATGCTATTGTCGGGTCGAAATCATCTGAGCTCTAGGGCCATAAAACCTTCTTTCGCACATCTCGCTCGCTCTTGGGAGGTTGGCAGATCTCTTGCTCGCACTTTGCAGCGACTTCTTTGTTTGTTCACTAATTCGTCTATGGCCTCAGAGCTGAGCTGATAACATCCGAGGTATAAAATTAGTTGTCATGACCAGTAAACCAACCAACATATAAATAAATAAATAATAATATAATCTCATGTTATCTGTTATCTCTCAGTAAGTATGACGATCCGATTTGCGTAAAGTGTTACGATTTATTTTCAGGATTGTAATGATTTGAATAGTTCCTGAAACTTTTTTCATGCTGAATACTAATGTTCAGCTCATTAGCATAACATATTACTAGTTACAATGTTTATTAACTGCTAGGGCAGTCGCCCATACTTGAGTTTAGTCATGTCCTTTCTACTTTAGTACGGTCTTTTAACATTCACGGCCGGTATCGATAAAATGACGCACGACCTTTTGTAAAAAATCACTTTGAAAACGCTTAAATGTTAACTCTTTGTTTTTTGTGTGGCTCATTTGAACCATAACTTCCTAGTCTTAAATGGGAATGCTTTAAACTCGTACATCAAAATATTGCAAACATCTAGAATACATTGTTCCATTTTAAGCTATGTAAATTACAGTTTTGATTAATGTACACGTACAGGTTTATGAAAAACTCGTAGAATTTTTTTTTTGTAATAGATCTCTGTAATAGAACTTATGAACTGACTTAGTATGTGTAATGAAATGATACTAATGATCGTTGACCGGTAGCATTTTATGTCACTTTAACGCCAAACGTCATGACTAATATGGATAAGCCATAATTATATTGTTAAAAACTTATTCTATGCTTGAAATCAATCAACACCTTTTAACCCTTTGCTTGGCAAAAAATAAAAAATGACTTAGATTCAAGTCCCTTGGGATTTGAATCAAGCAATAAATTAAATAACCTAATATATTATAATTATTCATCGGTATCAACGTTCAAATTTCATGGCACTCGGTAAGGGTAGTAAAATAAATAAATACATTTGAATATTTGAATAATAACGTTTAATTATTTTTTTTGTTTTTACACTCATACACTGCGGTAAACCGTAAATATACTAAAAGAGGTAGATATTCTAAATACGTCATAAAACCTCAATACTCATTTCGCATTCGAAAAATAAAACTATGTTAAATTTCCCAACGAATGTCAATTTAACTGTCATGCAAAATAATCTGTAGAGACAAATAATAGTTTATCGAAACATTCATAATTCATAAGTTTCATAACTGAAAATTAGCTTTAATGACAAATGCCCAATCAAACTCCATGTTAGACTGAGATAATGGACTCAACACAATATCCTGATTTTATATTTATTTACATTTTTAGTTCTTTTTTACTTATACAAAATAAAGGTTTAAAATACTAAGTGTATTTGTTTGTATTTGTTTTTCTGCCGACCATACATTGCCATGAAATTTGAACGTTGATTCCGATGTCTAATTATAATACACATCCGGACACATCGTCAAATAAAGGGTAATTGAGGAACCATTTATCTTTATCCATTCTCAGCACGTGAGCGGTGCGCAGTTGTAAAGCGATATTTCATTGTTTAAGACATGTTAAAATATCGATTTAAAACTGCATAGATTTTTAATATATAAATTGTGCACGACATTTAAATAGGAATCATGTCCATGTTATACTTTCGTTGAAAAATTGCTATCCGTATCGCGACCCGTAACTTCGCCTGTGCTACCCAACTTCGCCTAATTTTATATAAGTTGAAATTCCCAGAATATTTGAAGGACAAGCTACTAAACTAAACTACTAAATAGTAAGTATTTTTCATTTATGGCAATATTTTGCGAATAATTTGTGGCTAACTTCACATTGTTGGTCACCAGTGCATTTTTTCCGCCGGATGAATTGACAGGTTTTTTGGTTTTGTGTTTAACTTCAGTTGGTGGCGATACTACAGAGCAGGGAATGCTAAGCTTTTTATTTGATTATAACCTACAACTAATATCCTATCATATGACATTGTTGTTTTATATCTAAGTTACGTTTAGAAGCTATAAATGAAAAAAACGTTGCTGAGGGTACAGTATGAGCCATCTTGTTGCCAAACTTCGCCTACCCCTGGGGTTGTCAATTCTGTTGTGGGTGAATTTCAAATATATTATACGTACCTAGTTAACAACTTAATTGAGACGTTAACTTTCTTCCATTGTGTAAACGAAATTTGTTCTATTTTTTTATAAAAATGTTTATCTCTATTATTACCAAAGAGGTATTTTTTTTATGTACGTAAGCGAAATGAGTGAAGCCTAAATATTTTGTTACGTTTTTTGTTCGAAACTTATTATTTAGTTTTTAATATTAAATAATACCTACAACAATTTACGGATTTTTTACAGTACTTAAACCATTAACTCCCTTTATTTCAAAGTCAAGTAAGTTAACATGATTTTTGGCAACCCTATCAGCATTATAGCAAATGTATGGAACCAACTTCAGACTGCTTGAAACTGTTACCTAACTTCGCCTACCGCATGTTTTTTTTAAATGTAACCTATTATCCTAAATGTAAGATTCATATTCCTCTGTTATTCTAAATTGATTAGACTAGATGTAGGTATGCCAAACAAATGTAAATGTTCGAAGCTTCGGCATAGTGTAGGCGAAGTTAGGAAACAAATCCCTAACTTCGCCTACTACTTTAAAGGCAATTTTAAGACAGTTAAGGTATGAAATTTAAAGCGTTAATTACCTGTAACGATAGCCTAAGATATGTAAAATATTTTTTTAATCATGAAGATTCATAATAACTTGAAACCTGGATGATTTTTTGCAAAAGGTGTCAAAACCCAGGCGAAGTAAGGGGTCTCGACGTACCGGCCTCGGTCATTATCGTTATTTTAGCCAACCACCCGAGTATGTCTTTGCTATTGAATAATTTAAGAGAAACACGTACCCAGTGCTAGATATACTTATGATTCGATCCCGCTATCGGAGGTGCAAAATGGTAGTTGTCAAGTTTTTAGGGGTGGGTAAAAAATATTTTGAAATAGGGTAAATCGTCAATAACTGACCACTCTAGAAAGTGTCATTTAGTTACTAGCCATCAAATTTCTTACTGACGGTGTTGGTAAAGATACTTGGAAACTCCGGGTAATAACTCAGTATCTAGGTATTCTAGTTTAATCGCAAAAATGTGAGCAAATCTCTTGCTTTACACATTTTATTGCCAATTGGCCAGTTACCGGAGGGTGGCTAGTCTGTAATAGGCGATTTACCCTACTAGCTACATGTCGATAATTATAGCTATATGTCGATAATTTTTCTTTACCATAATGAGAGTCTTAAGACTTTAACTAAACGTGTTTATTGTATAAAACAGGACTATATGACATTGACTATTTATTTATTATCGATATAAGTGGCCAGCATTATACCTCTATTGAAAAGGTTTATCCCAAGAGCGTTCATGCGCTGCCCTGCAACCCGAAACATTAGAAAAGTAAAATAGCAACCATAGTGTTTTTGTTGTACTGATAATGATTTACATTACTGATGACAATGATTATCATGGATAGTAAAAAAAACATGTTAAATTGTAGTCTAAAAAATAGTATATGGTACAGTCACCAGCAATAATTTATGATCCGACATTGGACTCAATAATATCTCACAAGCTTATGTTCCGAGTAATAAGGGCGTGTCAGATATTTTCGAGTCCAATTTTGGATCATATATTATTGCTGGTGACTGTGCATATAAAAGTAATTGTACAGAAATATAAGAATATCGATATCGAAATCATACATATTTTTACTAGAGACGGGCCGACTAGTCGACGACTAGTCGGGAAAGCCGACTATTCGGCATCATTTCTAGTCGGTGATTAGTCGGCGACTAGTCGGCAAAAAATGCCGAATATTCGGCACTTTATTGCCTATAGGAAATATAGATTAAACTATTTTTTAATTTATGGAATTTAATATTCTTATGAATTTATCAAAAAAAATCCACACACGTGATTTTATTTTCGACATAGTGATAAAAAGCAGTAGGTAGTTCGTTTTAATACTATAATTAGAGATTTGATCGTTTTTTTTGGTCGAGCAACACGCCGGTACAGAAAAAACGTAATCAAAACTGGTCAAAACATGAACGCATGGTAGGGGTAGGCGAAACAAACGTTTCCGCGTTCACCCGAACATAGGAAAAACCTACGATCGGCATTGCCGACTAGTCGGCCGATCAATCGGCAAATTGAAAACCGATTAGTCGGCCGACTGCCTAGTCAGCAAAATCCGTAGTCGGCCCATCTCTAATTTTTACCCATCCCTAAGAACTTTACACCCCGCAAAATGGTACCTACCATTTTGCGCCTCCGATAGCGGTGTCTACTTATGATAGATATACCGTTCTAGATATGTTACTGTTACTGAAGGATAGCTAAGATATACAGGGTGTCCCGGAAACCGACGTCAACCCGTTAAGGGCTGATAGGCCTACTAATTACCAACCAGAATATCACATTTTTCCCTTAGTATGGAGAAAGTAACTGTGTGCGGCGACTCGACTGCGGTGAGCTTTAAAAACTTCCTTATTTCACAGTGATTCTAATCATGCAAGATAACACTGAAAAAAATAAATTAATACATGAATATAGGGGCTCCTCGTGTCACTGACATAAGGAAAAATGACAAAAAAACCGATTAAAATGATCAATATCTCGGAAAGTAAAAACAATTGCTGAACATATATAGGGGTTAAATCGATAGCTTATGAGCTGCTCTATCAGCCCTAGGCGGGTTGACGTCGGTTTCTGGGACACCCTGTATACCTTTCGTATGCTAAGCTACTAATGTTTATAGCTTGGTACGTTAGACCATGGTGTCACGAACGAATTTGCCATTCACCTTTTTTATACATAAAGACTCTGGCTATTGGTACTTTTTTATTCCAGAATATCTTGTTAAAAGTTTCCATATAAACCCCAATCTTATGGAGCCTGATGGTGGAGCCACAACGAGGATATAAGTCCTTTGGTTCCCCGCTGTGGCAATACGTAAAATATTAGCAGCAGTGTCGTGCCGCTATTCAAAATAATATTGATTTTGACGTGTGGCTAGGTAAGGCAAATAACCCTTCCGTCGTTGGATACCATATTCGCAAAACATGATATTCTGAAAAATATCATAAAAGCAAAACATCATATTCCCAAAAGATGACATTCGCAAATCATCATAGTAGCAAGACATCACACTAGCAAAACTTAACTATTTTTAAGACATGAATTAGATAGTGTCAACGGAGCTCCGCTACGGCGGAGCTCCTATTTCTGGGTAGTTTGGCCCTCCGGGCCTGATATAAATCTAACATAACTTAAACCTACCTAATGATTTTATAACAAAACCCGACTATTTGTAAATATAATGTTTTTCGAATATCGCGTTTTGCTAGTATGATGTTATGCGTATATGATGTTTTGCTAGTATGATCTATTGCGAATGTCATATTCTGTAGAGTAACCGGCCCACGTTACGATAGCTCTATATTTACTTGACAGTAATTGCGGCCGTGTTAAAACAATATGATAACATGTCAAAAGAAATTTGGTTTCACCCAGTAGAATAGTCACTGTAACCCAAACGCTCCCCATACAAAACGATCTGACAATGTCACAAGTCCATCTGTCCATTCACTATGGGGATGTGACTCCATAGTAGAAGCACGGACTCCTGAAAAGAAGGTTCATGAACCCGCATGTATGTTTTTAAAACGACGTTACGCGAAACATTCGGTAAACACCAAACGCGCCCGGAAATATTCGATTGATACCAGTTGCGTGCAGCGAAGCTCCTTTGTTTTGTTTTGTTAACAGCGCCATCTCTTAGGGAACCTACGTACTAATACTTAGCTTCTCTGACGCGAGGTTACTATGCGTGGTTCATTTTAGCGTTACGATAGGTGGCGCTGTTATCAAAATTGTTTTAAACTTTCGCTATCTATGCTAATGAGAGAGGGCGCCACTATACTCTTTCGTTGGCGGATAAAGTGTTTTATTACCCGACTGCGCGAACCGAAAAGGAGGTTATTAACTTTATAAACATAAATAAATGTACAGTCTTTGTATGCATGTAGAAGGCCGGATGCATTAAAGTCTAATTCATATATTACGCCGTGACAAAATAAAACATTTTTATGCATAAATAAAATACAAAAACCGGACAAGAACATGTCGGACCATGCTCAGTGTAGGGTTCCGAAATTGTTACTACAAATGCAAAAAATGCACCTGCAAAAGAGCATATCTTCATGACAGTTACGTCCTTTTATAGAGCAGCGTAGTTTTTCAGTAATAACTCCAAAACGGTAAATCCAATGATGTTGAAAATTATATTCGTAGAAAGTATTTATTAACCGCTATGCTTTGTAATTCGTTTAATACGTTTTGGTCGTATGGTTTAAAAGATAGAGGGGGAACCAATTTATGAAACTTTCAAAGCGATTATTTCCGAAAATAATCAGTTCAAAAATGCCAAGAGACCTTAACTAAAAGAACTGTAGAAATATGCGCAAAGAGTTGGCGGCAATTTTTTTTTCATCTTCTGTTACATGTAAAGAGGAGTGCCCTATTTTTTTTAATTATTTAACTACCAAACTATGTGTCGTCCTAGACAAGAAACCTACATTCCAAATTTCATCAATATATATCCTGCAGTTTTTGAGTAAAATGAATTACCAACAACTCAAAAAAAATGTTGATAATTCTGTAACCACATTTTGCACAATCTGGCTAAGATGTTCACAGTACGAGTATATCTATTAAAGTGCGCTCAACGATTACAGTTGTTCTATGTCCAGCCACCTAAAAAAAAACAGGAATTTAATCGCAATATATAGACCTCAAACTTGGTAAAAAAAAGACTCTTTATTACGTGTGAAATTACTAACATCAAAATAACCTGGCTCCTAAGTAATAAATCACGATATCTCAAAAAAATACGAGAATACCCCCGTTCGCTCGAACTTAAAGTAGCTCAACATTTTAGTACCTTGTCACACCTGCTGATATACTAAATTCAACCCAGTCTCACCTTAATACGTTACTGCGACACGGTGCTAAAATGCCCAGCTACTTCTGTAATCCACCTGGATTACAGAAGCCTTCATGCACGTGTAGCTCTGATGATTCATTTTATTTTCTGAACCATTGGGCCGATTTAATTACTTAGGGAGACCGGTCGGATGTCATTAGTCAAGAATTATAAGAGTGCGTTACTAGATGACTGCTTTAGGGTTCCTTAGCCAAGGGGTTCCGTATTATTAAGCATCTATCTCGTTTGTTTGTATCAAATATTGAAAAGAAATGTTCTACCAGTTTCCATCATTGGAATGGGTTTCTTTCTATCAGTTTCTTTTTTAATATGTATAAATAAGTTGCCTATATAAATTTACAACTTGACTCTACTCTCCAATAGATGGCGCCACTAGGTACGTTCCCTCAATTTCTCAGCGCATTATTTTCGGGATATAAAATATTCTGGCATCCATTTTGGACTCAATCTATCTCCATAACAAATTCCATCGAAAGCAGTGTAGCGGTTTAGCCGACATAAAAATAGAGAGACTTGATTTCAAATTTCTAATAATTTGTGATTTATAAATAATGATAGTAACAGATTTTGCTGTCATATTTAAAGTTATTAAATGATTAAATAATGAATGCCAATAACATTTGGTTGATTCTTTTTTCAGTTATTTTTATAAAATTTACAAACATCCTAATATCACTTTATAACTTATTTCTACTCGGCGGTAGATGGCGCTAGTAGGTACAAAGTTGAATGTTGATAATTTTGAGCATGTTATTCTGCTTAGCTTTTGATGCTGTACTGTATATACAATTTATCTCTATTGTAAACGAATCTATCATTTTACACGGATTTGAAAAAAATATGTTTGGCGTTCATACAAAGTTGTAAAACTTTGAACGCATCAGCGCTACGTTATTGAATTCTTATGAAACATAAGGTCCGTTTTTAACGGTAGTTCACATCAGTTTAAACCTTAGTTGATAATTTGTAAATTGTATTTAGAAATAAATTTGGCCAAGAACTTTTTGATTGGTGGTCAAAATTGAAACGTCATATTTGTAGGCAATTGTATGGGAAAAAGGCAAGCGTCCCTAACAGGCTAGTGTCCTAGAAAAATCTAATTATTCCGTCATTAACATTATCAAAAAAATATTGAGCACATATTTTTTCTTTTGTCAATTAAACTTAAAAACTATACCACGTTGTGACGTCACGAGCCCCTCCCGAATTTTGATACGCGTTATATTAGTAAATTTTGATTGATTTGAGAAAGTAAAAAATACGTGTTGAATATTTTTTGATAATCTTACTGACGGACTAATTAGAATTATGTTTTTTATTACTCAGGACACACTCCTATTATGTGACCACCACAGTATATACCCTAAAAAGACAATTATAAGATGTCAGTTCTGTGAGTAAATTTGAACTAGGACTAATTTCTTAAACACGAATTTATTACCTACACACCGAATTCTTTCAAATTCGGTTCACCATTTTACCCGTGCACTCGTAACCACCCCTTTTAATTGTTAAAAACGGAACAAAGAGAACCGTAACAGTCGGCTAGGAAACCAAAAAAAAAAGCGTTAATTATACTTTGTTTAAGGCATACAAATACGTACAAAGAAATGAACCAAATGAAAATAAAACAGCTTACGTAAATATACCTGTATAAGAAATCATTCGCAAAAAGAGTTATACAGTCCAATTAAGCATTTTAAAGGTTTCCTATTGAAGGGGGCCAAGCGGGACCCTATTTATACGCCCACGCTGTGCGTCAGAGCAATAACGGCGGTTTGACTAAAAAAAAATAAGCGAAAACATAAATTCAATGTATTTTTTTTATTGTAAAAAGGTTACAATACAAGCGTCAGATTTGCTACTATTATGGTAATAAGTGTATAACTAGACTCCGGATTTTTGTGGCAATGACGTCACAATGTTACGGTGTTAATTACTTAATACCTTTTTTAACTAGGCATTCACGACAAAAAATATTTCTATAACCGCAACTCATTTAGAACAACTTTTGATCTGTTGCGGAGGGTCAGTTAACGAAAGAACAACGTCGATAAATTAATCAATCGACAATCGACTTATAGGCAATTTATATCGTGGATGCCTGGTAATACGATTTTAATTCCGTAGAACACCAATAGACTAGGTTGCCGTATTAATGAACACCGTTCCATTTACTCCCCAAACTACCCTATTGTGACGTCATTGCCACAAAAATCCGGAGTCTACACTCAGGAGCAAAAGTATCGGGTCAGAGTGCATTTTTCATACAAACGAGGCTATTTCGAAGCCTTGGTTCCAAACCCTGAAAAAAAACAACAAATAAGTACTAAAAATCGTAAAGTGGGGGTTGATTTTGCGCCGATTCGATTCGAAATTAATTTTAAATCGGAATATCGGGCCTTGAGTCCGGCTCGCACTTGGGCGGTTTTTTTTATAACATGAATGCACAAGACCACACAGGTCACCTAATGATACCCACTGGTCTGTGAAATTATGTACGCCGACCGACCTTATTACTAGGTTGGGACTACAAGGTCAATTTAGGGACGGAACCCTAAAAATGATTGCTTACTATGAAAACCATTGATAGATGATAAGTAATATTTATTAATGTTGAATAACCTTGGTCTCAACAGTAACCGTTTTTTTTGTCGCTAAAATATATTGCTTTACCATTTTAGTATTCGTCCCCCGAGTAGGCACACGCCGGTTTATCATTAAAAATAATAATTCCTTATTTGAATAGAGGGTTGCAAATGTCTACATTAAAATTACCAACAAAGTGTTTCAGAGATTTGAATAAACCCTTTTCAATGGGCTATTATACGGCTTACCAGTCAAATAAAGAGAATAATGCTCCCAAAGAACTACAACTGTGGGACCTTTAGGGAATATTGGATGCAGGGGTGACCCCGTACAATGATTTGTGCATTTTGTATTGCATTTCATGTGCAACCGAATTACTGTTTTTTTATGAACTACCCTGAATCCCTATAGGGGCTTCTTTACATAGAATTAACGTAAGTGCATATACAATAATATTTATATACCTATATAACGTCGCTTTGTGTACGGACTTCTAAATAAAATATCGATAGTATTGTACGGTTGGCCGAGAAAGTGGTCTACCAGCTATGACCAAAGTTTCTGTGAGATCTAATTATCGCTGCGGTTGACGCTTGTCACTGTGATAATATTATGAAGTGTAATTAAACTTCAACCGTAGGGTGGTAGACCACATTTTTGGCCGACTTTACGTAGATTTACGTCATGTCACCGACAATGGCAATCACTACTAAAAATGTGACAGATAAAAAAAACAATATTATACAGAGGTAAAGTTTGTGACGTTCTAAGGGGGTAAACTCTGGAACTACTGAAAATTATTTTACCAATAGTAAGCCACGTTATTTGTAAGTATCTCAGGCTATATATTAACCCATAAAAATGTTTATTACCCAACGAAGTGAATACCAGAACAGCTAGTTGTTTATAAAAGACTAAGAGTTATGTTTTGTAATATTTTTAAATCAAGAAGTTTTTATACCTACGCTATATTGAGATTTAAAACAGGTTTAAAAGGCAAAAAATCGATTGCATTGTTGCATAGTATAAACAACAAACATCGATATATGTATGTAGAGACGGTAGATAAAATAAAAACTCATACAAATAAGCAACGTCACTGCGACAAAATAACCCGGTTTAGTTCTGAAAACCACTTAATTACAAAGTTAGTAAGTAGAAAAATATACAAAAAACCGTTTTTACACCATCCTGAAAAACTAAGAAATTCAATATACGAGCTTGAGTCAGAGAACGTCCGTTATTTCGTTGTCGAAGTGCTTAAAGTATTCAGTTTTAGTTTTATTTATATATATTTTTTGTTCAGTATGATTATCCCGACCAACGTGAAAATTATTTCCTGAATCTGAAGAAAAAGTCAAAGGTGTGCTATATTTATTTGAAACTTCCCAGTAACGGCTTCGGAACCCTACACTGAGCATTGTCCGACGTGCTGTTGCCCAGTTTTTTTAATGACATGTTGCATATTTTCGAAGGACGTAAGAGCAGGCAGCACCTGGTTTAATATAAACCCCTTTGTAAATAAAACGGGAAATGTTAATTTTGACTAGTTTAATATTTTGTAAGGAATTGAGATTTTATTTAACAAAATTGAAGTAGTACTATTTAAATATAATATAGTAGACGCCCGCGACTTTGTACGCGTAAAATGAGTTTCCTGCTACTCACCTTATTTTAACCCCTTAAGGGATGAATTTTGAAATATCGCTTGATAGTTAACCACTAGGAAATCCAAGGAATATTCCCTCAAATTTTTGAGACCCTATGTTTAGGGTTTTTTTTAAATATTTAACCGTGTGACGTGGTTAGGTTGGATATAAATGACACAAACTTGTATGTACATGGGTTAATCAGACGACGCGCTGGCCTAGTGGGCAGTGACCCTGCCTACGAAGCTAGCGGTCCTGGGTTCAAATCATAAGTATGGTATTTGTCCCTGAGTCATGGATGTTTTCTATGTATTTAAATATATGTTTTTCTATATAACTATTTATATTTCTACTCGTAGCTACCTACGAGGGGAGGTCCAAAAGTTCGCGGAATGGAGGGGATGGGGGTGGGGACGACTATAATTTTTAGTATAGTACTAATGGCGAACTCATTAAGAGTATATAAAGACTGTATCGTTTAGTATAAATACATACAAAACCTAGTCTAACTTTTGACATCCGTATTATTTTCAATTACAATGTTGTGAGGATATGACCTGCAGGTGTTTTTTAACCATTTCATCTGATATAATATGGTTAACTTTTGTGTCTTGGAGACTTTATGATGCTTTCAAAATCGTCCCCAAAATATATTTCGGACAAGCCTATTAAGCTCAATTTGAAGTATTTCAGCAACTCCTATAGTATAATTTTAAAATGCAATAGGTTGGTATGCAGCCAAAACATGTGAACTAAGTGTCCCCTTCATGTTTACCCGAATGAGCATCCGCAGAATAAATATGATAGATTTTTACTTTCACACAAAAGCGACTTTTTACGTAATGTTTTGGTTTCCCATCAATATCTGGTGCGAGCGGGAGGAGGGAGACTAACCAAAGGTCTCAGCCAGACCCAAGCACAATGGACAATCGTGGCGTCTAACCATCGGTAAAACACGTCGATAGAAACGCTTCTTAATAGTTATAATAGATGTCAAAGTCGGAGTTGTAATGAGTAATATGCCATATTCTCAAAATGGCCACCGCCCATCACCATCCATGCCTTTTTTTTATTAAAAATAAATTAAAGAGAATGCTCAGATGTTTTACTTTGGGAATCATGTGTAATTATGGTTTGCGTAGTATGATATTTTTTTTTGGTTACGTTGTCTAGCTTGCAAACAGTAAAATTTATTTTGCTATTTGTCCACTTTCGTTAACATCACTCAGATGGATTCGGTAAATTTTGACTAAACCATATGCCTCAAGTCGAGCCCGCAGGATGAAATGTGTACCTAATAAAAGCACTAATTAAACACATGTACATTTAAATCTAAAAAATACTTTAGGAAAGAAAGACGACTACGTAAAGTTGTATTTATACTTAACGATACAGTCTTTATACCAACTTTCAGCCTGAAGAGCTCATTACTTTACAAAATATCGTCGAGCAAGCAAGTCAATCTGGAAAAATCCTGGAAGTATGGAGCAAATTGAGTATCGAGCCGTCATCAAGTTCCTGACTAAGCAAGGAAAAACTCCTCAGACCGTCATGAGTGAGATGTCAGCAGTTTACGGTGATCATTGCCCTGGAAAAACAATGATTTACAAATGGCACGGTCTTTTTAAAATTGGCAGAGAGTCCGTTGAAGACGACCCTCGCCCAGGACGGCCTGTCGAGGTCACCACATCAGATATCGTCGGAAAAGTTGAAAAATTAGTATTAGAAGATGCTCGCCTGAAGAAGAAACGGATTTCTGCATAAGTTGGAGTATTTGAAACCACTATTTTGCGGATTCTACATGAACACTTCGGCATGACTAAAGTGAGTGCAAGATGGGTGCCGGCTAAGGGTTTGCTGTTACTTCAGGTTAATGCTCCAGTTCACAATTGAGCCGTATTGCGATGGCTGCCCTGAACAAATGTGGCCTCGAAGAATTGGTTCATCCCCCCTACAGCCCGGACCTGGCCGCCAGTGATTATTATTTATTCCCAAATTTGAAGAAAGAGTTGCGGGGAAGAAAATTTCACACCGATGATGAAGTAAAGGACGCAATTTTGGCTCATTTTGACAGCAAAGAAGAAAATATTTTTTATGTGGGTTTAGAAAAATTAATATCCCGATCTAACAAGTCTATTAACCTTAAGGGAGATTATATTGAAAAGGAAAAATAGTAGCGTCTTTTTATTTAATTATTTAGCCCTCCATTCCGCGAACTTTTGGACCTCCCCTCGTACATGCTTAGAGCTTAGTTTGGAACTAGGTCAATTGGTGTGACATTTTCCCCCCTGATATTAACTATTACTATTTATTACTCCTTCTTTTTTGCCTGAAATCTAAATTTTCATCTCTAATTTTCGTTTCATACGCTAAGGGTTTAAAATAGACAAATATCTAAGTATTCAAACTTAGCAAACATCTAATATGAAGTAAGGGGAAACGTTATTAAAAACCGCCCAAAAACAATCAATTAATATTTTTAAAGTCTCAAAACTCGCCCCTGTCGGAACAATTCACCGCGACGTAAATTTTAAATCCTGCGAACGACTCCACACCGGGTCGTTGGCGTGGAACGCGTGAAATTAAATCTCTCGGAGTATCAATGTATGTAACGCAGAGCAGACACTGCCGCTGCCCCACCTGCGTTGGTTCCTATGAATGTCGGTGTAAGATCGATCGCAGTGAAATGCACTTGTGTGAGCAAATCTGCCGCAGGCAGGGTTGCCAGGGATTTGTCCGGACATGTCACGATTTTTGACCCTTTGTTGTGATTGCGGCCGCACTTGGCAAGTGTCAGGATTTTAAAAGAAAGAATGTTTACAAGATATAGGGTAAATCGTCAGTAACTGGCCACTTTAGAAAGTGTCATTTAGTTACCACCAAATTTCTTACTGACGCTGTTAGTAAAGATACTTGGACACTCCGGGTAATAACTCAAGATCTAGGTATTCTAGTTTAATCGCAAAAATGTGAGCAAATATCTTTCTTAACTCATTTTATTGCAAAGTGGCCAGTTACCGGAGGGTGGCCAGTTACTGACGATTTATCCTATTTATTACAAAGTGTACACAGTTTTATGAAGCAATAATATTTCTTTCAAATCAGTTTAAGACAGGATAAATTACAGCTAAAGAGATCTTTATAAATATGTTTGCTTAAAATACTAGCGGCAGCGCGCCGCCGGGGCGTCGTTCAAGCTGCGCCAAATCTGTTACAAGAAGTCAGAACTTTTATCAAGACATGACAACCCTAGACGCGGGTATGTGTGCCGGTTATAATAACTAGGGGAGTAGTAATAAACATATTGAATTGTAACATGTGTGTGTGTAAGCGTGTGGTCTCGAAATTTTATAATAAAATGATTTGCGCGTGATGCCTCCAACGCGGCTGGGCTTGCGTGAAGCGGGCTTTGTTATTGGCATCAGTTAGAGTGCCCGGGGGAAGCAATAGCTCGCTAATGAAATGGATTTGGGCGTCAGTGCATGTTGTTTATGCGTATGCTATGAATAACTATATGAAAAGCAAATCAAAATCAAATCAAAATATTTATTTGCTAAAAGTGGGTAGGTGTACAAAGTAGGACTTAAATAGTAAAATAGTTTCATCCACTTTGTACCTGTCAATAGGCGTACAAATTATCAGTTAACTAATATAAATAGAGATCCGTTACCTTATAAAATAAGTAATAAAATAAAAAGTCACATTGGCTTATGGGTATTACGGATATTAATTACCAAACCTCGAAGTCGCGGTGGCAATAACGTCAATTAACTAGGGACTTCCTTCCGATATAAAATTTATCGATAACTGAATGCTTATTTGGAAGTGACACTTCATATTAGCTGTAAAGTTTACCTACAGAATAATTGAAAATTAACTAAAATGTGATGATTACTACCCGTCAATGTTACCTATATAGGAGTTTTTAGGACATTTTTAGGAATTTTAAAATTCAAATAAAAATGCTTCTTGACATTATATTTCTTAGCTACGAGGCTTATCTCATCTATCCGGAGAGTTTTTTAGCTAAGAACGTAATGAATTTTCACGACACTGTTTTCTAGGTGGCATTTTACGCGTAAAATTAATTCCATCGATTCTCTGACAAGATTTTCATATTATGTCAACGCCACGTCTATACCTACATCCATAAATTATGAAAACCGTTATCTTCCTTAATCGACCTTTACGGACTTCAATCTTCATACTGTATAAATGATACAGTTTAATAGGTATTGCAAGTTGCATATTAATAACATACGTCATCTCATAGTCATAACATAACTATTGTCATAAGAAAGTCCAATTTATCGATGAAATAATATCGCGGGGAAGTCCCTAGCAAAATTTTATTCGTGCCACCGCGACTTCGAGGTTTGTTAATTACAAATCATTTTATAAATTCAATTAGGTTATGTTATACGTCCAATCACTATCACTACATAGTATAAAACAAAGTCGCTTCCCGCTGTCTGTCCCTATGTATGCTTAGATCTTTAAAACTACGCAACGGATTTTGATGCGGTTTTTTTTAGTAGATAGAGTGATTCAAGAGGAAGGTTTTAATCTATAATACATTTTGTTTTATGTACGTGTGTTATAGAAAACTCAAATAAACCGAAGCGAAGCGAGGGCGGGTCGCTAGTAAAATAATAATTTAAAATTCAATCTATAATGCTAAATTGGGGAGCAAGCTTTCAATCAAATCAAATCGAATTCTAAATACTCACTCGATATTTTCTATGAAACTTGTCCGTTGTGACACGAAAATTAGCCATATCTAGGGATACTTTTCGTCGCACAACGGAACTTTTTTCTTTTAACTGCGCTTATAGCGAAACCGTGGAATTGCACATGTAGTGGTATTGTGTGTTTATAGGCAAGAGAAAGAGAGTGAGAAGTATTTAAGTATTTCTCTCTCTGTTTCTCTTGCCTATACACACACCATACCACTACATATATGCAATTCCACGCTCTCGCTAATTCATCTATAACTATTGTTAAACTTTTTGGTCCTTACCCATTTGGGACTACAATAAGATCCACAGAGAGTTTGTTTGTTTGCTTGAACGCGCTATCAGGAACAAGTGGTCCGATTTGAAAAAATATTTCAGTGTTAGATAGCCCATTTATCGAGAAAGGCTATAAGCATATATCATACTTACATAAACGAAAGCGAAGCGAGGGCGGGTTGCTAGTTTAAGATAATTTAATCTAGTGTTAAAAACCCAACTGCATTGTCGTTTTTCCATGGTTATTATTTTAATTTGAACAGCTTAGGTGTCCTATGTCACCCGGGATGTTGAGAAGATTCTAACGATACCACACACATCTACGAGTATAAGGTGCTATCAAATTAGTCACGGATATTTTAAGAGATAATACATTACATTAAAACAATTAACTTTTAACTGTAACTAAGGAACCCTTGTATATCATTTTATTGTTTTAATTTACCGAACAAAAAATATAAATTATAATTAATCTTAAAAATATTCTATTCTATTCTATTTTTTTGTTTTTGGCAACCGGTCGCTTTAGGTTAGCAACCATTACTGCCAATGACACCTGACAGCAGCATGGTGTATAGCGTGTATGACCAGTTTTTATTTTTAATAGTTGTAGGTCCAAAAGAAAAACGTCGTCGTTACGTGTGTTTGTTGAGTACCTGGAATGGACAGACACAAAACATATAGACAATACAAAACACTTTAGACAATACAGGTCAAATGAACAGATGGAAATTGGGAGCGACAAAAGCGGGAAAAAGCACCTAGAGTTTGATTTTTTCTTTGCCTATGAATTTAATTAGGGAAAGTAGAACTTTTTTGTTTGATGATGATAGGAAAAGGAGGGTTTTAAGGTTGATGGGTTTGGGAATGCAGGGGGGTAGGATGTCATATAAAGAGACCGATCTAATCGGGCAGTTCAAAATAATGTGATCTGCTGTGCCTTCCTCCAGGCCACATGAACAGAGGGGGGATTGAACAATGCCCCATCTGTGCAGGCGGGAGGGGGAACAAGTGTGGCCAATGCGCAATCTACAAATGACAGATGTGGTCTGTTTGTTGGCTTGGCGAAACCGGAAGAACCATGGCTTGGAGGGGATGTTGGGCTGGATGTCACCATAATGGCGGCCTTTGACCGATACAGAACGCTCGTACTGCTGGCGCCAGTTAGATTCGAGGTCTAATTTGGCGGAAGATAGTAGGTCGTAAAAGTAGCACTGGGTGTGGACCTGACTGCCAATCTCTATAGCCTCCTTAGCACAGGAATCGGCAACCTCATTGCCCTGAATCCCAGAATGACTGGGGATCCACGCCAACGTGATCTCGAGGTTGAGTAGATGACACTCATACAGTGTTTGCCTGATTGATAAAACCAAGGGATAAACTTTTGAGTAAAAAGGATTGGCCTTGATGGACTGCAAACCGCTAAGAGAGTCTGAAAAAATTATTGACTTGCGGATCCCGTGGGACAAAACATATTTAATGGCTTCCAAAATAGCTACTAATTCCCCTGTAAAAACTGAAGTAAGAGGAGGGCTTTTGAAGTTAAGGATAATAGAGTATTTCGGAATCCAAACTGCCGAACCCACTGCCCCACAAACTAAAAGTCTGGAGGAATCTGTGAATAACAGCAGCCAGTCTCGCCAGAGACTGTTAATTTTGTCCAGGAATGCTATGTTGGCTCCAGGGTCATTTTTTGAAATACCAAAGTCAAGGATTATGTTGGGGTGGAAAATTAAAGAATCATAGGGGACAGAAAAAAGGGGGAATAAGGAACAAGAAAATGTAGGGTCCGGAGGATTACAGAACTTGCGAAAGCTATTTATCAAACACGGGGGATTTTTGTTGAACCAGTATCCGCAATCAGTAATTAGAGAAGAGAGTTCTTGAAGTTTAGGGACGAGAGGGTGGTCATCAAGCAGGGAAAATCTAAGGAAGAACCGGTCTGCCAAAAATTGACGCCGGAGTGAAAGAGGGGGGTCTACTGCTTCCACCTGAAGAGCGTTGGTGGGAGAAGATTTCATTGCTCCAAGAATGACCCTTAAAGCCTGAAATTGGGTTTTATCTAGTTTACCCAAGGCCACCTTACTGCAAGGAACCAGGGTGAAAGAGCCGTAGTCAAGAACGCTGCGGATAATGGCATTATAAAGGAGTTTTTGGGAATAAGGGTGAGCCCCCCACCACACACCTGAAAGACATCGTAAAATGTTAAGATTTGATTGACATTTTTGGACTATGAAGTCAATATGATCAGACCCGGAAAGACGAGAGTCCAGAATGACTCCCAAAAATTTTACCTTTCTCCTAGCGGGTATCAGTTGGTTATTAAAGGCTATTTCAATAGGGGGGTAGGATCTCTTCCTGGTGAAAGGAACTACACTACATTTGTCGACTGAGAGGGAAAGACCATGAGTGGAAAGCCATTCTCCCAGATAAAATAACGCTTGATTGAGATCACTTGAGGCTACATCAACCGAGTGGGAGGAGGAGTACAAGACCAAGTCATCTGCATACTGTAGGATGTTGCAGAACGGGGTAACTGCCTCTTCTAGGTCATGGGTATACAGGCTGTAGAGTAGTGGACTTAAAACGGATCCTTGGGGAAGGCCTTTCCAGATGGATCTCGGAGCGGAAAGGACATCACGGTGTCTCACTTCGATAGATCTGTCCATAAGAAAGTTGCAAATGAAATGGGATAGCTTCTTCGGCAGACTCAGCTTAGATAATTTATCTCTGAGTAAGGAGAGAATCACATTATCATACGCAGATGATATATCCAGAAAAGCTCCAACAAGGAACACGTTCCTTGACAGAGCAATTCTGATGTCAGTGGATAAGATAGAGACGCTGTCCATGGTGCCCATTCCCCTCCGAAAGCCAAATTGGCTTTTGGCCAGGATTTTTTTGGATTCCACGAACCACTCGAGGCGTTTTTTAATCATGTGCTCCAGGATTTTAAGAAGACAAGAAGACAGTGCAATAGGACGATGTGAGGATGGTAAAATGGGGTCTTTCCCTGGCTTCGGTATGGGGATAACTATTTGTTTTTTCCAAGCTTCTGGAACAAAACCTAGGTCGAATAAATAATTTAATATGCTCAAAAAATATTTTTTGGTTGTTTGTCCAGAATTTGACAAAAAAGAGAAAGGGATATTGTCAGGACCTGGTGAAGAGTTTTTGAGGTGGTCCAAGGAGGCAAGGAGCTCCAACCAGGAGAATGGTTGGTCGAAATTGTTAGGAGGAGAGTTAGGAGGGAATGGAGTGGGAAGAGAATTAGAGTGGGGAACCGAGGGAGGAGATAAAGAGTCGATAAAATCCTGGAGCCAAACATTGGGGTCATTACTAGGAAGGTCCCGGTTTAGGTAAGAGCCACGATAACGTTTTATGGATTTCCAAAGAATTGCAGCGGGGGTACGGGGCGAAATATTATGGCAGAAGTTTATCCACCCATTCTTTTTTTTCTTTTGAAGAATCCGTTTTGTCGAGGCCACAGTCCTTTTGAAAGCGAGAAAGTTGTCTATGGACATGTTTCGACAGTATTCTTCCTCAGCTTCCTTCCTTTGTCGAATTAAATCCGAGCATTCAGAGTCCCACCAAGGGGGGGAGGACCTACCCACATTACTCCTTTTTTTAATTGGGATGTTCTTGTCTGCTGCCACTTTAAGGGCATCAATTAAATAGTCATGGCAGATAAGACCATTTTCTGTAGACACCGAGGGCATGTCACTGACAGCTGCATCTATGTCCATGGCAAATTGCTCCCAGTCTGCCTTGGGCAAGTGGTACCTATTATTATTTGACACAGCGTTGGGTTGGGAAAAGGATGAAGGAGACGATATTAGAATTGGGAGGTGGTCACTACCGTGGGAGTCAAGTAGAACTGACCATGAGAGGAGAGTGCCAAAATTGGGGGAGCACATAGAAAGATCAACCGCACTAGCATTTTGGCCAGGGGCCGTTCTGCGAGTTGGGGAACCATCATTGAGTAGGCATATGTTTTTGTCCACCATGAGGTCCACAAGATCACAGGCCAAGGAGTCGTAATCCGCACTTCCCCACATAAGATGGTGGCAATTAAAATCACCCAAAATAAGAAAAGGGCTTGGTAGGGCAGAAAATATAAGGTCTAGGTCAGAGATTTGGATAGAATGAGGATCAGAAATGTAGATAGAGAGAACAGTGAAATCCATGATTTTGGCAGCAACAGCATTGATGCAGGAAGGAGAGGGGGGGAGAGGAAGGAGGGAGTATGTGACAGAAGATTTGATAAGGAGGGCAACTCCTCCATAACCGTCATCTCTGTCATGCCGGAGGCAGGAGTACCCAGGAACCCGAAATCGGGATCCTGGAACCAACCAGGTCTCCGAAATGGCAAAGACAACAGGATCATACAAAGCAGCCATTTGTAGAATTTCGTGTTGCTTAGATCGAATACTGTGACTATTCCACTGTATGAGATGGAATGTTAATAATTTTTATAAATTCAGACAGTTTATTGGCAACGTTGGGCGGTAGGGGGAAATCGTCCATCTTGCTGAACATATTGATCAGCAGGGACAAAAGAACATCCAGTAAATTGTCACTGGAAGAAGTTTGGAGGGAGGGATGGAGGGGAGCGCTTGGGATCTGGAGAGCAACACCATTCCTCGGGGGAGGAGGGTCTCGATCTCCAATTAGAGCACTGTATGAGGCACGATCATAGCCCTGTGCTAAGGGCTGACGCGGGGATCTCGGAATAGAGACAGATTTTCTATAGGAAATCCTTTGAGTTTGGGGGGAGGCGGCAGGAAATTGAGTCTGTGTGGGAATAGAATCATTTTGTGAATGATGGAAACTCTGTGCGACATCTGCATACGATCTTTTCACAGGAGGGAACCTATCACAAGCCTGGGAATAGGAAATATTTTCTTGAGCCATGGTATCTTTAATGGTCTTTTGGCGTGTATGTTCTGGGCAAGCCTTTCTAGTGGCAAAGTGCTTGCCCGAGCAGAACAAGCATAAAGTCATGTCTTCCGGAGCATCACAGGTTTTACCTGTGTGATCTTGTGTGCATTTAAAGCACTTGGGTTTCGACCGGCATTGATCCGCAATATGTCCAAATTTACAACAGCTGTGACACTGTATTGTAGGCAGTAGATATGTTTCGACCGGCAATGATGTGTAACAGCAGAAAATCCTTGAGGGAAGGACTTGTCCACTGAATGTGATGACAACTGTCCCAGTGGGAACCCATTCAATGCCATCTGCCTTGTGTATCTTCCGGTTGAGTCTTCGGGCTTTAAGGATTTCTCCACAGCCCGATGGAAGTTCGACATCCCGAGCAAATTCGTCAAGTGAAAGATCGGTCGGGACACCTCTAACTATTCCCATGCGGGTGATATTAAAGGTGGGGATGACAGCCTCAAATTTATTTGCCACAAGTAGTGGGTTTGACAGAAATGTATTGGCTGATTCTGCGGAATTAAAATCGATACTTACGCGATTTCGGCCTATCTTTTTAATTCCCTCGCGGGAGATGTTTTGTACTCGCGAATTGACCATAACTTGTCCAAATTTAATTGGGTTAAGGGTTGTACCAGAGGAAGGTTGGGTTTCTGTCCTGGACACATAAACAAGGAAAGGACCTTTGTCAGTGGACGAGTATTTTCTTCCCTCTTTTAAGTTAGGGTGCTCAAACAAGTGAACTATTGAGTCGGACGGCGCCCTACTCCCCAACTTATTGGGAGGTTGGGAGCCCCCCGGCTCAAAAGATCTCTTGGTTGCCCTCCGTAAGGAATCAGACTCCATTGAATCCTCCGAAATCGTGTCAAGTGACTCGACATTCGGAACATCCCCGGATGACATCTCCCTGTTGGAGGTTATGTCTGGAGGCTTTGGCGGTATATGCGACATTGCGGGGTTAGCAGCGTACGAAAATAGGTTAAAACACTTACAGATCACCGAAGAAGCACAGTAACACAACAAAACACAAGAATAATAGCACAAGGCCACAAAATTTCGCAGGTCCGACACAAACACGAGCTGTCACCAGTACGTCCTATGGCCGAAAAAAAAAGATCTTAAAAATAATCACCCCTATTATGTACCTGTCAAGACGTTTAACACCGTTTGTCAAAAGTTGTTGACATTGACATTCAAGTATTTTATTTATCAACTTGAATGAAAGTTTAAAGAGGTTCTAGAATGTCTAAAGAGGTCTCATTTTTTTATCTTATTAACAGGGTGTATTAACGTAGCAGATTTGTTTCCTAGTTGTCTCCAAAAAAAACATAAGAAAATCTATGATGTTTCATACTTAAATGTACTCCGAGAACCGAGTACTATCAGCTGTAAAAATATCCGTGACTAATTTGTTAGTACCTTATATATATATTTATCAACGACTTAAAAACGGTGGAACACAAAATAGAAATGCTGTGGTGTGATGCAACTAAAAACATTAGCGAATAAATTACACGGTCGAGGCAGTGAAAACGAAACATGCCATCGAAGTGGCATACGAATTGGTAATCCTTTTAAGGAAGCCTAAAGTAGAGGAGCCCACGACATTAAGGCCCGTATTAATAAACTCATCTTGGCTGAGAGGCCCGTCACAAGATACGTCAAAGTAAACGTCAAACCATAGAACACTGTCATTTCTGACGCATCTCGAGACGAGCATGAGAGTTGAGTTTAGGTTATTAATACGGGTCTAATACTTGCCGAGTTTGAATAGTGCCTACTATTCTAACCCGGCAACCTTAAGTTTTATTTGTCAACTAAAAGAAAATCTCGGTTGGTCCCGGTTTCTTTGAGTGCATTTTATAATTACCAACAGCTATTAAGAACTTTCTCAAGCGCTTAATAGGGTTTCCTCGGTAAATAGTTTGATGCCAAGGCAATTCAAGAACTTTTCCCTGTGCAGCAGAGGGTTTCTTAAGAGGCGTAGTAAACTTTGATGTACAAAGTTCCTCAGATTACTCACAAAAATATGCTAATTTGTTAGCACCTTATATATCGGCTCTGGTAATTAGAAGCCGGTTTCAAAAACATTAAATAAATAAATAAATTAATATAAGGGGACAATCTCACACCAATTGACCTATTCCCAAACTAAGCTCTAGGCTTGTACTACGGGTACTAGACAACGATATAAATACTTATATAGAGAAATATATACTTAAATACATAGAAAACATCCATGACTCAGGAACAAATATTCGAGCTCATCACACAAATATCTGCCCGTACCGGGATTCGAACCCAGAACCACTAGCTTCGTAGGCAGGGTCACTACCCACTAGGCCAGCGCGTCGTCAAAGAACATACGCTGTTAATGACAGTTTAGGCCTCAATTACTGTCCTTAATTTATTTCCATTTTGTAACGAAAATTACTATACTTAAATCATTCGATTGTCAATATGGCCAACGGACAATTTTACAGTACAATTTTGTTGTCGTTTACGCCAATTGTCATTTTAGCTATCGATTATGGTTAACTTTCGTTATGAAATGGAAAAAAAATAAGGATTATAATTGGGGCTGCAACTGTTCTTGATTGCATTGTTTTCTGGCGTGGAGATGAGACAACTGAAATAGAATTCCGTGAATATACTCCGTCTCGGTCCTCATGGTTGGGAAACGGTTTTGCAGTCCCAGGATGTCAGTCTTGATCTTGTTCGATTGCTTTGTCTTTGTTATAAGGAAACTAAAGAGAAACCTTTCAACGTAGCTTACGATTTCCCGTAGTTCAAAGAATTTATTCGCAACATTAGGTACATAGATACACAAAATAAGACACAGGAGCAGTTGCGAAACGGTCCCAACTAGTGATGGGCGATATCTGAAACATTGCACAAGTTTCTTAACTGCGAAAATAACAGCTTCTGAAAGTTACATAATTAGATGGAAATGATTCTAACACAAGTAAATTTCGTTTAAATTTCATGAAAAGTTGGGTAACATGTCGAGACTATAATTATATCGTAATTTTCAGAAATTTCACTTTGGTAATTATCAGAATATTGTTTGAAATTCTAGGTGAAAGTTTAACTTTTGAAACTTGTAGAATATTGCATAAATTTAAATGAAAGTTTCACTTTTGTAACTTACAAGCCGCCCATCTCTGGTCCCAATCCCAACTCAGCATTCGCTAGCCGTAAAGCCCAAGTTCTTAAGATGCACCGTTAAGTGCACACGCTAATGGGTTCGAGGAAATACCATTAAGAGTATATTAAGTCTTGCTCGGCTTTTACTTTGAACTTGTTAAATCACACTGTCATATCATGTGTCTATACCAGTAGGTAGATAATAATATGTGTGTGCTCTATCTCGCTAACATTCCACACAGCACTTAGGAAACGGCATACCGAGATCCTGTGTAAATGAAAGAGACGCTTATATTAATAGTTGAGCGCTAGTTTACGCTGCCAGCGAGAATTATCACTCCGACGGAAGATACATATCCTGTGTGAATAAAAGAGACGTATATAAATAGTTGATTACAGGCTCTAATCGCTTCTCGCTCGATGGGGATAGGACATGTGCGTTATAGAGCGCACTCAACAGCATGCATTTTTTTAAATATGTTATTGACATTTTGCTACGCCCACTTTGAACTAGGGGTCGGAATCACGTCGTATTGTTTGCAACCGCGTTTTTTTTTTAAGTCCCGCTTGACACCACCATATAAATGGGTTGGTATAGCTGCCTCTTGCTCTCTCACGCTGCACTGTTGTATGTAAATGAATAGGACGAAATAGGGCGGTGGGCGTTAACAATTGCATGTCGCTCTCGACCCGGGCTATAAGCCGTCTCGCTCGGTATATTTGTATTTATGTTCCTTTGGTTTTTGTTCGTTTTCATTTGATATGTTAAAGGACTTAATTTTACGAAATTCAATGGTAGCTTAATGGTCTTGAATAGACTTGTGATAATTATGGGCACGGGATTTAAAGTCGATAACGGGTGAATCAACTTTTAACACAAATTACAAGTTTTTAGAAAATCTATACATTTGCTAACGACATGGCTTACACGTTTATTAAATCAGACATGTAGGCTTACATTTGAACTTATTTAATTTAAAATAATACAGTTTTGAACAGTACCTATAGTTGGTAACGCAGAGGACAATCTTGTCCCTAGGTTTTGTATAAAAAAAGTGCATTTTCCACCGAGTTACCAGGTTTTTTCGAAGATTAAAAAATATTTGAGGTGCTTAACGTGTAAGCTCCATAAATTAGAGGATCTGAATTTAATATTTATACATCATTATTAATACCGCAATGACTAGGTACTTTAAAAGTTGATTCACTCTAAGGGTGAATTGCAAAAATATTGTACATAGTTAAGGGCTCAATTAAAAAATCCTTAACAATCCTTAACTTGTTCCTTTGTGTAACGAAGATTAGTCATATACCTAGATAACTTTCGTTACACAAAGGATGCGATCGTGATTTTGTTTTCAATAAGCCTTTAATTATGTACAATATTTTTGAAAAGTACCCAAATGCTTTTCATAATAGACAATCTTTGTTTTTTCATATTGGTTTGATACAAAGATTGCAATTATATGGGTAACTTTCGTTATACAAAGGAATCAATTAACTTTTGTTTTGATTAAAGCCCTTAACTACGTAATTATTTTTTGAAAACGACCCATTTATTAAGTAATAATTTGTTTGTTAATGTTTTAAAATGTAGAGAGATAAAAAAATCTTATTTATTAAGGTTTATAGCTGTGACCTAAAAAAGACCATAAGGCGTCACTCTTTAGCGATATGCAGAAATCTGTTTATTTATTTTTTCAGTAAATAACGAACAAATCAAATTAACCACTTTTTAGATATGATTTAAATTTTTATAAAATTGCGGTTGTCAATTATAAAAGCACTGTACACTGTAAAACTGCCTTAATTTACGGAGGGGGAGGTCTTTTTAAACTCGCTCCTGGGCGCTGTCGGGTCCACATTGGTGAGGTGTGCTTTGATTAGTTTTTGTGACCTTACGATAGTAGTAGAGTTAGATACGTTAGGATCTATCTAGTCGTCAAAGTAAATGTATTATGATTGTCATTATGTGGTGCGATCGGCCAAAAAAGCGGTCTACCAGTTTTGACAAAATTTTCAGTGAGTTCTAGTTAGTTATCGCCAAGTTACCACTCGTTCCCACTGTTCCCAATGTATAGGTTGACTGCAAATTATCTTTCAAGAGAAAAAAATATCAAACAGTTTGTCTACAAAAATTTTTTTTTAAATATTTTTATTATAATATCTGAATAATCATTTTAATATTTAAATTACCATTATAATATTATCAAAAGTCAGTAAGTTTTGATTGTGGGTGACGAATTGTTCGATTCACATGTTGAAGCGTCCTGTGTAGGTATCTCATCGATTCCAGATGGAACCTTGTCTCACGCTCTGGAAATTCAATATTTGCAGATAGAACTTAGTATACCTTTAGATTTCTCATGACATTTAAATATAGCAAAAAAACCCGTAATTTGAAGGAAGTTCGTTAAAATAGAAAAACACAGGTTTGCTAAAAATTTACAGATAGAACCCTGTTTTCGCGAGGCGGCGACTTGTCACTGTCATAATTATTATCGCAAGGGATAATCGTAGTAAACCGTAGGGTGGTAGACGAAATTTTTGACCGATTGTATATAGGAAATCGTCGTCACTTAACTGGGTCCTTCCAGAACCATTGGAACAAACGCCACAGGCCTTCTGCCAAATAGATGTTTTTGTATTATTATTTTTTATTTTATTTTTCTTTAATTATTATGTACTATTATTATTTTGTGCTGTGTGTATATTTGTGTTTTACTATGTGCAATATGGAAAGTATTTCTGAATTAAACAATTTTAATTTGAATTAACATCTGGTGAGACTGACGTCAAACGCAAACCCACTTATATATATTTTTCTTTACTTAGTCCCAAACTAAGCTCTAGGCTTGTACTATGGGTACTATACAACGATATAAATACTTATATAGAGAAATACATACTTAAATACATAGAAAATATCCATAACTCAGGAACAAATATTCGAGCTTATCACACAAATATCTGCCCTTACCGGGATTCGAACCCAGGACCACTAGCTTCGTAGGCAGGGTCACTATTTCCTAGGCCAGCGCGTCGTTTGATATTACACCAACAATGGCCGTGTGGTTGCCGGCAGAATAGAATAGAATAGTACCACTCCATACCTTCCTGTGGAAGTCGTAAGAGACGACTAAGGGATTAAAGGCTTGTAGTATTTTAAGGCGATGGGCTTGCAACCTGTCACTAATATACACATGATATACATCTTGGCCTGTTTGTGCAAAATGTGGTTACAGAATGAACAACTGGCTGTTAAAGTTGTTGGTAATTCTGTAGCTCTGCCTACCCCAGTGGGATGAAGGCGTGACGGTATGTATGTATGTATGTGCCAAAGTAGTTGACTTTGTTGATTCTTCTGCCATTTGTAATGTGTCTAACAATTACTTTTTATTCATAATCGTTAAATAAGTTTTCTATCAAACAAAAAAATCAAAGTAAAAATAAAATGATTAATTTGAATTAATTAATTAACGTTTTGATAGCTGGTTTACTTGACAGTAATGGAGACCGATTTAAAAGCAATACCATGACAGGGTGAAATATGATTTGGATTTTACCATCTAGAATAGAAGCCCTCAGGTCCTAGACAAGATGCGTTCGGCGTTCGGGTAAGGACCAAAAAGTTGGACCATAGTTAAGCGCAATACAAACAACGAAATCCAAAAAAGTTCCGTTGTGTGACGAAAAGTATCCCTACTGTATGGCTAATTTTCGTGTCACAACGGAAAAGTTTCATAGAAAATTTAATTGAGTGAGTTAGCGTGCTCAACTTTTTGGTCCTTATGACCGGGAAACACGAGGCTAGTTTTTCAAGCCAGGATAGTCCTAGTAAGCCAGTAATACTGGGCCACTATTAAAAACTTAAACTAGCCTGGAAATAAGCTAGTTTTGTATACACGAAGATAGACGCACTAGCATGCTAGCTTGTTAGCACTACTGGGTGAATTGCAAAAATATTGTACATACACTCGGCGTCAAAAATATCGCACCTCGTTGAAAATCAGATTCAATCAAATCTAGCCCTTAGTAAAATTATCCCACCTCGTAAATATTAGTATCAATCGAAAGCACGTTTAATGTGTTTTAAATTAACAATATTTAATTTAAAGAAAAAAAAAGTGTTTTCGCAAACTGAGAGTTTCGAAAAAAAAGTGCCAAATTACGCGTTTGAATGGTCGCGAGTTGTGCCGTGTTCCAGGTGTATAAAAAGTCTGGTAAAGGTCAAATGTCAATCATTCGCTATCCAGACGTTAAAGAGAACACATCTAAGGAGCTGAAGCAAAAAACTACCCTCAAAAATGGAAACCACTGCTGCTGAATCAACCCAGGTGGTCGCACTGCACCAAGCAATGTGATATCGCTCGGCAACTGAATTTAAGCCGGTTTGCTGTCCGCCGAGTATACCTGCGGTTCCAGGAGACTGGAGGCTTCATTAGGAGGCATGGAGCTGGCCGCTGACGCTGCACATCTGAAAGAGACGACCGCTTTATTGTGTCGTCGTCTCTACGCAATCGCTTCTCCAATGCTGTTGAGGTGCAACAGCGTCTCCGAGAAGCTCGGACGACCTCTGTTAGCACCTCCACCATTAGGAGAAGGTTGCGGGAGAAGAAGATTGTGGCCCGCAGGGCTGCTACAGGTCCCCAACTGACCGCACAGCATCGCAGAGACTGCCTGCAGTTTGCTCGTGCTCACGTCGATTGGACATTCGACCAGTGGAGGCAGGTTCTCTTCTCCGATGAGACGAGGGTCTGCCTCTATTGCAACGACAGGCGTAGAAGAGTCTACAGAAGGTCGGGAGAACGATTTGCTCAAGCCTGCATTGAAGAAACGGTGGCCTACGGAGGTGGTTCGTGCATGTTCTGGGGCGGTATGTCCACAGATGGCAAGACCGACCTTCTGTGCGTCTCCTGGACGGGGGGCACTCGCGGGCAGGGGTCTCTGACTGCTCACCGGGACGTCACGGAGATCCTGGAAGAGCATGTGGTCCCATATGCGGGTTTTGTCGGCACTGGATTCACTTTAATGCACGACAACGCCCGCAACCACACTGCATTGCTCGTTCGTGATTACCTGGGAGAGGTTGGGATCCCTGTTATGCAGTGGCCAGCGAGAAGTCCCGACTTGAACCCAATCGAACACCTTTGGGACGAGCTGAAGCGACGTGTTCGGTCACGTGATGCCATCCCTACCACTCTCCAAGACCTCCAGGACGCCGTGATTGAAGAATGGAACCTCATTCCTCAGTCGGACGTAGTGAAGTTGGTTCGGTCAATGAAAGACCGCATGGAAGCAGTAGTTAGGGCAAGGGGGGGTAAAACTAGGTTTAAGGTTACTTTTAAGTGTCTTTTTTGTTTGTTTGTTAACCATTTCATTGATGTTAATTTACAATTTAATAAACATTTTTCTTGTCCTCGCATTAAACTTCTTTTTTTTTAAACCTGGTTACAATAATTATATTTTTTTTAAAAAGTATATTTTATTACCTTTCAAATAATACCTAACAGTCATACCTTTACCCTTGATTAAATAGGGTATAATGTCGGTTGAACATATTTTTCCCGAAGGTGCGATATTTTTGACGCCGAGTGTAGTTAAGGGCTTAATTGAGGCAACGTTAACTTTCTTCAATTGTTTTTCCTTTGTGTAACGAAAGTTATGCATATGATTATATGACTAATCTTCGTTACACAAAGGAAAAAGTTAAGGATTGTTAAGGGTTTTTTAATTGAGCCCTTAACTATGTACAATATTTTTGCAATTCACCCTACTAGCTATCCTGGCTTGAAAAACTAGCCTCGTGTATCCCGGCCATTACCCGTTCGCTATCGTCAGGGCTCGTACTTTTCATGCCGTTGACGTAAAAATTACGTCACGCCACATAGAGTATACTTCCAATTAGTTTTTCGTCATAGTTATTTGTCAACCTGGTATCGATGAAATAATCAGTACATTACGTTTAACTGACTTGTATCTTAAATAAAGAACAGATTGTTAGTTTATTAAATAATTCATAGTTATGTGACGTATATTTAAATAGTGTCTAAGTTATTGTTTACATTTGCTATTCTTACAGGAGTTTTGCAACAAATATCAGTTTTTAATTTTAAACGACAAAAACGATTATTGTACTAAATGTGATCAAAATGTAACTTTAAAAATCAGCACTGTCACAAAACATATGCGAACAACTAAACAGATTGAAAGAGAAGGAAATTTAACACTAAAGGAGTTTAACCTGGATCTTACGAATTTTATGATAGCATCAGGGGCATAAAATATAAAACAAATAGTTTAATTTACGTTTTATGTATCAAATAGGTAATTATTTTTCTACGCGTAAATAGATTACTTGACTCAAATGATCGACTACTAATGGTTAATAATTACAATAAAACCATTTGAAATCATCACTACATAGTATAAAACAAAGTCGCTTCCCGCTGTCTGTCCCTATGTATGCTTAGATCTTTAAAACTACGCAACGGATTTTGATGCGGTTTTTTTTAGTAGATAGTGTGATTCAAGAGGAAGGTTTTTATGTATAATAAATTTTGTTTTATGTACGTGTGTTATAGAAAACTCAAATAAACCGAAGCGAAGCGAGGGCGGGTCGCTAGTACTCTATGTAGCGTGACGTAATTTTTGCGTCAGCGTCATGTAAAGTACGGGCCCTGGTTATCGTTGTCCAAAATGTATAGGTTTGACGTGAGCAGGAGTGACAGCTATGAATTAAAATTAGAATACACTCAAAAGCAATGGGCTGCTTTCTATGGAAATTCTATACAAAGTGACCCCGCTTTCACGGCTGTTAACTACATTTTATCTCAACGCAAGCGATGTTCTCGCCCGGAAATAATACCGGTGTGTAAAGCTTTTATCAAATTGTGTACAATGCGTCACCCACTTCAATACAGCATCACAATTAATATGACACGCAGATGAGGTAATAATAGACTCTTGGTCAAAGGCTTATTGTGTCTTGCTAAACATCTGCTTGCATCTGGGGGTAGGGGCACTTTTGAATGGACTGTTGCTCGTCAAAATGTAACCGAATGAAGCCGTTAAAATACTTGTTCCGTGCGAATCGAGCCCCTGTTTGGGATCCTACTCCTAAAATAATAATTTTCTACTACATACACATTCACGTTCCTTCCTCACGTTCATTCCTTCACGCTTGTTATCATAAAGTGGGGTAGGCAGCGCTGCAGTATTACTAACAACTCTAAAAACTTATTGATAATTCTGTAACCACATTTTGCACAATACCTAGTAGGTCCTTAAGTTCTGTCACAAAGGTTTATTACACTTTAAAAAATAAATAAAAGAGTTTCATAAACCTGTAGTACATCAATCAAAACCTTTTTTTATATACACTCAGGGGCAAAAATAACGGGACAGAGTGCGTTTTTCATACAAACGAGGCTATTTCGAAGCCTTGGTTCCTCGCCAGGGGATGCTTGTAGTGAAATCTGATGATGGATACCCCGAGCATCGATACAGGACGTCCAGAGTGCCTAGGACACCCAACTGATTGAATCTGCGGCTAACGCCGGAATTGTGCATGTTCAAAAAAACATCTAAAATGACCATAAAATGTAAGGAAATCCAAATGCTGACTCAAACTCTCTTGCTGTGGTGTCAACTGATTGTGCGATCAGTTAGGTATCTTAAGAACTTTTGACCTCCTCTATTGAACCTTGGTGTATCCACCATTAAACCTCACTCAAAACAACCGCTGGCTAGGAACCAAGGATTCGAAATAGCCTCGTTTGTATGAAAAACGCACTCTGACCCGTTTTTTTTGCCCCTGAGTGTAGAATAAAAAGAAGCGTAATTTGTGTTCTTTACTATTACAATAATTTGGTGTACGAGCTTTAAGCATTCCCATTCGGGGCAGGAAAGCATGGGTCAAAACACGCACGACCACGATACTGATAACGGCTACAACTTTTGTAAGAGTTCTCGTATTGAGTCGAGATTTGCGTGACATATTGATCAGACTTTTACCTTTAAATTCTGATACAAATGTATTCCAAACAACTAAAGATCCGCTTATACTCCGGTCAATCTTCATGTCTCATTAAATTGCAGAAATACGAAAACAGACCAACTTTCGTGCTTCATAAGCTGGTTTTTAAGTGTCGTTAAGATAATAATGCTGGTCTCTGAACATACCCAGAGATGAGAAGCTTCATAATATTAAATATAAAGTTTTCCTGGTTAACAAAGACTAATGTTTAAAGCGTTTTCAAAAAGTGAAATTTTTAGAAAACTTGTGCGTGTTTTAATCGGTGCCGACCGTGAATGTTAAAAGATCGTATCGGAAATTGCGGCGACTAAGTGGAATGATGATTAGTTTCTAAAAATGTACTTTAATTAAGCTTTTTAATTTAATTTATTATAAAATTAAAAAATAAACAATAAATAGTTTTATTTGATTAAACCTTTGTGACAGAACTTAAGGACCGACTATGTACGGTATTTGCCTACTTTGTGAAAAGTACTTATACTTAATTAGTGATCTATATAATATTAGTAAAAAAAAACTCGCACGGATATGAACCCGATAACAATAATAAAACAATACATAAATAATTGCCTTAACTCTTTACAGCCAAAACGACATCTTGCTGTATGACCTGTTATGACGTCATATTACGCCTATGTCAAATGTCATTCAACCCAACGGTCGTTAAAATCTTCAAAAAGTGGGGTTGTATTTGTGTTTACCGACTATCTATTCAATGCAGTATTGTAAATTATGATAAATGGTACATCAATTTGAGTTTTTGTCATGTTTTCCTGCTGATCTACGCATGTTATTTGATATTATATTGAATTTAATATTTATTGCTTTATATAATGCTAGATTAAGTAGTAACATTGTATATGTAATTTGTTTAAAAAATGACTGACTGCTGAGTTTCTTGCGGCGTTTCTTCTCAGCAGTGTCTCCTCTTGGGAAGCGCTGGTAGATTCTTGACGTGTAAAAGTGCCCGTACGGCCTACTTACTGAATGAATGTCTTTTATTTTTATTTTTTTAGTTTAAAATCTTATTACCAATATTGTGTAGTGCCCTAGCTGCGTAAATAATACAAAACGAACACCTGCAAGTCTGGATTCGCCGCGAAAAAAGTTGTCTGCTGTGGTAAATGTATTCACCAAAGACGCCATAGCTGGATCTTTGTTTATTTCAATGTATTTCCTAACGGCTACCGCACTAGGTATGAGATAATGTAAGTTGTTTCGCAAGTAGACTCAAGTTCAATTGTTTGTTTACAGTAAACGTAGACAGAATAAAATTTGTCACAGTTGTCACTGTCTCGAGTTGATGACACAGATAGTATGATAAAAATAACAATATGTAAGATGACGTCACGCAATCTGATTGGTGTTTCAATATAGATTAAAAATCTTTATTTTATTATAAGGAAAATAAAATTACGACTTTATTAAATTAAATAAAAATTATAATCATAATCCTCGTCATTAAGACTATCTACATGCAAAGCGTCTTTTGTTTATTAATTTTATTGTAACCACAGGCAAGTACCCTATTATGCTGAGATGTTTACCAGCGTATTACTAACAGTGACGTCAGACGTTTTACCGTGTTTTATCTTTGATGTTTGTAGGTATATTTATGGGGTTCTAAAAAAGGGTGTTAGGCTGAGTTTCCACCAGAGCTGTGCAAGGCAGCGAAGCGGTGTTGCGAGGAAAAATACACCAATAGGATTATTTTGTTTCACTAGCCTCACTATCCTATTGGTGGATTTTTCCTCGCAACACCGCTTCGCTGCCTTGCACAGCTCTGGTGGAAACGCAGCCTAAGTCTTCTGAGGTTTAAGTGAAAGAGTATAAGTCTAGTTGACTTTACATACAGTGTGTCCCTGGATATATTTCACAAACGAATAGGGATGCAACTAGATGCAATTTCACCAACAAAAAATAATTAAAAAGTTTGTGTGACCCCTATGGGAACAGAGTGAAATATCTCGTCTCATATAGACATCATATGGTATTTTAACATAAGATAGATACAGGAAATGCTCTTTGGTTAAAATACCAAACAAATAAGAAAAACCGAAAAAATGCACCTAATATAAAAAAAACAGGGTTATTAGCAACGGTTCTCCCCCACTAGACCGAATTTCATAAAAGCTAATTTCATTAGGTATACCAACGTTGTATATAATTTTTATTAGCCCTAATGTCATGACAGCTAAACTTGTATGTCCTAATTGATTACTAGACCTAAAGTTATAAACCGTAATGTTTACTTGTACTAAACATTAAATGCTCTATATTATTAAAACTAATAAAGATTATTCCTAATGATCAATATACCTAATAGTGAAATGAATGAAAATGAAAAATACATTTATTTGTTTTTAAGAACCACTTTACAGAAAGTCTTACATCTGCCAAACTTATTCAAAGTTTGTCGGCAGCAATAAATACTCCAATTAACTTGGCTCTAAACAGGTGATAAACATTTATAATTAGTAGGTAGGTACTTACAAAAACTAATAAGCTTAACTAAGACAGGTTAATTTTAGGTAATAGACGAAACAGACTAAATTTCACACAGTACTTAATTATGTTTTAGGCGTATTGTTTGTAGTAGGTGTTTTTAGGGTTCCGTAGTCAAACTAGGAACCCTTATAGTTTCGCCATGTCCGTCCGTCCGTCCGTCCCCAGTCTAGCTCAGAGACTCATAGTACTAGAAAGCTGTAATTTGGCATGAATATACATATTAGTCACGTCAACAAAGTGGTAAAATAAAAATTTGGAGAATATTTTTTTTTAATGCACCTCCCCTACACGTAACGTGGGGATGCCTTTTTTTTTTTCTTGCCTACCCCATAGTGTGGGGTGTCGTTGGTTAGGTCTTTCAAAAACATTGCGGGTTTATGAAAACAATTTTTCGATTATGGGATCCGTTTATGAAATATTAAGCTTTAAAGTGCTATTTTTTGTTAGAGTCAAGTGTCCCCCCCCCCCCTACAGCCAAAACTACAAATACTAAAAATCTGAAAAATATCTTCAACGAAAGGGCATATAACGAATTTTAAAGGAAAACTATCACGGCTTAGTAGACATGATTAGTTCCTGAGATACAGGCGACTAAAGTGTTTATACCTATCAAAATCGCCTATGATAACTTTGATAGAAAAATTGTTAACGGGGGGGGGGCCTGCACGCGCCGGGGGAGTCGAACTGTGCAAGTAACAAATCGAGCGACAGCCGCGCTCATAAGCGCGAGCGCCTAGATGATGTTCGGTCGTGCCCCGAAATGCTACCTACAAGTTTGCGATTTGCGATCTGAAAGTTTACAAATAATCGATTAGATTATTGATTTCAGTCGAGTATCGTTTGGAAAACTTAAAATTCTATTTACTGGCCCTTGTTTTTTTTTCAATTTCTATTAATTACTTCATAAAAGATTAAACTTTTATTGTAATTTAAAGTCGGTTTGAAGCAGTTTAGATACCTAACTACCTACATAGGTAGGTATACTGATCTCACACTTAAAAGCTTGGCTCTTGTTTGAGATATTATATACGAATTTATAAGAAAAAGAATCATTACTTAGTAGACTTAATTAGTTCCTGAGATACAGGCGACTAACGGGTTTATACCTACTAAAAATCATCTAAAACAGCGCCAAATAACTTTAAATAGAAAATTGGTTCATACCATGTTGATTTTTGAGATAGTTTTTTGTGTTTGTCGTTACGGCTTCGGAACCCTACACTGAGCATGGTCCGACATGCTCTTGCCCGGTTTTTTAATTTTATTCTTAAATGAACCTTTTGTTGTACAATCCTTTATTTCTGTCGATAACTCATTCATAAATTTAGGGACCAAGTACTTTCTACATCTTTGACCAAAATAATTATTAAATTTAGGCATAACTAAAGTTCTATTTTGCTGTTTTCTTTGTTTTCTAAGTTTATGTTTTTTAAACTTGTCACAGCCGAACTGCTCCACTAGTGTGTACAGCACAAACTTTTCATGGACTGGCAACACTTTACATTCCAGAAATAATTCCTCGTAATCATAGTTTTTACAGCGGTTTTTAACTCTTTTGTCTACTAAAAGTTTCATAAATCTAATTTGCAAATGTTTTATTTTATTAAGATACGTCTTAAATGTCTGCCCATAACTTCCCAGCCCATAAAAAATCAGTGAATCCACCAGCGCATAATAAACAATACCTATACAAAGTAGATCTGTCTAATATATAGCTGAGGTGGCGAAATCTCGCAAGTACTGCTCTTAATTTATCACAAAGTATACCAATATGTTTTTTCCAAGAGAACTTGCTTTCTATAACCAAACCTAAGTACTTGTAATCCTGCACCACCTGCAGCTCTGCGCAGTCACACGTCATCCTAGCATTATGTAAGCATTGATAGCTGTATCCTATTATACGCGGCGCTCGGGGCGCTCTGGCGCAAGATATGGGGATCGAATTAGCATACATTTTGTTTTGGTTATGTTTATCACAATTCCATTGTCATGCGCCCATTTTATGATACTAGTAAAATCGTCTTGTATTTTACTCTCAACGGTTTTTAAATCCTTATCGCACATACTTTGATCTGTGTCATAAGTTCTAATGAGTGTTTGAACGAAATATAAATTAAAAACAAATACTCAATTAGGTTAACTTTACCCACATAGGTTAGGTTAGGTTAGAGTTGCGACAAGGCGCGAAGCGCCTCACCTACGAGGAATAGGAGCTCCGCATAGCGGAGCTCCGTCGACTTTAAATACGGTTGTGTAGGAACTTATGTAATTAGGTATAAAAAACGTTAGGTTTTAGACTTGTAAAGCTGTTCATAGGAATCGGATAACTAAAATTAGGGCTATTAAGAATCGGATATAAAAAATAGGTATAACGTTAATTCGGGATGCTAAAATTAGGGCTAATTAATAGTTAGGAAAAATAAAAATTCGAGTTTTTGATTTTAGGACTTATGAAGTTAGTGGTACTGAAAATAGGGTTCATACTTTTCGGGCTACAATAGAAGAACCATTAGCAATACATACTAAACGAGACAATATCTCTGATATACACGGTGATTTTTTATCGGTGATCAGGAGTTGAAAATTATTAATAAGCAACAAAAATGGAATATAATGGTTGATGTCTCAAACAATTAACTCAATGTTTAATTTATTTAAGTTAATGAGATTGTTAAAACCCATCACCACTGGATACATGGACAATTGGCGGGAAATTTGACAGATATTACGTCAATAAACTTATCACTCTTATCAGTTAAGTGTTGTTAACTCATAGACTAAACAATTAGTAGGGTGACAATTGATTTCAATTAAAAGTAAGTTTCAAAATGTAACTGCGACTTAAACGTGATCGCCATTAATAACTGAATTAGAAAAATTGGTTCCTGATCACCAAAAAGAAATCCCCGTGTATATATTTTTTATTAAATTCAATATGTTCTCAAATAATTCCATAAGGTAAAATGGCCATATTTTTAAGTAATTTGAGGAATTATCGGGAAATTACAAAAAATTAACACATCATTTTGAGAAAGCTAGATAAATACGAACATACCGACAAAAAACGATGGGAAAGGATTATTCACTACATCTGTACGTCTATACTAAGTCACTTAATTCTAAAAATTAATGTACAGTCAGTTGCAAAATTGCATGGACACCTTAACGTCGATAATCCTATGAGCACTCGATTTCAAGTTCGCAACAAATAAACTAGATGGCGCAGTTTACTGATCTAGTTCAATTGCTTATTACTGCAATTTCTTAACTACACAGCACTAGAATCGATATTTCGTCTTGTCAACCATATGAGATGGTGGCACAGTTTATAAGCTTCATGCGTAGGTGTGCTCAATGGATGGGAGTTCGAATCTCGTTAGTGGCAAGCATATTTTTGTTTTTTTTTTTAAATATTATTTGCTTACGTTTACAATGATGGAACATAATAAATGCATTATTTAAAGCAGGAAAAATTCGTCATTCTTAAAAATGATACTACTTTTGTGGTTTAAAATCATTTACTTCTTATAAAATATTTGAGTATAATCAGTTTATCTCAATTTGACTAATTATTTACAACATTATAACAATTTTCCATCTAACTATTGAGGTCTTAGCTTAAGTATTCATTTCCGACATCGGAAAGATGATTGAAGCTTTCCCACAATAACTAGTAATAACAAATATAATTCAAAAAAATAGGGACCGGGTTAACGTAAAGTGCGCGGTTGTTTTATACTGTAAACATTTTTTTTTAATGAATTGAACTCTGCGATTGGAGCTGCGTGCGTATGACCCAAAAACAAAGCGTAGTAATTGCTTCGATGTATTGAATTAAAATAGGGAACGTCAACGCAAATGCGTTAAACACCTGCACCTGCGCTGCGCATAAAACAACCGCGTGCCTAAAGGTTAAACGCATTGTAATAGCTGTCTTTTACAGTTTTGATCATGATCAGTCATCAATAAATTAAAAGTTCTGCTAGCTCCATGAAATAAACCAAACACATTTATTAAACCAAACACGCACCAAAAAAGTTAACATAGAAATAAAGTTGACAATTTAAAATAAAAACAAATTAACTCGGGCGTGTGACAAAGGGGGCAATAAAGTATTTCGTTAAAATATATGATTAAATATCATAACATAGCTCAGAAACTTAAAAACGGCAAAATAAACATTCATTTCGTTTATTATTATTAATGTTTTACGCAGTGATGGATGATGATGATGATGACGTGATACGTTAATCAAAACCCGGTCTCCACTAAATATATCACACAAAATATATATATAAGTGTAATTATTTGCTTAAACTTAATATCTAGTGTAGCCCCCACCTTGTTCGATCACAGCTTGCAAACGGGAGCGCATTGAGCCGACGAGATTTCTACACAGATCTGACCCGCGAATACTGTCCCATATTTTTAAACAATGAGCCTCTAAAGTTTCTGGTGTTCGCTCATTCTGTTTATCCCATCGTTGGACGATAACGCCCCACAAATTTTCAATGGGATTTAAATCCGGCGATCTAGCAGGCCAAGGAATAACTTTAATGTTATTTTCGTGCTGGCTAAACCACTCCCGCACAATACGCGAACGGTGTATCGGACAATTATCTTGCACGAAAGATATAATTGGCAACTGCTCTTCAGGATACACATTCCGAACAGTGGGCAACATGGTCTCCTCCAGCACTTCCACATAGTTCGCACTATTGGCTCGACTGGGTAGCCTCACTAGTTCTCCCGGGTCAGCTCCACTCATCCACCCCCACATGTTCACGCTGATGCGACCAGACTCCATGTTGGGCACTACGTGGCCGCTATTCCACCGCGTATTATTGCGACGCCACAGACTTAGACGTCCATGTTGACTCGATTTAAACGTTTTTTCATCAGTAAAGATGACATTAGACCAATCTAAATCCAAAAGCTCCAAAGCAAACTCTAACCTTGCTCTTTTGTGATTATCTGTCAGCGATGGTTTGACTGCGTGTCTACGATAATGCAGACCCTCACTGTGAAGAGCTCGACGGACGGTGTCCACGCTTGTGTCAAATAAACTGGCGTAGTGGTTAGTCGGTATAAAACCATTCTCCTCGTAATCCACCACCATGGCTAGACGCTGCGGCGCGTCTATAAGCCGTGGTCTGCCTGTTCTTTGACGGTGTAGCAAAGATCCTTCTTCTTCAAATCGGCGTACCCAAAGAACCACGGTTTTCCGCTATAACAAAAAAAAGAATAGTTAACCTATGAATATTAAGTTTTGTTTGAACAAAACACATCAAAAATACTTACGTTTACTCCTGTCTCTCTGGCTATATCTGATAAATTCTTGCCTTCGTTATGCAAGGCAATTATTTGCGATCTTGTAACTGAATCAATATTACAACGTGAACTCATTTTGATGAAATAATAACGCAATTAAAAACTCAGTAACCGTACGAGGAACAGTGAACAAAGGATTGTGCATAAGTTAAATGTAAAAACGAAACCGGTATTTATAAATTTTCATTCTACCCTCTTCTGATACTAACGTATTTCTTAGAAAGTAAGCAGAGCCGACTATAAACATAAACTGATAATATATTTTGACAGGTTATCAAAACGTTCGATGGTCGAACGGCATTTGGCATTGCCTATGATACAAGAGGTTCATAGTTCGATTCCGCTCGGGTAAAATGGATTTTGAATGTGTTTTTTAATAATCTAATCAATAATCCGAGTTTGGAAGTGTGGACTAAGAATAATAAAGTTGACAACTATGCAACTGCTTGGTTCTTGTGGAAAAAAATATTTTTCATATTATAAGGTAATGCAGCGCCATCTAGTGAGATCTGACTGAACCAGTAAGATTTACTAATAGCTGCTAACGCCCCACAAGCAGACAGATGGCGTCGACATTCACCTGCATAGCATTTTAATTCTCAATTGTCCATGCACTTTTGCAGCCTACTGTATCTAGTTCTAGTAAAATTCAAGTAAGGATAATTAATCAGAAAACAAACAAACGAAAGAACTTACAAAATCACTTAAAACTACACTAATCTAAAAAACCACTACCAGTAGGCATTGTTCCTAAAATGCTGGCAGCATTGCCACGTTGAATGGCAATTAGGGCTTCCAATCCCGGGATCCCGGGATACCGGTATCCCGGGATCCCGCGATATTTCATGTCTTTTTCAATACCGGTATTCATTAAGCAATAACGGGATCCCGCGGTATTAAATATAAAAATTGAGAAATAAACCATTCGTTTATTTATAATGGTTTATTAACTTTCGTGTGTTTCAACTGCTTCGTAACTTTTGTAAGTTACATGTAATGTAAGAGATATCGATACTCAGCCGTTATCTGGTTATTGTTTAGCAATACCGAAAAAAAACTGTCTTACAAAAAATCAAACTGCCTCGAACGTGTGGAATAATTTCATGGCAGCTGGTGATAGAAAAACTGCAAAGACCATTTTGGCCGTAAAGAAAAAAAAATATTTAGGTTAAGACTTTTTTTATGATTGCAAACTGTTTTTTTTTTATGTGCCAAAAAAATATATTTTTCATTTTCATTTTTCATTCATTCATTTTTCAAAGTGCAAGTTATGTAACAAAATTATAAAAACTCGCGGTGGGTCAACCAGTGGTTTACACACTCATATGCGGACAATGCATAAGGAAATTAAGGAATCAAGCAATGAAATAGGAGATATTCCGATTCCGACTTCTTCTATGACTTCCGCGAGTTCGACGTCGTCTGCATCATATGCACCTACTTCATCTAAGACAGTTTAACCATCTGCGAAGAAAGTCAAACTTTCAGATTATGTACTTTCTTTTGCCGAATCCCATTGAGCAAATTTTGCACTAGTACAAATTTACGAACTTTTTAATAAATCGGGGTACCTACACAAATTTACCGAAATCACCAACAACAATTACAAATATTATTTTGAAAGAAAGTGACAATGTCAAAAATAACGTGAAGAAAGACTGATTATTTTACTTTCATATCTACAGAAAAATCACCGACCATGACAATATGAATAGGAAATACTTTAATTTTTACTTGTTTCAATTGTGGTTCAATTACAAGGATGATTTAGTTTTACGATTATATACATTATATTTGTAACCTGAAAATTTTAAAACATACATACATACATACATATCCTCACGCCTGTAATCCCAGAGTGGGATCTTTAAATTTTAAAACAAATAATTCATATTTTATCTAAGATTGTTATTATAAATAAACCAAATTATAGTTTTATAAAACTAAAAAATATAAAAGCTAACTTGATTATGAAGTACTATTGAATGAAACATTTTTTTAAATAAAAGGATTTATCGAAATTAATCTGCTGCAGTTTTATTTTTAATAAAATCTCAATTTTTGTTACTTTTTCTTAATACCGATCCGGGATCCCGGGATCCCGGTATTGAATAACGAATACCGGCATCAATACCGGTATTATGAAAAGTCCGGTATTTGGAAGCCCTAATGGCAATGCTTAATCTTTGTGCCAAGTACAGGCCAGCATTTTTGTCACGTGATGCGTCGATCAGGCGCTTTGACAAGTCTTTAAAAATACGGTGTGCTCCTGGTCCCCACGGTCCTAAAGTTTCGACCCCAAAAGGCTCAAATATGTAACTTCTATCAAGTTATTATTATTATTCTTCTTCTTCTTCTATTTACAAGTTCTAGTTAATTTGTTATTTTAAAAGTCAAAAATTATAAAATTTATAATTTTAAAGTTAATACTATGTTACTTTTATGGTTATTTAAATAACTTAGTCTTTTTTTACCAAGTAATTTTTTTTGTTTAATATTTTAATACTTCATGTATAAAGACCAAAATTATATTTCTCAACAAGAGATTTGGTGTGTAATCGTATTGCTGCAAATTGAAGTGTAAACGTAAAGTCGATATAATGGGACATCGAGATCGACAGGTACAAGCGGATCTCTAGTTATAGTTGGTTCCAGTTTAAATGACGAAAAGGCACTTAAAACCAACCTTTAAAAACATCTATTGTTCAATTGTTATCTTCAAGTAGGGTTGTAAAACAATTACGCAGGTGTGTCGGTACGGCCAAAGTATACTGTGAACAAACAATCTTGATAGTTTTGATGTTGTTTGTCTGTATTTTACCGCACGACGTGCGTTTCTAAAATAATAATTAAATACTGTGTCAATATCACTTTGTACAATTTTTGAAAAGCATTAAAAATAATTTTTTACCTGAGTGCGATTCCGCACTGTTATTATAATATTTTTTAATGAATGTTAGCCATAAGAATATGCGAGATGTTGATTTATTATGTATCAATAATGACAACTTAAAATTATATTGAATGTTACATATAGGAATATTTATTAAGTATATTTTTGAATTAGAATATAGACGGCTTAAAAAATCTTTTATTCAATGACCAAGAAGGGTTGAGCTACTCCAAGGCACGTGCCACACTTCGGTCGTCCCTTTGTTATCTTTTCCTTTCATATTTAGCAACAAAAGAAGTTGTAAAATCCCGCGTTAAGTGCCTTTTCGTCATTTAAACTGGAACCAACTATACTTGATGTACCCTCGCGAGCGTTAATTTGGGACCCATTTCAAGAAAAATATGCTTGAAGTCGTCAATGTCATTAGATATGCCAAGTCAATTGTAAATTTTAGGAAACTCAACGTTATTGTAGAATGTCAGACTGACTTTGGTCCTAACGTGGGTACGAAATTTATTCTCGTGACTAAAAGTCTTATCAACATGCCACGCAAAATTTGAACTCTCTACAAGAACTCTTACAAAAGTTGTGGCCGTTATCGGTATCATCGTCGTGCGTAAATTGAACTATGATTTTCTCGTCCGAAATGGGAATAGTTCAAGCTCGTACATCAAATAATTGCAATGGTTTAGAATACATTATTTTTATTTATATTTAAAAGTAAACGAAGTTTTGATAAAGACTGCACCGAACAAACGTTGAGCGTCCAGTGGCGCCCTCATTACTATTATTGTGTTTTCTAATTAATCAGACGATGCGTTTATTTAGCGCAAGTAAAAACACAATTTATGGGATACTCGTATGTAACAAACTTTAATAAAAATTACCCTTTGAGTAGTAGGCCACTTTTTTCCGTTAAGTTGATAACTCGAAGGTGAATTGTTATTAAACTATGTTCTAGTACAAAAACACACCGTCCAATTGAAAGAAAATACTTTATTTTATTAGAAAACATAATAAACTCTACATCCGGCGTACGCTCGGCGCACGTCTTAATATGCAGGTTTATGAAAAACTTATTTAATTTATTTTTTTAATTGTAATAAATTTCAGTAACAGAACTATTGACCTGGGGTGCACCAAAGTTCATATAAAATTGCAAATTAGATTATTGAAACTCCGAAAATGTATCTCATATAATTTTACAACCTAATGATCACTCTTTATACCCTTCATTTTTTTTTTAATACTAGGTTGGAACTTATAATATCATCTGAACTTATAACGCTAATATTCATGGAACCGTACACAAGAATATCTTAAATGGGTCGTTTTCAAAAAGAAATTACGTATTTAATGGCTTTAATCAAAACAAAAGTGAATTGATTCCTTTGTGTAACGAAAGCTACCCATATAATTTGTATGAATAACTTTCGTTACACAAAGGATGCGATCATGTTTTTTTTTTCAATAAGCCTTTAATTATATACAATGTTTTTGAAAAGTACCCAAATATCTTATGTGTAGATAAAATTAGGTTAGGGTAGGTTAAGTTTATAAAAAACTAAAAAAAGTAAAAGTTTAAATAAATAGCATTATGAGTTGCAATAATTATGATTTAAAAAAGTATGAACAAAAAAGTATGAGCAACATTTTTCGGAGTAACGGTGAGTAAATCGTTATTTGTTTAAAAATTCGAAAGACCAATTTTATATGAGCCAATAGTTTATTTTAGTTTATTTATTCATCAATGTAATATTACAATATTAATTGCATTGCATGTCAAAAAATACGAAATTACATTGAGATCGTCAAACATAAATACTAATAATCAAAGAATACAAAAATAAATAATAATTATAACAACAACAATTACACATTTTGCGGGTGGTAGGACCTTATCCATTAACCTACCGCCAAACAGCAGTGTTCGCATTGTTGTGTTCCGGTTTGGGGATAAAACAACCGGTGAAATGACTAGCATAGAGGCATTCCACATCTTAGTCCTCAGGGTTGACAACGCATTTGCAGTCTTAGGATTGCATTGCAGTCTTGTGAATGCGAATGTCTATGGGTCACAGTTTCCACTTACCATCAGGTGGCCTGTGTGCTCGTTTGTCTTCTCTATGCCATAATAAAAAAAGGTGGTGGTAATAAAATAAATGGTAATATGACCGGACTAGGTATTTTATATACGTGTGTTTATCCCATTCGCTTGTTCGCAGACAATTCTGTCCCTCTCCCCGAAGATGAAGAGCTCCATGGCTTCCAACCGCTTGAGGAGTCCTTCAAGAACCTCAAGTTTGCGAACCACGCCACTTGGGAGACGTATGGGAGGCGGTTCCCGGACGTTGACGGGGACAAGGGAACTGATCCAGACGTTGCGTGAGTCTATTTGTTAAGCCGCGACGTAAAAAGACGGGTGTTATAAGTTTGACGTGTAAGTTTGTGTGTGTCTGTCTGTGGCACCGTAGCTCTTAAACGGATAAATAAATAAATACATACATACATAAACTCACGCCTTTATTCCCAGAGTGGGGTAGGCAGAGCTACAGAATTTCCAACAACTATCAAAACTTTTTGATAATTCTGTAACCACATTTTGCACACTTAGGCGAAGATGTTTACCAGTGTATTAGTGACAGGTTGCAATAAATAAATAAATAAATAAATATCAGGCGACAATTTCACACCAATTGACCTAGTCCCAAACTAAGCTCTAGGCTTGTACTATGGGTACTAGACAACGATATAAATACTTATATAGAGAAACATATACTTGAATACATGGAGAACATCCATGACTCTTGAACAAATATTCGTGCTCATCAGACTAATATCTGCCCTTACCGGGATTTGAACCCAGTGGGGCTAGACAAGTTGCCATCGTTCACGAACGCTAGCGTTAGGGGATCACTTTGGTGATCACCTGTCACTTGGCGCTGTCAAAATTAAATAGACTAGTCAATCAGTTTTCAGCGTGTCAGTTGTAACGAGTGATATATCACGTGACTTACGTCATTCCCATAAATTTTTCAATGACAACACATGTCGCCAGTGATCACCTAACGCTAGCGTTCGTGAACGATGGCAACTTGTCTAGCCCCACAGGACCGCTAGCTTCGTAGGCAGGGTCACTACCAACTAGGCCAGCGCGTCGTCCAACCGTAAACCGACTTGGATGCGATTTTTTTTATTTGAATGCATGTTTTTTTTGGTGGTTGTTAGACATGTTATATCAAAATAGGTTGAGCCGCGAGATATAGAGGTTTTTTTTTTTTTTTTTTTTTTTTTATGGCATAGTGTAGACAAACGAGCACACAGGCCACCTGATGGTAAGTGGAAACTGTGACCCATAGACATTCGCATTCACAAGACTGCAATGCAATCTTAAGACTGCAAATGCGTTGCCAACCCTGAGGACTCAGGGGGTTGAAAGCCCTCGATTTAACAGCGCCACATACTTTAAAAGCTGATATCTCTTGAGAACCACCTCTAAAAAACTTGCTTACAAACAAAAAAAACACTATCCAAATCGGCTCATTCGTTTAAGAGCTACGTTGACATAAACAGACAGATACATAGACATAAAGATACACGTTATAAACTAACACCCCTGTTTTTATTTACTAGTTATTAACCCCCTATTATTCATTTCATGTATGACAATTTACTATGACAAATTAAATTCAATGAGTTTTGAACAATATAATTATAGTTTTATTGTTAACAACACACACTCGTTCATAAAATGGTCATTACCAGACAGGAAACTTTTATATAATATAGGGGGGGACACTTTTATGACAGGTAGGGAGTTCCTATATCGATAAACTCAATTATCGATGCTTTTTCCATATACTAGTGATCGCCCCCAGCATAGTACGTATTTTTTTGTTAGTATTGTTCTGAAGACGAGTATGAAGTTCACACAGCATTTAGAAAAAAAGGTTTGGCCCCAATTACCTCCAAAGAAATTGAAAAGTCATTTAGTCACTTGAAATCGATTTATCAGCCAACACTGAGACGTTTAACGCGCGAAAATTTGCATCAAATTCTGATCGTTTATTTTAACAATAGTAGATGGGACAGTAATGAAGAATAAAAAAACTGATGAGTAAAGTATCAAGACAAAAAAGAAAACAATAACGTTATTGTTTTGATTACTTTAAATAAAAAAATATTTTTACAAACAAAACTTGACTGATCACTAGTATGACAACAAGCATCGATAAGTGGAGTTTATCGATATAGGAACTCCCTACCTGTCATGTGTCTGGTGATTATGTTTGACATATAAGTGACATTAAATTCTACCGATCATTAGTAATATGTATGGAAGCGTAACGGACGCCGTCAATCGACCCCAAGGACTTGCTATTACTTAGTCCTGTCTACCGTCTATTAGTCGACTTTCTGATGCGGTGTCAAACAGGTGTTTATACAACAAAAGTTATTCCATTTTAACGTTACTTTTAAATAATGCTGCCAAAATTCCGAGTTACGTTGTGAATTATTGTTGGACCCACACAGATAAAAAACCAAGCGATATTTATTTTCATTAGTAAGTTATTGAAATTTAAAAATTCCTCTACTTAAATGTCATGGCCGGATATTAAAAATTTTATTTTTGGGACAAGTTTTTGTTGCCGACTGTACTTTTTTTGCAACGTCGTCATCGACTTGTCCAGCCCTAATACGACGGGTTTATCATGTGTAATTTAGGAGTTCCTATGGCCACCCTGAGTCTCCATCATCAGACCTGTAGTAGTTGCGAGTTTGAAAATATGCAGCAATTTAAGACTGCACCGAGCAAACGTCGAGCGTCCAGTGGCGCCCTCATTACTATTATTGTGTTATCTAATTAACTAAAGAATTTCCTTGCAATCAGACGATACGTTTTTGTAGCGCAAGTAAAAACACAATTTGTGGGATACGTAACAAACTTTAATAACAATTACCCTTTGAGTAGTCAGCTTAACGGGAAAAGGTGGCCAGTTTTTTCCGTTAAGTTGATAACTCGAAGGTGAATTGTTATTAAACTATGTATTTAACTATGAGTTGTGTTTTCATTTGTAGAACATGAAGCTACCGACCAATTTCAAGAAAATAATTTAGTTTATTAGAAAACACAATAATAGTCATAGTTATGAGGGCGTCGCTGTACATCCGGCATACGCTCGGCGCAGTCTTAAGCCACACATTTTTAAACTCGCACCTACTCGCAAGGGAATCAAAACCTAAAGGTTACTTCCAGTCGATCTAGAATCTTGAATTTGGCATGAAGCAATGTTTTATAGCACATATAAAGGAAAAAATCCGAAAACCTTATATTTTTAGTTACATCACATATCACTTAGACTCATATCGATTGCCGAGATGAGTGAACGTTACCTAAAGCCTTCTAGAGTCCGTCTCGCACTTGGCCGGTTTTTTTTCAATATGGCGGCAACTATACGATTTTTTTTTGATTTTTGATTACTCTCATATATTTAGTGATTAAAACAAATCAATTGATATTAGAATCATCAAAATCGGTCCACGCAATTGGTTTTTAGAACGCCACAAAACAAATCTGTATATTATGTATATAAAAGGCAAACCTGACTCACTGACTTATATAAGGTGCTAACAAATTAGTCACGGATATTTTAAGAGATAATACATTACATTAAAACAATTAACTTTTAACTGTAATTAAGGAACCTTTGTATATCATTTTATTGTTTTAATTTACCGAACAAAAAATATAAATTATAATTAATCTTTAAAATAATTACCCCTATTATGTACCTGTCAAGATGTTTAACACTGTTTGTCAAAAGTTGTTTTTCGTAAATGTCATTATGATTCGGCGGTAAAACTGTAGGTTATTAAATACTAGCGTCTGAATGATAGTTTAAAGAGGTTCTAGAATGTCTAAAGAGGTCTCATTTAATTATCTTATTAACAGGGTGTTTTAACGTAGCAAATTTGTTTCCTAGTTTTCTCCAAAAAATCATAAGAAAATCTATGATGTTTCATACTTAAATGTACTCCGAGAACCGAGTACTATCAGCTGTAAAAATATCCGTGACTAATTTGTTAGCACCTTATATATCAACGCACAGCCGAAACTACTGTACCTAGAAACTTGAAATTTGGGACAGGGGTTCCTTTCATGATGTAAGTGAGCACTAAGAAAGGATTTTTGGAAATTCATCCTCTATCGTGTTCAAGTAGGGGGAAGAGACGGGAACTTATACGGGCACGAACTAAACTAAAATTTTGTTTCAGACCCCCATCTGTGGTATCGCCGGCTTGCTTGAACAATGACCCGGAGATAGAAGCCGCAGTGCGTGCGCACCGTCTCATCAAACTAGGCAAGCGGCTGGCCGAGTTGAGGCCGGAGCACTTCGCGTATACGTGAGTATTGGTCTATTATAGTCTGTGTCGAAATTGCCAAAGATGTAAACAAGTTAGTACTATATCACACAGTTTAATAACAATTCACCTTCGAGATATCAACTTAACGGAAAAAACTGGCCACCTTTTCCCGTTAAGCTGACTACTCAAAGGGTAATTGTTATTAAAGTTTGTTACGTATCCCATAAATTGTGTTTTTACTTGCGCTACAAAGACACATCGTCTGATTGCAAGAAAATTCTTTAGTTAATTAAAAAACACAATAATAGTAATGACGCCGCCACTGGACGCTCGATGTTTGCTCGGTGCAGTCTTAAGTATGTTTATATTATTTCCAGTACACTTAGTATAAGCCTAAGGTTTGTTTGTATAGAACATGCCAACAATGTAAACAAAACATTCAATGAGATATCCATATTCTAGCACTATTTTATTCTTTTAATGGTTTAGGATAACGATGTGGAAAGAATTTATTAAATAACACATGGTTTTAGCAGTATTTGATGATGTACAATGGAAATTAAAGACATTTTGAATACAAGGTTTGTTTGCATTGTTGGCAATTTCTATTGAAACAAACCTTAGAGCTTAGTTTGGGACTAGGTCATTTTCCCCGTGTGGTTGCCGGGTTAGAATAGTGCCACTCCATGTCTTCCCGTGGATGTCGTAAGAGACGGCTAAGGGAATAAAGGCTTGTAGTACTGTTAGGCGATGGGCTTGCAACCTGTCACTAATTCACTGGTAAACATCTTAGCCTAAGTGTGCAAAATGTGGTTACAGAATTATCAAAAAGTTTTTAGAGTTGTTGGTAATTCTGTAGCTCTGCCTACCCCACTCTGGGAATAAAGGAGTGAGTTTATGTATGTATGTCATTTTATGTGTATGTTTTATGGGTTTTATTTAATCAATTATATTTTGACAGCACGGAGGGCTCAGTGGACACATTCGAGGCGCTATGTCACGGTGGTGAACAGCTGACACAAGCGTTAGCGGAACTACAGGCGGCAGCGGCGCCGCGCGGCCCGGACGATGAGCTGGACAGTGAGGAGGATGCCCCGCTGCCCGCTCCTATCGTCATATCGGAGGCAGACTTCAGAGAGAAAGGTTAGTGATTAGATTAAGGTTCGGTCTTTCAGGTAAATCGTTGGTTGGTAGACCTAGGGTAAATCGTCAGTAACTGGCGACTTTAGAAAGTGTCATTTAGTTACTAGCCACCAAATTTCTTACTGACGCTGTTAGTAAAGATACTTGGCTGTCCAAGTAATAACTCAAGATCTAGGTATTCTAGTTTAATCGCAAAAATGTGAGCAAATATCTTTCTTAACTCATTTTATTGCAAAGTGGCCAGTTACCGGGGGGTGGCCAGTTACTGACGATTTACCCTATGCAGTGTTCCGACTAGTTAGAAACAGCTGATTCAAGCGTTAGAGCAGCTCCAAGCGACCTTTCAAGGGAGATTGAGGACGTTAGACTGGGCTTTTGTCTTTGTAAACGATTGTCTTTAAATTATATAAACATTATAAAAAAAATAAACTTAATAGTTTGTAAAAAAAACCTCTAAAAAGTAAAAAATAATAAGTAGTGACCCTACAAGTTAAATTATAAGCAGAGCCTGGATTTATCGCGGCAAAACAAAAGACTGTCGCAATCTAGCTAGTGATACAAATATATTTTTTTATCGATTCGAGTATTATTATATTTACTTTATTTTACAATCTTTCGCGACAATTGTTTTATGTGTTTTTCCATCTAAATCTTAACTCCTTTTTTATATCAAGTACTTAATAATATAACCTGTCGGGTAACTAAGACGTAAACCTTTGAATGAAGTGACTGTACTGTGTGTGCTGACGTGGATTTCAAAGAAGGAATTGCATCTGTTTCTATATAAAGTTATACAAAACTCAGGTAAAATGTTTTATTTAATATTTTTTTTTATTTCTTGGACCTCTTATTACACAACTATCGATAGATTTAAGAGAGCTTTCTTTAAGCATTACCTTAATATTATTTAAATTTAATGTATCTACTTAATGTTTAATAACTGTAACTTGTAATCTAACACTAAGACTCGCGGATCCCACAGTCAAACTGTGAAAACAGTTTTGCGGGACGTTGTTATACAACTAAGTTTGTTAATATGTTATAATAAATAAATAAATAATAATAAAAAAATATATTATTTAAAAATATTTCTAACACTAGCTAGATTGCGATAGTTTTTTGTTGTGCCGCGAAAAATCCTGGCTCTGATTATAAACATCGTCACGTCAGGGACCGCTTAATAGCTAGGGTATTTTATATTATTTCAATAACTAATAAATAATAAAAATAGATATTAAATGGAGATTAAAGACTGTACACGATAAAATCGGGGCATGCATGCTCTCGTGTATCTTTGCGATGAATGCATATTTTCAAGCAGTTTTTTTTTAATATGCTGTATAATTATAATACTATATAATGAAATAAAATCGTATCATAATGTATAGGTATGTGTGAGTTTTCGCCAAATATATTCTATCATACCTTTCATCTCCTGTACAGCGTTTTTTGACAATCTTCACTCGTTTCCTGCTTCTACGCCACAACTGTATTTATATTGTTACAAGCAGTTTTACCTACTATAGAATGTCGTCTTAAGAAAAAAATACTTTTTGAAACTCATTTCTATTTGTAGTAGTCAGGAAGACTTTTTACTCCAAGCACTGAAAGTTGTTTTTGTATGGGAGGCATTTATTTGTCAAAAAGTCAAAATCGCCAAAGTTAAAAAACCTCAGAACTATCTTAATCTGAATATAATTAGGAAAGTTTTAACTATTGTGGTAAGATAATTTAATAAGGTATAATTTGGCTTGTATAATTAAAAATAATAAAATGTTTTAAAACGGAGAATTTGGTAAAGACTGTCAGAAGATCGTGTACAAAATATAAAGGTACTGTGGATTAATATAAGGGTCTAAGACACAGACGCTCTAACATTTTATTATGATTGTATTTTTTATTATGTAGTTTCATAACCACTGACTATTACAAAAAAGTGCTTCTTGAAAATTAGCATTCATTAAAAAAATACACCAGATCATGCATGGCCGGATTTTATCGTGTACAGTCTTTACTACCTCGAAATAAACATGAAGACATTGAATAAGTGTATAAATGAATAACATGACCATGCGTCACCTTCAAAAGTACGCGAAAATGGAGTAATAATGGTAAATTGATTTGTTTATACGAGGGGAAGAATGAATAGGAACAGACTTTAGACATTTTATTATGATGTGGTCAGTTTCCGGAGGGTGACCAGTAATAGGCGATTTACAAGGTATCGTTTTGATACAATAAAAAGTAACTGGTTTGACCTGTTTGTCTGGTTCCATTGGCAGATGCGCCACGAGCTAACCCCTTGTCCTTCGGAATAGGTTTTATTTTTACCGGATAAACTCTCGTGTGATTTTGTGACACAGATTTAGGTTCCTATCTTTCCTGTGGACATACCCGAAGTTAACGTGTTTAAGGCCTACTTTTCTGGCTGAGCCCACGTCCGCATAATTAGGGATGGGAAAAAATATTTTCAAATACTGTTTACATGTCGATAATACTAGCTATATGTCGATAATTAAGTCGGTAAATTGTCGGTAAAATGTCGGTAAAAAAAAAGTAAGAATATCGATATCGAAATCATAAACATTTTTACCCATCCCTAAGAACTTGACAGCTACCATTTTGCACCTCCGATAGCGGGGTCTACTTATATGCACACTATAACTATTGACCACAGGAGAGATAACTTTTGTTTTTGTGATTGTGTATGACCCATAAATAACTCGACATGTGCGATATACACGTTATACTATATGTGGTAGTGAAAATAAAGGTGCCGTTTCGTTTCGGACGGTTTTGGTAGCGCAAAAGATTTGGCTCATTATTTGAGCGTTTGTTCCGAATCAATTTCGTGGTCACGTTGTTGTAGATGTGGCTGCAGATGTCGATTTCGTTTCTGGTTAGGTATCTAAGTTTACCGGACAGCTAACAAATATCCAACAACGGCATCAAAATATACGCCCTAATTTTTCAAAAATATAATTAAATGACCCATTTTATCGGTATACCTATTATGTTAGATTTCATTCGGTAGATTGGTCATTATTATTAAATATCAATACCGAATTAATACTGGTTGACTACCGTTTTAATACAGGTTTAAGTACGGTCACGAGCGTTAATGTGGGACCCATTTCAAGAAAAATATATTTGAAGTCGTCAATGTCATTAGAGATGTCAAGTCATTTGTAACTTTTAGGAAACTCAACATTATTGTGGTAGAATGTCAGATAGACATTGGACCTAAGGTGGGTACCAACTTTAATCTCGTGACTGTAGTACAGTCACTGTACACATATGAAAAACAGCGATACCGTTATTTTGTACCGGTAGTTAGTTAGTTCCACCATTTTAACCCTTTTCCTGGCAATTAAAAAGTCGTGGATGAGGCTTGACCTCATCTGATTTTTATCCAGCAAAAAAAACCGCATCCAAATCGGTTAATACTTTTAAGAGCTACAGTGCCATAGATTTACACGTGAAACATATTTTTCTCAAACATGCTATGTAATCTCGGCGTTATGTTAGTTATTTTAGGCTTCAAAGTGCCACGTTCCCGACGGAACAACTCGAGAGAACTGTAAAGGAATTTCATACAAAATTGAAGGCCTAGGCCGGGAAGTAATTTTTTTTTAATTTTAATATGGCCATGACAGCTGGTTTTACGAACAGGCTGAATATCTAAATTATATTTTTAAATTTTTTGAGAAAATGTTATAACGTCAAGTACTAGGAGTGCATAAACGTTTGGGAGACATCCGCGCTGTGTCGTGTGCGCCCGCCGCCCGCCCGCCGGTTGCCCGCACCGCCTGAGATCTAAGTTGCGCTATGCCTGATATACCTCCTAATTACCGCTGCGCTCCTGGTACTTTATTTTAACACCCAATTACTTTTCTTCCCTAGGGTGGACATTTATCAATTTACTTTTTTGAGTGATGTATTTTTTATTTAATTGCATATGTTTGAGAAAAGCACTATACGTACCTCGCCGTGAAAAGGGGTTGCCAGCCTCGTAAGTATCCGGCCTCGCTTCGCTCGGCCGTCTATATCACTCGGCCGGCAACCCCCTACTTCCCGGCCTCTGTAGTAATGTACTAATAACACCCCTTTTTTGCGTCACGGGTTAAAAAACAATACACGTCGTCAAATAAAGGGATAACGAAGCGGTATCGATATCCAATAACCGGTACCATACCTTTAATACCGCAAAGAAAACGGTCCTTGCTTTGAGGCACAGATTTTTGATGATCATAAAGACTTATAATATTTCAGCTTAAAAACATAACTTATGCACATTACCCCTTAACTTACTCAAAGTAGAGAATCCCACAGAAATTATATTACGACGGTATTATTTCGCCACGCGCCAACCTAAAAAATAACCTCAATTTGACCTCGAGTGTATTTTGATAATATTTTTCCCCAATTCCCAATATAACAGCTAAAAGCTGTGTGGGTAGAAGAATGTTCTAGGGTTTCCAAAAGACTTTATTAAACCTAAATTAATTAAACATCAAAAGATTGAAATTGAAATTGATTTTGAATACATACATACGTACAGTCAGCAGCAAAGGTAGATACGCAACCGAAGAAATCAAAATGATCTGCACTTGACTCTATTGTCACGAGAATACGTCGTCGTGACTAGATGTCTGTTGTTTTGAGCATGTCACACACACACATAACCTCAAATATTCACCAAGCGTGTTTTTATTAAAAATAACGTATTGTAAACAGGTATTTCATCTTAAAAATATGAAAATAATGATCTAGTGTATATGTAATTGCAAAGACCTCACTTGATCTTGAAAACTACGTGAATATCGAGTAATCATGTTGAATAGGTTCGTTTGGTTTTGTTGAAAAAAAATGCAAGTTCTATTGACGGCGATTTTAGCTACTTTTGATGCTGACTGTACCTTCACGCCTATATGCCCAGAGTGGGGTAGGCAGAGCTACATAATTACCAACAACTCTAATTTGTTGGTAATTCCGTAACCACATTTTACATAGGCTAATTTGAATGTACCTATGTTTGAAAATGAACTCATCGGATCGTTTTTATTAAAATATTAGTTAAAATCCAGTTAGAATCAGGAAAACAGCCTGTTTTAGAATATAAAAAAGTGTTTTTTTTTTTTTTTTTTTTTTTTGCCCCGCGGCGACTTCAACAGCTACTACCGCCGGGCTATGGCGTTTCCACGAATTAGTGATTTCGCCAGTGTCAAGTGTATATAAGTATAAATCAATATAGCAATAAAATACAATCCAATCTTCTCTGGGAAGATTGGGGGCAACGTTGTTCGGTAGTTTGTAGGACAGAGGTCAAGATAGTTTTAACCTATGTACCACTTCGAGTCCACTTGTAACGAGAAGAAAGATGCCAGATACGCAAAATAAGTCCAAGTTTTCAATCACTGTGCAACACAATGGCATAAAAAGTACAAATCACTATCAGAAAAGAACTTTGAACACCTAAATACACAAAAAAATAAAACTAAAACAAATTACACATCCGCCATCTTCTAACGTTGCAAGTGTTATATAGTTTAGTATTACAGAGGCAAAACAAAAAACTGTCGCAATCTAGCTCGTGTAAGATATATTTTTTTATCGATATATCGATAGTTGTGTAAGGTCCACGAAATAAAAAAATATTAAAAAAAACATTTTACGTAAGCTTTGTATAAAATTATATAGAAACAGATGCAATTCCTTCTTCGGAATCCACGTCAGCACACACAGCAGCACATGACATTTTATTTGGTTTATTATGATAGTGATAGGAGTTGACAATCATTAATTTCTCAACATTCTCTGGGAGTAGACAGTTTCTGACGTGTCTATTATTTTGCATGAGGTAGTAAAGTTACTTCATTCAAAGTTTTACCTCTTAGTTACCCGACGGGTTATTTTATTACTTGATGTGAAAAAGTAGGAGTTAAAATTTAGATGGAATAACACATATAAAACACTGTCGCGAATGATTGTAAAGTAATGTAAATACAATAATACGCAGGGGCAGAGGACTGTTCAAATTTTCCAATTAGTGGAGAAATGCCCAAGTAAAGGTTCACTTGCATGTAGTTACGTACGAAACTAATATGGAATTTATACAGATGTGTTACAACTACATGCCCGAGTGGTTGCCGAGTTAGAATAGTGCCGCCCTTTGTCTTCCCGTGGATGTCGCAAGAGGCGACAAAGGGAAGAGGGAAGAGGCGACAAAGGGAAGCCCATCGCATTAGGCGATGGGCTTGCAACCTGTCACTAATACGCTTGTAAACACCTTAGCCTTATTATGCAAATTGTGGCTTCAGAATTATCTACAAGTTTTAGAGTTGCAGGTAATTCTGTAGCTCTGCCTACCCCACTCTGGGATAACAGGCGTGAAGGTGTGTATGTATGTTACAACTACGTGCAAGAGGACCTTTTAATTAAGTTTTTTACCTATAAATTATGTTCATTTTAAATACATTGTTTAATATAGTGCTAGGTAAATTTATCTGTCATTTAAAGTTGTCTCTCTCCTTGTCTATTTTCAAGTGTAAGAATCTGTCAAATATGCTTTTCTTGTCGCTGAGAAATTGAGCAAATTCCACAAAAAAAATGGAGGTCCCATACATATACTTCAGTTTTTTTTTTAATTAGAAACCACGACACCATTATATTGCGGCTCGTGAACTGTAATCTCTTTACAATTTGTACTGGAGTAACAATTGATGACACGCAAATAAAGTGACATTAAAACAATTTTGTTTTGCGGCTATTGTACTGTACTATTGCTAGGTAATAAATAGTTGAACAGACGCAATATAATGTTATTGTGGTTTCTAATTCTAAAAAAACTGAAGTATAGCTACAGTCACGAGATTTAATTTAGTCAAACTGCAATTCTAAAACAATAAGGTTATGTTTTCTAAAAGTTACAAATCGTCAGTGCGCCTTCAATACCGCGTAACTAACAAATTAAAAAAGGTGCAAAGTACACCTTAGCACCTAAGTCAGTAAGGTACATTTTGCAACTACATGATTTTTTTACTTACGCGGTATTGCAAGAGCACCGACGAAATGACTTAACATCTCTAATGAAATTGACGACTTCAAGCATATTTTTCGTAAGTAATCTGAGGAACTTTGTACATCAAAGTGTACTACGCCTCTCTTAAGAAACCCTCTGCTGCGCAGGAAAAGTTCTTAAATTGACTTGGCATCAAACTACTTACCGAGGAAACCATATTAAGCGCTTGACAAAGTTCTTAATAGCTGTTGATAATTATAAAATGCACTCAAAAAAACCGGGACCAACCGAGAGATTTTCTTTTAGTTGACAAATAAAACTAAAGGTTGCTGGGTTAGAATAGTAGGCACTATTCTAACTGGGCAAGTTTAACACCCGTATTTATATTGCAGAAAAGTAATTACTTGAGTAAAAGTAATGACTTAAGCAAGGATTTTTATATGACTTTTGACACCACTAATACTCAAGTAAGTAATTACTTTTCTGCACTATAAATACGGGCCTTAGTGTCGTGGGCTCCCCTACTTTAGGCTTCACCTTAAAAGGATTACCAATTCGTATGCCACTTCGGGTTCTCCCCCACTAGACCGAATTTCATAAAAGCTAATTTCATTAGGTATACCAACGTTTGATATAATTTTCATTAGCCCTAATGTCATGACAGCTAAACTTGTATGTCCTAATTGATTACTAGACCTAAAGTTATATACCCTAATGTTTACATGAACTAAACATAAAATGCCCTATATTATTAAAACTAATAATGATTATTCCTAGTAATTAATAGACCTAATAGTCATAACTCCTAATGACTGTTTGAACTAATCATTATCTGACCGAAATATAAATTAAAAACTAATACTCAATTGGATCATTTTTACCTACATAGGTTAGGTTAGGTTAAAGTTGCGACAAGGCGCGACGCGCCTCACCTACGCGGAATAGGGCTTCGCACAGTGGACCTCCGTCGACTTTAAATACGGTTGTTTAGGAACATATGTAATTAGGTTTTCATCACACTTGCTCGTAAATAGTGTCCTAACATGCTAGAAAAATCAACCGTAAATCCAAAATAATACCAACGTGCCTTTTTTTACCATTACGTAACTAAAGTGCATAATAGCTTTTTTTTTTAAATATTATACGTGGACTCAAACTATCACAATACGTCAGGACCCCAATTCTTGTGCCATTCGATATGAAGTTTCATTCGAGATGAAATATCAGTTGAATACTATTTCCTAACAATCTCGCATAATAAACTATTGATCTCATATGTCACTAGAATCGGACTCCGAACACGTTTGACATTATCTGTGGTAAGTCACAGACAATGATGTAGTCTGCCGCTAATAAGTTAAAAATATGATCTTTTGTCAGATTTTATTTCATTTCCTCGCAATAGTGATGAAAAACATTGTATGTTACACGGGTGGTAAAGGAAATACAAACCTCGAGTCATTAAAGCCCTCAGCCTTCGGCTTCGGGCTTCTAACAGACTCTCGTTTGTAATTCTTTCTTTACCACCCTTAATACACAATGTACTATTAATAAACGTTAGGTTTTACACTTGTAAGGTATAGTAATACTCGGTCTTTATAGGAATCGGATTACTAAAATTAGGGCTATTAAGAATCGGACATAAAAAATAGATATACTTAACGTAAATTCGGGATGCTAAAATTAGGGCTAATGAATAGTTAGGAAAAATCAAAATCCAGGTTTTAATTTTAGGGCTAATGAAGTTAGTGTTAGTGAAAATAGGGTTCATATTTTTCGGGCTACAATAGGAGAACCGCCAGACGAGTGCTCGTTTGTCTTCTATATGCCATAAAACAAAAAAACTTAATTATCGATGCTTTTCCCATATACTAGTGATCGCTCCAAGTTTTGATTGTAAAAATAGTTTATTTTTTAAAGTATGCAAATTAAACAAAAAGCTTAACGGCTTAGCCTGGCCGTGCAGCGGGGTAATGCTGCAAGCATTTTAGGGACGCTGCCCCGAGCGGGAGATTTGCAGGGTTTTGATGTTTTAGTTATCAGTTTTGATTTATTTTTTAATTTCTTTGAATGTTTTTGTAATAAAGGTTGTACATAGTTAACCAATAAAGATCTTAAGATTAATTTAAAAAAATAAATAATCAAAATGGCAACATAATTCTGGTCATTCATTATTTTAAAAGGATTTATAACCTTCACTCATCATCGTCATATTGTTCCTTCCGGGCTGTTTGGAACTAATCTCAAAATACACTATACTTAATACGACCTAAGATCTAAAAGACCTTTTCTCATAAGGGATGAAACCCGAATGAACTTACTACCAAAAAGAGCGGTTCTCAATACATACTATTGTCAATAAGATTCAATTTCAAATGGACCGAGTCGCATTTGAACTTATTCCCAAAAAGTCCAATTGCCATAATACACTAATTTCTAGTATCAAAGTACACGATTATCATAAAAACTGATTCCCAAAACGTCCTAGTCCCAAAACACACTAAATTCCGTCATTTATACTCACTTGGAGAAACAAAATCATTCAGGACATCTATGACGCAGTCAAATTTCAACACTATCTTAAACGTAATAAAAGTTAAGTTTCAGGTAGCAAAAAAAAATTAATGAGTTTTGCCTCTCTATAGACGTTTTTGTTTAAAACTTGGAAGTTCTGGGTTACACACGAGCTCTATTAGGTATATTCTACTCAAAATAAAATAGAAAAACTTGTATGTATAATGTACAAATTTATCACGTCAAACAAATGTTTAAAAAACCTCTTTGCTTTTTATTTTTTACATCCCTTTATGTAAGAAATATGTAATCACGTAAGTTTACCTTTCTTAATCCATTAACGAACATTTTGTGCAAAAATCGGGTAGGTATGTCAGCCACCTGAGAGCACACGAGTGACGCTCTCGATAGTCGGATCCCAGTCGCTGTGGCCGTAATTGGTCGGGATATATTAATACACTAGCTTTCGCCCGCGACTCCGTCCGCGTAGAAGTCGTTTATCGCTGCTCCCTCGGGAACTGTCCCATTTTCCGGGATAAAAAGTAGCCAATGTGTTAATCCAGGGTATAAGCTATCATCATTCCAAATTTCAACCAATTCCGTCCACCCGTTGCAGCCTGAAGGAGTAACAAACACACACACACACACACACACACACACACACACACACACACACACACACACACACACACACACACACACACACACACACACACACACACACACACACAAACTTTCGCATTTATAATATTAGTAGGATATATATATTATATACTCAAACCTTGTGTGAACATCATCGACATACCAACCTATAGACGCCGGGTTCTATACAAAATTCTCTTCGAAAAGTGTCCCAGGGCGACCTATACATACTTCATACTTGTATACAATCATTGTCAAAATAAAACATTATAATTTAAATGGTATGTCATTAACGCAATGCTTAATTTTGCTTGAAACTATTTATCATCTTATGTTGCTTCGACTAGAGGCTCGTATTTTTACCTTATGCAGCTTCTACTAGCGGAGTGCCAATGTCACCGCGAACAAAGTACAAATGGAGTAGCTTTATACTTAATATTATTAAGGTGGGTAGCAGGTCGGTTCAATATAAACAACAACTCACGCTATTTTTTCATTATTTAAGACTAGCTTTCGCCCGCGACTCCGTCCGCGTAGAAGTGGTTTATCGCTGCTCCCTCGGGAACTGTCCAATTGCCCGAGAAAAAACTATCCTGTCTTATTCCAGGACCTAAACAATATGTGTGCCAAGTTTCATCTCGATCCGTTCAGCGGTTGAAGCGTGAAAGGCGGACAAACATACACACTTTCACATTTATAATATTAGTATAGATAATATACAATATTGTGGGCCTGTAAATCGTCATATTTATATTTTTGTAACAAGACATAGAACCGTTTTCAAAAACCCTAATAGCTACTTGAAAAATTTATAACTTCCTTAACCTTTAAATTTGGTATCTCTTGTTGATGTATTGGAACTTTTTTAATCAGATCATCTTGGCGTGGGGATTGAACCTATAAAATTTCACAATTGTAACTTTATAATCTGTGATACAAATATATTAAAATTAAATAAAAAATCTATATAGGTCCCGTGTCAATGTCGGCACATTTACTAAGCTGTTCCTGTAGAAATTAGTTCTGTAATTTTCCTGCTCTAAAAGTAGCATGTGACTTTTCCTGGGATTTCTACAAACCAAATTTCAGACAAATCGGTCTAGCCGCCGTTTAGTCATTCTAAAGTAACAGACAGACAGGTACTTTAGCAATCCTAACACTTTAGGTACAATAACTACATCATCATCTTCGAATTCGATACAGTTTCCGTAGGCACGGTTTTCGGACAGTGGTAGAATCTGGTTTTTATAATTTATGATATTAAAGTGACATATCTACTTAGCCTCAGTTTCACGTCACAAAAATAATGATAAGTAGCATATTATATTAATGGCAAGGTAAATAACCTGCAATTTAGGGACAGCCGTTTTACGCAATCGACGTCTTTGCGAATTTCCCACGACATCGAATTTGTCGAAATGGATCGAGCATACGACGGAACTTTTTCCGGGTCTAAAAAACTCCTCCTGCCGTTCACTCGCGACGATGGAATTCCATACCGGACAGTGAAATGGATCACCAGGAAATCTACAAATGAATATTAAATTTACGACAGCAAAAAATATAAAGTATTAAACTACTCCATAGACGCAACTGTTCTGCAACAACCAAATATTGACAATTGTTGGCCCGAAACTAAAATAAATTATTTTAAAAGAAATAATTAGTTATTTGCTAATTAATATTACGAGTCGACATTTACTTTCCGAAAGTATGATATTCCGTCTGAAAATTTTTTGTTGCGGTAATTATTTTTGCAGTTTTTGAAAACGCATTGAGGCATTGTGACACGTGTCACTGTTGGCGTAGTTGAAAGCGAACTAAATTCAAGTAAGCTCCCAATTTGAAGTGGGTATATATTCGCTGGGCCGTGTTTTGTTCTCTGACCTGTTATCTAGTTGTATATTGTTGATCGAAGGTGAACATTCATAAACCCGAGGAACAGGGGGTGTTAGTAGTTCAACTCGTGTATCTGTGTATCTGTCAGTGACCCGATTTGATTTGAGTTACGATTTTTTTTTAATATAAATATCTTTATTTTTAATCTTAAGTTTTAGTAGTATTTACTACACAACTATAACAGTTGAGTTTATAAGGATCTCTTGATGACCAGCTATAAACCTACCAAAACCAGTAAATAATATAATTTTAAAAATCATTAAATTTGTTTATTGTTAATAATTCAAAATACCCCGCCCCAAAACAACCTGTAAAAAGAAAACAATAATATTATAAACGTATTGGCGTCGTTGCGTCGCGGCGTGCGTCGCTCGGGACCTCTAAGTATTTAATTAAATCTAGCTAAGACCCACCACCAGGAAAACTGCTTTCATAATTATGAAAAAAGCGTATTAAAATCGGTCCATCCGTTTGAAAGCTACGGTGTCAGACAAATACACACAGATACACACGTCAAACACTCCTCTTTTTGCGTGGCATCCCGATAACCCCCGGGTTAAAAACTAAAAACTGCCGAATCAAACATTTAATGTATTTTGGGATTAGGACGATTTGAAAATTAGTCATTATGAGAATCGTGTGTTTTGATATTTCCATGTGTATTTATTTTAGTGTTTTTTGGGAATTAGACTTTTTGGGATTAAGTTCAAATGCGACTCGGTTCATTTGAAATTGGGTCTTATTGACAATAGTATAAATTGAGAACCGCTCTTTTTGGTACCAAATCCATCCGGGTTTCATCCCTTTTGAGAAAAGGTCGTTTAGATCTTAGGTCGTATTAGGGTTTAGTGTATTTCGAGATTAGTTCCAAACAGCCCGGAAGGATATTGTTTTTACTCCTAACAAATTCTAGTCGTTTATTTTAACAATAGTAAATGGGACAGTCATTCTGAAATTCACAATACGAAAAAAAATTATTATTATGATGATGATGAATGAAGGTTAAAAAATCCTTTTAAAATAAAGAATAAACAGAATTATTTTGCTATTTTGTTTCATTGCATACTTTCAATCAAATTTTATTTTTACAAACCAAACTTGGAGCGATCACTAATATATGGGAAAAGCATCGATAATTGAGTTTATCGATATAGGCAATCCCTTACTGTCATTTAATTTTGCCCCGAATATTCCTAGGTCTGCTTATCGAACTAGGTTTAGTGTTGTGGGCTCAAACAATACTGACAAGCGTGAGTAGATTGATGTCAAACTTAGGTAAGCGCGCCGTCAATCAGTCAGCCGAAACAAATTTCCTGAGCTATACTACCTAAAGCAGATATAGATCGTGTTAATTAACGTCTGATTCCAATGACGGAGCAGAATAGTTATCTGATATATGAACATAGCGGAGGGGGGGGGGGGGGGCGGAGGATGCTCGCGACACTGAACGCGCGTAGGTACTCGTAATTGGTAATAACCAGAGCTCGGGTTTTTTGCGCCAAAACAAAAGACTATCGCAATGTAGCTAGCTAAAGTCCATTTTTTTTTTTTTTTTTTTTTTTTAATGGCATAGAGTAGACAAACGAGCACACAGGCCACCTGATGGTAAGTGGAAACTGTGACCCATAGACATTCGCATTCACAAGAATGCAGTGCAAGCCTAAGACTGCAAATGCGTTGCCAACCCTGAGGACTAAGATGGAATGCCTCTATGCTAGTCATTTCACCGGCTCTCTTATCCCCAAACCGGAACACAAAAGGTACACTAAAATGACAGCTGCAAATGTCAAACGTGAAAATAATGTGGCCGGCTTTTAGGAAACAGTGCTATCCTTTGTTTCGGTTCGTGCGTATTAAAATAAAATAAATAATATATAATAGGAGTAGATAATAATTTAGTTCTCAACTTTATGAGAATATTATTTATGTCATTAAAAATCAGGACTTTTTATTAAGAATTATGATAAACATCATTTAAATACAAGAAATAAAAATAAAATAGCTAGTAAACATTTTCGTGTTCGTAAGGTTTTTAAAGCATTTGTAGTTAATGCATCCATTTCTATAATAAAGTACCTGACGAAGTTTTAAAGTTACCATTTCCAGTACTTAAAACTTACTTGTTAAAGTCGCTGATGTCTAAAGCTTACTATAGGGTCGAGGACTATCTATCAGATGGAAGTGCTTGGCCTAAACTAAACACCCAAATAACTTAATAATAACTTAGTCATAAGAAATATGTAAACATTGTATATTGTCTAGGGGACACGGTTTCTGTAGGAGAATGTATCGAAACTTTTTATGTAGTTGTCTTACTTACACCATCATAATTAAGTATATTTTTTATAATTATTTTTCTATTACTACTAATTAGTTCTGGAGAAAATTCAGAGTTTTGACACATTTTCCTGCTCAACTACGCGTGAATACATTTATTTCTTATCGTATGTTAGATTCATTGTTTTATATTATGCTAGGTTAAGTTTTATAATTTTATATTTAAAAAAAAACTAACTGTTGAGTTATTTGCGGCGTTTCTTCACAGCAGTGGTCTCTTGCGAAGCGCTGGTAGATTATTGACGTGTAAAAGTGCCCGTGCATCTTTTATCTTTTATCTTATTTTTTTTTACATTCACTAAAAGAGACAGTTTCTGAAGTGTCTATTATTTTCCATGAGGTTATTGTCACTTCATTCGAAGTTTTACCTCTTAGTTACCCGACGGTTAGGATTTAGATGGAATAACATTATGTAAAACAACCGTCGCGAATGATTATAAAATAATGTACATTATGCATGTTTTTGTTTTATAAATAACTAGCGACCCGCCCTCGCTTCGCTTCGGTTTATTTGAGTTTTCTATAACACACGTACATAAAACAAAATTTATTATACATAAAAACCTTCCTCTTGAATCACTCTCTCTACTAAAAAAAACCGCATCAAAATCCGTTGCGTAGTTTTAAAGATCTAAGCATACATAGGGATAGACAGCGGGAAGCGACTTTGTTTTATACTATGTAGTGATACTCGATATCGATACAAAAGTGTTTCTAATATTAGCTAGATTGCGACATTCTTTTGTTTTGATTAAATCTCGTGACTTGGTTTTTTTTTTGTGCAATTGCTCAATTTCTCAGTCGACAAGAAAAGCATATTTGACAGATAAATTTAGCCCTTTCTCCTTCTTACTCTTGAAAATAAACAAGGAGAGAGATAACTTTAAATGACAGATAAATGTACCTAGCACAATATTAAACAGTGTATTTAAAATGAAGAAATATCATGCGTAGTTGAGAAGGAAAACGTTGTAAAACTCAGATGTTTTACAAGTGCTAATAAAACATAATAGTAAAATAAGAAACTGCTCTTAAAAACATTGATCTTGAGGGAGTCATTCATTCTCAGTACTCAGTACATAAAATTAAATCAATATAACGCCTCAACGTGTTGAAATTATAAGTAAACTTATTTGAATTCTGGTTGTCACAAGGTTAAGTCATAAAAACCAGATAATTGTAAGTACTTACTAGACTCCACTTTACGATACTTTCTACACGATCTTATTCGAAAAACTACGCATCCTATCCATGGAAAACGTATTAATGTAATGAAATAAATAAACTTGATATGATTTGAAAAAACCGGCGCACTTATAAAAGCCATCGCGAGGGAAACTTGTTTATTTTAAGTCTAGGGGAAATACAAATTACCCGAGCTCCTCGCCCCGGTTGATATGACAACACGGCGGGGTGGTTTCCGGCTTACGTGTCTTTATTACCTGACAGATCGATCAACATGGGGTAGGACGAGGGAGCTAGGAATAAAGCACCCCTTAATGGAAGAATGAAGCAGGCTTACTACACAGTCTAAATATATAAAGGAATAAACTGACTGGCCACCCTCATGACACGAAACAAACATTTCACCTATCAGGGGGGGCTACGATGCCACATACACACGTTACACTAAGCTCTCGCTAGTGCCAGGGATTAAAAAACCCCTATTGATAACGACCCCTTCCTCCCTAGCTGTTGTCTCTCAAACTGCCAACCAATTATCAAAGCACCACCCTGAATAAAGAAGCTTTGTTAAAAAAAAAACTCAAATCGGTCCATTCGGTAGGTACAGACTTTGTTATACCTACCGTACCTCTTTATACACGGTGATTTTTTTATCGGTGATCAGGAGTTGAAAATTATTAATAAGCAACAAAAATGGAATTTAATGGTTGATGTCTCAAACAATTAACTCACTGTTTAAATTATTTAAGTTAGTGAGATTGTTAAAACCAATCACCACTGGATACATGGACATCCTACATTAATTATTGAAGTGAAGTAGACACGTCAAGTGCCATCGCTTTGGCGGGAAATTTGACAGATATTACTTCAATGAACTTATCAGTTAAGTGTTGTTAACTCATAGACTAAACAATTAGTAGGGTGACAATTAATTTCAATTAAAAGTTAGTTTCAAAATATATTTTTTACATAAAAAAATAAGTTTTGTTTCATGTAACTGCGACTTAAACGTGATCGCCATTAATAACTGAATTAGAAAAATTGGTCCCTGATCACCAAAAAAAAATCAACTTGTTTACTTGACGCGTTCGTTAAAACAATTGAAAAATATGATGACAATATTGCTAATTTATTAACCCTCAGTATTCGTAAACGTTTCAACCTAATTGGGTTGTTACCCCTTTCAGAGCTTAACACGAATTAAGAGGTCCAATTAGGGTCGGCATTGGATTGAAAGCTCCCAAGAATAATCTTGGGAGCTTTCAATACACAAAACAAATAACACTTTAAGCTTTTGTTCATTCGACGGCTCAACTCGGAAATGGTATTATAAATTGAAATATGAACCCGGATACTGTGAATTGAGCAATGTTTGTTGTAGTACCGTAAAATGTTCCTACTTGGCTCCCCCTGGGTAACTATGCTCCATAGTGACTATTTTGATTGTTACCTTATAAATCAAGGTTGATGACAATTTTTCTTAAAATAATCTACGAAGTAAATGAAAGCAATATAATGACTTACAATACAAGTAGGCACATTTTACGGTGCCCGAATAATTTCTGAACAATTAGAGACTTAGAGACTTTTAGTCAGTTCCTGTGCTAGTTGCCTTTGTGAGTTGTAAAATCTGAATTGCCACACGATAATGCATCGTCTGGTAATTCAAAATCGTATTTGCCAGTGAATTAATCTTTATCAAGTTAAGGATCGGCGACACCGACGCGTAAAATACGGTGACGTTGCGTCAAACCAAAATTATATTGCGTCAATTATCACGGTAATTTACGCACCCTTAAGCTGTGGTGTCGGCGCTCCCTCATTTTTTTCAAGAATAATATGACGATTTTCTAAAAAATATTGCGTTGTCGTTCACCATACGTAGTCGGTTACTAAGTTCTGTTACTAAGGTTTAATCAAATAAAACTAACTTCTGTTTATTTTTTAATTTCAAAATACAGTATGTAAACTTACTAAAACCATTTATTTGAACCCGAGCATGTCTAGGCGATAGATAAGGTTGGGGTATATAAATTATTGAAATCTTAACACTTTTTCAAATTTAAATAAAGAATGCACTGAACGCAAGTTCAATAATCTGTTACGATGAAAACATTACATACGGGTCTTATAATGGGCACTGAACAACGAAGTAAACATTACACATGGGATGATACTTTTAGGGTTAACCGACTTTGAAAAAGGTGAGATGTTATAATTTTTATGCAATGATAAAATTAAAAATATTCGACACACACTAGCAAAAAATGTGGTAAAACACTTAACTCAACTAGCCTGGCAACTGGTTGAAAGAGATGGTTTTAGTAAGTTTACATACTGTATATAAAAATTAAAAGCTTAATTAATGTACATTTTTAGGAACTAATAATCATTCTATATAGTCGCCGCAATTTCAGATACGACCTTTTAACATAAAATAAAAATACATCGATAAAAATACGCACGACTTTTTTGAAAATTTCACGTTTTGAAAAGGCTTTAAAGGTTACTCTTTGTTGACCAAGATTTTTTTTAATTTAATTTTGTGGAGCCCCTCGTCTCTGGGTATGTTCAGAGACCAGCATTATTGTCTTAGCGATACTCAAAAACCAAGCTTATGAAGCACGAAAGTTGGTCTGTTTTCGTATTTCTGCAAATTGATGTGTAATCGTAAGGTCAATTTAATGAGACTTGAAGAATGACCGGAGTATAAGCGGATCTTTAGTTGCTTGGAATACATTCGTATCATTATTTAAAGATAAAAGTCTGGTCAATATGTCACGCAAATTTCGACTCAATACGAGAACTCTTACAAAAGTTGTAGCCGTTATCAGTATCGTGGTCGTGCGTGTTTTGACCCATGCTTTCCTGCCCCGAATGGGAATGCTTAAAGCTCGTACACCAAATTATTGCAATAGTACAGAATATAAATAACGCTTATTTTTGGTCTATATAAAATAAGGTTTCGATTGATGAACTACAGGTTTATGAAACTCTTTACTTATTTTTTAAATTGTAATTAATCTTAGTAACAGAACTTAGTAACCGACTAGGTAGATATCATATGGATTCTTATTAATTGGTTGGGTACCCCTCTGTACTTAGTAGATGAGTACATGCTATTAATTATATACAGTGTGTAAATGGAATACGAGCTAAAATTTAAACTAGACGTACAGATGTAGTGCAAAATGATTTTCCTTCGGGAAAACTCGGATCTCAATCGGAATACGATGGCACCCGAACTGTCAATCAATGATTGTATTAAATGAGTGACGTTTTCATGTCCATTAAAATGGAACTTTATTGTTTAGTGTCAAATGACAAATGCTGTCATTTGTCACTTTGTCATTTGACACTAAACAATAAAGTTCCATTTTAATGGACATGAAAACGTCACTCATTTAATACAATCATTGATTGACAGTTCGGGTGCCATCGTATTCCGATTGAGATCCGAGTTTTCCCGAAGGAAAATCATTTTGCACTACATCTGTAAGGCTCTACGAATCTTAATAACTCTTATACATAGAGCGCAATTTATTTTTCATGTCTCATACTCTGAAAGTAGGCCATTGTTTATCAATTAGGTAACTTTGACTTGTCAGTTTTGTGACTAAAATTAGCTATACATTGACGGCCGCAATATATGGCTGTCTTTCGTCACAGGTTCCTTAAAATTAGGGTACACTTTTTGTGAAATCGCCCGAATGTCGACCAATCAAATCTCGAGTAGTTATTTGCACAAGGAGTTTGTATGTCGAGTATTCTTTGAACAGGAGTTTGTTTCGCGTCTTTTTTGCGCAAGGAGGTTGTATAACAATGAGATGGAGGTCGAATATATTGGTGTGTTCTAAAATCAAACGCACTTTGACTCACTGTTTTGGTAAACAGTGATTACTTTTAGCCACTCTTTTCACCGCATAAAATATAAGCTTCTTATAAGGGGAATGGTGAAAATAAAGTTAATTTACCTGTAATCATGCGTCTAGACAGGGTGGACAACCTCGTCGTCTCTGGCCCCCGGGGGGCTTGAATCCATCCCACGCAACCCTTGCTACCTGAGAGAAAGAGCGCCCCCGTTAATGTAATTTGACAGCATCATGGCTTCGAATACTTTCAATAAAGCTGTTAGAGCTGCCTACTTGTCTATTTGTTTATTTTAACGTTAACTTGAATTAATATGCCTGTTTGAGATGAATCTACTGGACCGATTGTGATGTTTGGTACACATTTGTCAGACAGTGAGCCATAGTCGGACGTGTTCTGTAACGAACATAAATGTTTTTTTAAATATGGGCGCCATTTTGGGCGGTAAATCAAGTTTGCGAACTGTATCGTGTGACATATCAAATGAAAGGGGTTTCTGTGAGAATCTCAAATGTATTATTTTTATGATTTTAAGCTTAATAGTTTTGAAGTTATTTAAGATATTGGCGAAAATTTACCATTACCTTATACACGAGAGTACTGGGCCTAAAAAATAAAAAACAGAAAATTATTCTTTACCTATAGATTACAGGAAAACCTATAAGAAGTCTATGCTTTTTAAAGTAACATAGAAAGTTAATCGTCGTTACTATGGATAAGTACAAGGCTAGAGCTTAGCTTGGGACGAAGACAATTTGTGTGAGATTTTTTTCTGTGATATTAATTTTGCTTTTATTTATTTCTTTATCTAAAGCAAATTTGTTAAGTAAGTTTCTAAAAACAATAATTGTTGTTTTCAGCATTTTTCTAATCAAAGAATTAAAAACCATGCACATAACAAAATAATTAAACTACTTAGGTACTTTTAATAGGGTGTTTGACAACAGTGAAATTAAATTGGTTTTTCATTAACAACAGATAAACATTTTAAAAATACTAGGAAATCATCAATCTTTTATTTAAGATTGCTGTTTTAAGATTTTTAAATTCATAAAATGCAACAATGAGGACGCTGTTTGATTGTGACGTCACAAGATAGTAAATCCCTACAAATTCCATAGTAACGGAGCGTTTTTGATGTTTCATAAAAAGAAGCTGATTTGATTTTTGTCAAATACAGTATTCCTAAATGCGAAACGGGCCATTAATAGTGATTGAAAATATCGATTCGCTACGATTTTAATCATTTAATGTCATTGAGTTTTGTTTTACCACATAAAAACGCGTCTAGACTTTTCAATAGAAAGGCAACAGTGACTTTTTATTTTATTTTATTTATTGGGGAAAAAAACAGATGTTAGACGTTACAAAATATTATTACACAAAGGATCTCTTAAAGTTAGGTTTAGTCTACATGCTGAAACAAATCCCACTAAGAGTTATATTTTGGATTAGGCAATGACTGTGCAGCAATTTTTGTGCTTTTTACTAAGTAGTGTAATAAATTAAACATCATACCTTAGTTAAATTAAAACATAAATAAAAAGCTTACGGTAACACAAATAAAACTAATCATAACATAAGTACCTATAATTAATTTACATGAAATAATCAGCATTGTAAGTAAATATATGAATTAACATATAAATCAATGAACACACAAAAAAAAAACTTTCGCAATAAAAATCCAAATTAAATTAAATAATTAAAAAAAATTAATAACACAATATAAAATTGAATACATTTCCTTTATTATCATATTTATCATACATACATACTAGGGAATGCAAATAACCGGTTAAATTGCATTCCCTGATACATACATAGGTACCTTCACGCCTGTTATCCCAGAGTCTTGTAGGCAGAGCTACAGAATTACCTGCAACTCTAAAAACTTGTAGATAACTCCGTACATATTTTGCACAATAAGACTAATATGATTACCAGTGTATTAGTGACAGGTTGCAAGCCCATCGCCTAACAGCACTACAAGCCTTTATTTCCTTTATAAGGGTCATACACAGATTTAGGTTCCCGTCTTTCCTGTGGACATACCCGAAATTAACGTGTTTAACGCCTAATTTTCTGGCTGAACCCATATCCACATACACGGCGTCACGTCTACTTTAGTCCTATCAAATAAAAACATAACTTATATGCACACAAGCACTTAACTATTGACCACAGGAGAGACAACTTTTGTTTTTGTGATTGTGTATGACCCATAAACCTTATCGATAAAAAAAGAGAAAAGAGGGTTCCAAATGAGGTAGCGGTCAAGATCACACCAAGCCATTGAAGTGGTTGCTCGCCATCTTCAAGGGGCACGACTATGACTGGAAGACTTCGACGACATGACAGCATTCACCGCACAACGTTGCTTGACATTGGCAAAATTACGTTATTATGTAGACGCCATTGAATGAATAAATAATAATGTAGAAGACGGGACGGCTGACGAGGGGATTGTTACGGCTAAGTGATATCTGTCATTGAACCGTTCTCAGACGCCCCCGTTGTGGTGGAGTTTATAGCCGACGACATTTAAGGTGTCAATAAAGACAGGTTGATTGGACTAACAATGTAATTTCTAATACAGTGAAGTTCTGTCGCGTACGGGAAAGTATGAGAGTGACGGGTGCTTTATTCACATTTGTCACGCGATGTAGACGCAGGCATATTCGGCCCGCGGAGTCTCTAGCTGTCGATTAACCCTTTATTGCATACGAAGCCATATGTAGCTTCATGCATGTTTTATATATTTTAATTGGTTTTTTTGATGACGTAGGATGAAGAAAAGTAAAGTAAGATTTCAAACTTATAATAATATGTGGTATAGATGTAGTGAATAATCCTTTCCCATCGTGTTTTGTCGGATAAGTTCGTGTTTATCTTGCTTTCTCAATTAGCTTCAGTACCCATCAATAAGCCAACTGAGAAATCAAGATAAATACGAAGTTATCAGATCAAAAACGATGGGAAAAGGATTATTCTCGACATCTGTAACATGAATTGGCGGAATATGTTAGGAGTAAAAACAATATGACAATGATGAGTGAAGGTTAAAAATCCTTTTAAAATAAACGAATTGTGTTGCTATTTTGATTCATTTGCATACTTTAAAAAAATATTTTTACAAACAAAACTTGAAGCTATCACTAGTATAGGCAATCCGTAGCTGCCATTTTATTTTGCCCCGTATATTCGTATGTCTGGTAATTAAACTAATTCACGATATTGTTGCGTGCTGACGTCACTCAGAGAAAAACCTACCAAGTGCGAGTTGGACTAAAAAAAAAAAGGTAGTCGGTAGTGTTCCCGAAGACTATAGGCTTTTAGCCCTAAATTTAAGTCTATTGGTTCTCTTCTAGGGCTATGCTAATAAAGCAGGGTTTTAAAAGACTCGTCATTTTAAAAAGCCTATGAGCTTATAAAAGCCTTTAGGCCTTTTTTGTGATGGACTCTTTTTTTCCAAGTTTTTTTTTAGACTTAGCCTTAGAAAGCCATTAATGCCATCATACATCAAATTAATTATGAAATAAACAACATCAAACGTGTATTTTTACATTGCATTTATTTAAATAATAAAATAATGTTTATACCATTCCCCTTAAAAACAATCGTATTTTTTTTACTTATGTATCGCGAAAACGATTTTTTTAATATCTTAATTGTTCCGTAATTAATAAAAGGGTAATTAAAAGTTTAATTACCAGAGTTAATCAATTTTCTAATGTTGATAATCTTGAAAAGAAGCTTAGTCTTGAGGACTAAGAGATTCGTAGCCTTCATAGCCATTTCAGAGGGAAGCGTTACTGTTGTCGGACTAGCCTTAAAATAGCTTAGGCCTTAGCAAGACCTTTTCGACCTCCAACCGGTAGTCTTGAATAGGCCTAGCCTAAAGGATTAAAAGTATTTATAGGCTAACCTTTCAAGCCCCTTAATTACGAGTCTAGGCTCCAAACAAAGGCTAAATGCCTCGGGAACACTAATTCTAGGCGGTAAATACCGTCTTTGACCTGAGGAGCTATTTGCCTAACGCACTCTCAATTGGGATTGACCAAAAAAAATAACACACGGTTTTTACTTTCTAATTCGAAAGAATAGGAAATTTTAAGACACCAATTTCATTAATTCGGTATTTGACCCAATAGTTTTGCTTAAATGTCTTTATTTATTTAGCAGACATTTTATGGATGACATGATCATTTAAAATTTGGGATGGCATTTTCTAATAAATTACAACAATTAAATGATATCTAATGAAAAAAAGTGATTGTAATAGTATATTAAAACATAATATTTCAAGCTGTTTTCGCCTAACCCGTAAGATACACCTAGGAGGGCTTCAAGCCGAAAACGAAAGTCAAACAAAGGTTAAATATACTTTTGCCGAAATATCCAAAATAAATAAATATTTCAAGAACTTAATAATGCAGAACGGCTTTAAAACCCTATTCTCGAAATGGTTTTCGAATTGGAGTAATTGTAATAGTATATTGTGTATTAAGGGTGGTAAAGAAAGAATTACAAACGAGAGTCTGTTAGAAGCCCGAAGCCGTAGGCTGAGGGCTTTAATGACTCGAGCTTTGTATTTCCTTTACCACCCGTGTAACATACAATGTTTTTCATCACAATTGCGAGGAAATGAAATAAAATCAGACAAAAGATCATATTTTTAACTTATTAGCGGCAGACTACATCATTGTCTGTGACTTACCACAGATAATGTCAAACGTTTTCGGAGTCCGATTCTAGTGACATATGAGATCAATAGTTTATTATTTATGCGAGATTGTTAGGAAATAGTATTCAACTGACATTTCATCTCGAATGAAACTTCATATCGAATGGCACAAGAATTGGGGTCCTGACGTATTGTGATAGTTTGAGTCCACGTATAACATTTAAAAAAAAAGCTATTACGCACTTAAGTAACGTAATGGTAAAAAAAAGGCCCGCGGGTATTATTTTGGATTTACGGTCGATTTTTCTAGCATGTTAGGACACTATTTACGAGCAAGTGTGATGAAAAAATATGAACAATCCCAATTGTTTTCATTTCGTATTCAGACAAGCCTTCGATTTTCAAAATGGAAACGATCGTGATTGCGAGTGCGTTAGACAATGGGCCCGCTGGTTATGAACTTATTATATTGTTTTTAAACTCGGCCGCCATTACTGTCAAGTGACAGCTACCAAAAAGACAAGTCAAAGACGATATAGTTTTAAGCAGCGACCACATGGCGTCAATTTTGACGTACCGTGATATACGCAATGTTAAGCAGCGGTGTGGGGAGCGTGCGTCAAAAACGGTGCTAATACGACGCGTCACTGCGATTCCGTACCGTCACCGTTTTTTAAGCATTGGTGTGGTCGCTGCTAAAAGCCTATTAAACGGCTAAAATCTCGGCCCGGGGACCGATTTTTGACTTTCGAGCGCTCGATTTTAAAAACGAGCGGTAGAAAATATTCGAATGCGGAAATGTTTCGCGCTAGATTTTCGCATGGTCCGAAATGCCATATTTTTGACATTCTCACTCGAAACTGAGGGATCGACTAAATAGTATTGTTACGTAGGAACGTGTGTCATTATACGCAGAAAGATCATGTTTTACCGGGTTTTTTTAATTGCTATTTTAAATGCGAATAAATGTGTGAAGCTAACAAACGTTGAAAATATAACAAGTAATTTATTATTTAATTGCGACTGAGATTTTTATTAGCTTATTTCACAAATTCTTAACTTTTAAGTTTACTTGGTAATAAATTTAGGAAAAATGAAACGCTTTTTCGTTTGTCGATGTCTGTGGCGTTGCTAGGTTTTTTTAATGTTATAGTTTTAACAAATGTCAAATGATACTTTCTATTGATAGAATTCAAAACGAATGACACGGACCGCTCGTGTTCATATTTTCTATCGGTCGCTAGTCAAATATACCATTGCACTATTTTTTGTCACGTTCGATTGAAACTTTAGAACGCTCGAAAGTTTAAAATCGGTCCCCAGCGCGATCTCAACTCACACTGTCTTGTGACTTGACCAATTTTAGTATGTTGTTTCTCTTTAAGGCTCGTAATTATAATCATACCTAAGTTGACGCTTGTATCTTAAATCGTTTTACAACAAAAATACGTTGAAAAGTAACGTTTCATGTAGAAGAATGTTTGATACTAGCTTCTGCCCGCGACTTTATCCGCGTAGATTTCGATTATCGTTAGTCCCTCGAGAACTTTTAAATTTTCCGGGATAGTAAAAAGCCTATGTGTTATTCCAGTGTATAAGCTATCTCCATTCCAAATTCCATCGAAATCCGTCCAGCCCTTGCAGCGTGAAGGAGTAACAAACATACACACACACACACAACATTTTGTATATATAATATTAGTAGGATTACGAGAGTGACTTTCGTATTGGCAAATATGTTGAAACAAGAAAACAACCTGCTATCTAATAAGCTTGAGTTATTTTCAGTTTCAGTTAGTTTTTTTTACGTTTTTCGGTTTTCGATTGCGGAAACCCCAAAAATAACTATACTCTTCATCCTGTTCACCCAACTCGCGGTTTGAATATCAACTAGCCTGTGTCGGGTTATTGCATCGCAAACATTTTTTTTTTCTAGCCTATTTGAGTGTCCCACTGCTGGGCAAAGGCCTCTCCCCTTGATCTCCATTAATCCCTATTAGTTGCCTCTTCCGGACAGTTGCTGAGGAATGCGTCCAAGTCGTCCCGCCATCTCCGTCTAGGCCTGCCCCGTCTGCGTCGCCGATTTTGCGGTTCCCACTTGGTGGCCACGCTAGCCCACCGGTCCGGGTGCATGCGGCAGACGTGACCGGCCCAATCCCACTTGAGCCTGGCGGTTTTTTCACCTACGTCAGCTATGCGTGTTTTGGAGCGCAGTATGGTGTTCCGGATGCGATCTGTCCTTTTGACACCTAACATACTGCGCTCCATAACTCGTTGGCAAACCTTCAATTTGGACTTTTGACTCTCAGTGACCATGTTTGGGCACCGTAGGTTAGGACAGGCAGAATACACATGTTAACCAGTTTTCGCTTGAGTGATAGGGGAAGGTTTCCCTTCATATGTTCCTTCATGGACCAGTAGCTCTTCCAGGCGTTTTCGACGCGGCGTTCAACTTCTTTGTCTTGCCGGTTGCTGAAAGAGACTAGCTGGCCCAAGTATATATACTCGTCAACATAGTGTATAATCTGCCCGTCTACCTCGACCCTACGTTTCGTGCTGTTAGTCATCACTTGAGTCTTGGTGCGGTTCATTTTAAGTCCAACTTGAAGGCTCGCCAAGCTCAGATCTTTGAGCATTAACTGGAGCTCTGCTATCTAACATCGAAATATTTTTTCAAATCGGACCATTAGTTCCTGTGGTTAGCGCGTTCAAGCAAACAAACAAACAAACTCTTCAGCTTTATAATATTAGTATAGATAATCGCGTGCTTTTAAAGATCAAGTGTGGTCTCAGCAATTATTTATACAGTTGATTTTTACTTTCACATTAAGTTTAAGATGAAATACACCCATACATACATTAAATCACGCGGATCACGCCTGTTTCCCAGAGGGGTGGGCAGAGACCACTTATTTCCACTTGCTACGATCTTGACAAACTTTCGCTTCTTCCACATTCATACATCGAGTCATGCACGTACGCACGTAATTAAATAACTATTAATTATACGATATTTTAAATAAAACCACGCTTGATGTATATTTGAGGTTATGTGTCAAACAGTATTACTTTGTTTACATCTTTGGCAATTACAATTGATACAGACTATAGTAGTTTAAAAAACAGGGCCCCTATTCAACACGGTAAAAACTATATTGTTTTTGACATGTCATCTAATAAGTAATACACTCAAAGTAATAGATATAAGTGCTTTCGATTACACTACTTGATGCTCTTACGGTGAAGGAAAAACATCGTGAGGTCACATTCGATCCGCTGAGTAAGCGTGTATTTGCACAAAAGATCTTAATGGCCCTCTGTAAGATAAGGTAATCTTATACCCGATGAAAAGCAATGGCTTTCACTGGTTATGGTGTCAACTCGTGACAGTACTCTACAAATATAAAGGTAGTTTATCCCCATTGTCTTTGTTCTTATTGTTAATGCTATGAATTATGATACCCGTTATACGATACCTGTTATTATCTCAGAAAATGTGGCCGGGTCATGCGAATATTGTGACGGTAGATATAGCGGAATAGAAGGCTAAGATAATCCTCCATTGTTGGGTAGTCGTGGATTTTGGCACAATTTGTCTTCCGAGTATTAACGTTTAGTACCTAAGGAGTGGTCTAGAAAAAAAGTAGCAGCACATAATATGGAGTTTATTTTTATTTTGTGCTAATTTCTAAGCAGTGCATTTTTAATCTATAGAAAATTAGTATCATAAATATGAGGTAGGTTTAGGTTATGTCAGTTCTTCAGCAGGCCCGGAGGGCCAAACCACCCAGAAAAAGGGACTCCGTCGAGCCTGTTAATTTGATATTGCTGGACTGAGCAGTTGGACCACTGCTCCGAAAGGAAAATTTCAAATCGATATCATTAGTAATACATACATACATACATTAGATCACGCCTGTTTCCCAGAGGGGTAGGCAGAGACCACTTCTTTCCATTTGCTACGATCTTAACAAATTTCTTTCGCTTCTTCCACATTCATACATCGAGTCATGCACGCACGTCGGTTTCGGGTACTTAAGATTCGGCCCTTTTCCAGTATTTCTCCGATTTGACTCAAAAAAATACGCCTAGGGCGGCCCCTCGCGACCCGTCCACTCACTTACTCATCGTTAGTAACTTGCTAGAATACACGATTGAGACTGGGTGTAAACACCATCTGCCGCAACACCATAGAACTTAAATGCAATGTAGTTGTCGATGCATTCTATACACTATTGGTAACCACGATAGATTTAAAATGCTCATACTATTACTATGCGGTTATTGCGCTCTTTACATCACGGCAGCTAAGCCCGGTTGTGCACTGTATTTTGCTGCACGCTTTTCTGAAAGCAACACACACAGCAACCTCACCCCTCTAAAGGCTTATTTGATGGTATGATTGTCATGTTTACCAGCGACGGCGACCCAGTGTTTACAGATGTAGTGAATAATCCTTTCCCATCGTGTTTTATCGGATAAGTGCGTACCTTGCTTTCGCAATTGGCTTATTAATGGGTATTTTTTCATATTCTCAAACATATAATCCAACCAGTAACACAAGAAAACACACAACAATAACAACAAAAACAATTGCAGCATTAACAATTTTCTTGAACAAAAATCTCTGCAGAAGTTAAAGGCTTCATTAAATTTTCATTACTTTCAAGGATGATTTCTCCCAATAGGTTGAGATTGAAATACGTGTCTGTTATTTTAGACTACTCTCTAACATTATTATTAATTAGCCTAATATCGTGTCCCACTGCTGGGCAAAGTCCCTCCCTTGATTTCCACACCCCCGTGTGGCAATCTTCCGTCTCTAACATATATTAAAATAAATCAAATCGGAGCTGGATAGTTGGGTACCTTTCCTTGTCAGGTAGCTAACGCTCTATTACAAAACGCGTCCGAGTAGGTCCGTCTGGTTCCCATAAAATGATAGTCGGATAATATTTTAAAAAGCACGCGCAAACGTGTCGCCGAATGAATTGGTTGTAATCCCAGCATTGGATGCAATCTATCCAATGGCACGACGCTCTTAATCCTATAAAACGTTTAATGCACTTTTCGAATATTTGATGAATTCGCTATCAATTTTCACTGCCTTTCACCAAACTCGGAACACGAATTACTCCGAGATTTGTCTATACAAATTCGGTGTTTAACCTTGGTGTAACATCTTATTCCTGATCTAATGCAACCACTTAGTAGTGCTTATCGACCTAAGCATTTACTCGAGTGTTCGTTAAAGGCTGTACCGAGCAAACGTCGAGCGTCCAGTGACGCTCTCATTGCTATTATTGTGTTTTCTAGTTAACTAAAGAATTTCCTTAACAACACAATAATAGTAATGAGGGCGCCACTGGACGCTCGGCGTTTGCTCGGCGCAGTCTTAATTGAGAGCGCATTCCAGAGACGGATACTGTTTATTCAGTTAGGAAGAGTCTTAATCCAAGAGGAGATAACCGAGATAGAAACTGCCAATGGCCTCCCTTAACCCTTTATCGCCCACTGTACTCGCACGGGTACAGCTAATAAAAGTGAGATTTCAGTGGTTTTTCTGGTCTCAATTGATATCATTGCTCATTATGGTCATAGATGTCTCTTAATTTATATGCCACATGAATTATGCATTAAGAAAATCGAATTAGATGTTAATAAAGCTAGTTATAGCACAAAAAAGTTCTCATTTCATTTTGGATTTTCTTAATAAATATGATTAGTTCGTAGGATATTGGTTACTATTGTTGCAATAAAAACAAAAAAAAATATTCAGTTTATTTTTGGGCGATAATGGGTTAAATTGGGCCGCGAGCGGAGGGGCGACCGACGTGTGCCAAATCAAATACAAAGAGGTTTCCGTACAGTGGGTATTAATTAATGTATTCCAAATTGAATTCGAATTGACAAGATTTCATATTTTCAAGACTTTAATTTTATTCGTTTTATAGATACTGTTTGGAAGGAGGAAGACACTAATAGTTTTAAATTTTCTCTAGAATGAATAATTATTTTATTATTAATTTATTAAGATGTACTTATTCTAAAAGGGCGTAACTTCATTTCTACGACACAATGGACATATGGGTGAATTGCAAAAATATTGTACATAGTTAAGGGCTTAATTGAGGCAACGTTAACTTTCTTCAATTGTTTTTCCTTTGTGTAACGAAAGTTATGCATATGATTATAATAATATGGCTAATCTTCGTTACACAAAGGAAAAAGTTAAGGATTGTTAAGGGTTTTTGAATTGAGCCCTTAACTATGTACAATATTTTTGCAATTCACCCATATTACGTTTGTCCAATCTGTATATAAAAAAGTATCATGTCAACCGATAATTCTCTAAGGCCCACTTGCGTGGACCAGAGTTAGCGTCTTAACCCGAGGTTAGGCGGCAAACCACGTACAAAAGTAGACGCTTAACTCTGGGTTAAGGGCTAACTCTGGTCCGCGCAAGTCCGCCTAAGGGCCACTTGCACGAAAAGTTTAACCCTGGGTTAAGACTAACTCGAGTTAAAATGTCAGTTTTCGTATGAATCTGACGTCTACTAACTCGAGTTAGTGCCTTAACCCAGGGTTAAATTCTGCGTGCAAGTGGCCCTAAGTATCTATCCATCTGTCAATAGTGTCAATATCAAATTTGAAGTATGACAGCTTTTTTTCTCGTGAAAAAGGCAATGGTATTATATCTATTCAGGCATAGTATTGGTAAAACTCGATATATTTATTAACTTACTAGTAATTTTGTAAATAAAGAAAAATAAATCTAAATAAATATTTTGCCGTGTTCAGGAGGTAAAACCCTTTCGATTCGTTTAGTAATTTGCAGGTGTCACCAAAATGAAATGTTGTCAATTGTCAATTTTTAGTATCTGTTATTTTTCTTGCCGTTTGAACGAAGCAATAAAAACAAAAATAGGTTGTTAATAAAATCTTCTTTTCTTGGATCGTTTTGATTGTACCTATAGTTACTGAACGCATATTTAATGTAAATAACTAGCAATACCTCCCCCCCCACCCCTCCCGCTCTCATGCATTTTGGGCTGTTAGCCGTGTACAGTGTCTCGCTGTGTCTCTTTAAAGAAATAACTTTAAAAAACGCATTAGTGTTTTTGTACATGCACAATCTATCGACGATAACGACGCGCTAACCTAGTTAATAGTGACCCTGCCTACGGAGCCAGCGGTCCTGGGCTCAAATCCCGGTAAGGGCAGATATTTGTGTGATGACCACGAATATTTGGTCCCGAGTCATCGATGTTTTCTACGTATTTAAGTATATACTTTTCTTTATAAGTAGGTATTTATCTTGTCTAGTACCCATAGTACAAGCCTAGAGCTTTGTTTGGGAGGTCAATTGCTGTGACATTCTCCCCTGATGTGTATTTATTTAATTACTAGCATTGTACCAAATAAATAAAAGTCTCTCACCCACTTAAAATAATTCACGTCAAGATTGCGAGCCAATTATACGATCAAACAATACAAAGAAGTTTCAATCGCAACATAATTATACATACACTGTAAACAACACGGTGACAATTCAATTTCGTATCGAAACGGTCTGTTTGTAATAGGTATTATTATCCTGTCTCCGTGGGAAAATACACAGGTGATCAAATAATAGACTTATACGGTGCATTGTCCGAGGTGCAGTATTAGACATTTCAAGGAAAAACCGGGACGGTAAATGTTACTTGAACCGCCCTGCCCTTCTACGGAAAATAGGCACATCTACTATAATAATTCTATTGCACTTCCAACCTTATTATAACCCTCGAGAGCTTAATACGTTTCTATGAATCAATTGCACTTGTGCGTATTCTCCGTAGTATACTGCCAGTATCGCTGTCTCCCTTTTATTATGGTTTGACACATTAATGCAGGTTTGACGAGGCGCTGCGCTGTTACGTCGGTTTTATGTGTCTCTTTGATTATTTAATCACTTAATCAGTCTCGGCTAGTTATTTGGAAATAAGCAAAGTTCTGACTGACAGTCTGGGGAAATTATGTGTTGATGTCTCAATAATGCGAGGGCACACATTTTATATGACGATAATAAATCCCTCTTGACGTTTGATTTTTGCTATGAAATCTCCGCCCCTTGTGGTATCTTAGGTATTTAATCGGCTTCGAAGCAGCCGGGTACTTTATTGGAAATAATTACTCGAAGGTTAAATATGGTGTTTTCCTCTTCAAACTGAAAATTGAACGTGTTGTTTACTTTCAATTACCTCTCGCTTCGTAATAAAGGTTATAGATGTACCTATAGTGCCCGGCCAATAAGAAGTCAATCCTGACACTTGGCGCAACCATGAAGTTTCTGAATATTGACAACGTTGACAGCAGAAAAACAATGTTGTTATTACTTTTCCTTCACACGCAACAAATAAGTTTAGCATTGTTTTTCTGCTGTCAACATCATCAATATTCAGAAACTTTATGGTTGTGCAATGTGTCAGGATGTAGTTGTGTAGTTGTGTAAAAAACTAGTATGGAATTTACGTCTAATTTCAAATATCGAACGGTAGACAGATGTGTTACAGCTACATGCAGGAGGTCCTATACTTTTTTTTACTTACACAGATAGCGAAGTTGGTATAAATCCCACAAGATGGACGATCTAGTGAGGTTCACGCGATTGTTTATTATTATTATTAAAATGTATTAATGAAAACAATTACAGTAAGTATATCAATACAACGTTGTCCCACATAACTCTTAACTAAGTCTCTTAACTATGATAAACTTTACTTAAAATTAATTTTAAAGTTTATATAATACTAACTAAATAATCAAACATTCTTCTTTTAATTTTTGCCTTATTGGCCTCGAACCTAATATCTGTGGGTAAGCTATTGAGAATGTAGGGTAGACGTTTCTGCAGGCATCTGTCACCGTAGTAATTACTGACCCCCGGCACAGCGTACTTCCCTGCAGCCGCCGACCTAGTGCCGCATGCGTTATTTACAAGGGATAGATTATGGTTTTGAGCGCCGTGATTAAGGACGCTTGCGTTTTTCCCATACAAATGCCTACAAATATGACTTGAATTTTGATTATCAAGAACTTAGGTTTAAACTGATGTTATAAAGATTTAAAATCATAGTGCTGATGCGTCCTTACAAAGTTTAACAACTTTATAGAATCATTTTCGACCCCATGGTTATTTAGAAAATGATAACTGTTTGATTGTTTGTTAAAATTAAAAAGTCAAGGGTCATTTGCAGGCAATTGAATAGGGGAAACACAAACTGCCCTAATTACGTGACCACCAGTGTACTCGTATGCGTCGTTGTTGACATAGTGGCGATGATAACTATTTACTGGGATTCAGTTGTTTTTGCGCCAAAATACAGTGTCTTTTTAAGAGGATTGCGAAGTTAAAAACTACCGTACAAAAATCGATGACCTTTCTCTATTCTTAAACCTTCATAAGTCCGAATTTTACGTTTTTTTTAACTTTGTATATAGGCCTCCATTCTAAACGGTATAACTGTATCGTAGTTGTTAGACCTCACTGGGTTAAGACACTAACTCGAGTTAGTGAACGTCAGATTCATATAAGATCTGTCAATTTTAACAAATTAACCTGTTAACCTGAGGTTGACTTGGGTTAACATTTACGTGCAAGTGGGCCTTATGGAACCGTTTTTAACTCGTCTGCCATTATTGTCAAGTAAATAAGAGTTACTGAAACGATAACAGGTCAAAGACGATATGGTTATAACCGCCTAGAATGCCCTGTCCATTTTCCTTTCTAAGAAACAAATGAAAAAAAGAGTTTCATAACAAATCGCGATTTATTCAAAAATCGCGGAACTCTTGACTTGATATTTGGTGAGAAACGTTTTCGGCCTGAACTATATTTGTATGAAAAATTTACATGTACATGGTAATTATTGACATTAGAAACACGTGCGAAATTTAAACTGCACCACTGCATTTAACCGCCCCCGCTGCACAATGTACTGGTGCCACGTGCGTAGGGTGCAACACAATAGCGTCATTAACATTAATTATGCGGCCTGAACTAATAACGAACGCAACCTTATAAACAGACCTAGGATAATATACGGGGCAAAACTAAATGACAGCTAGGGATTGCCTATATCGATAAACTTAATTATCGATGGTTTTCCCATATACTAGTGATCACTCCAAGTTTAGATTGTAAAATTGTTTATTTTTTAAAGTATGCAAATTAAACAAAATAGCAGCATAATTCTGGTCATTCTCTATTTTAAAAGGATTTATATAACCTTCACTCATCATCGTCATATTGTTTTAACTCCTAACAAATTCTAGTCGTTTATTTTAACTATAGTAAATGGGACAGTCATTATGAAATTCACAATACGGAAAAAATATAATGATGATGATGAGTGAAGGTTAAAAAATCCTTTTAAAATAAAGAATAACCAGAATTATTTTGCTATTTTGTTTCATTGCATACTTTCAATCAAATTTTATTTTTGCAAACAAAACTTGGAGCGATCACTAATATATGGGAAAAGCATCGATAATTGAGTTTATCGATATAGGCAATCCCTAGCTGTCATTTCATTTTGCCCCGAATATTCCTAGGTCTGCTTATAAATACTGCTTCGTTTGATGTTGGTGACTATGTAAGTTACCCCTATGTTATACAGGGTGCCTCTGACCTGGGGGGTTTAAACGAATGGATCGTTTCTACTCCTGAAACTGAATTTCTTTTGTTCTGTAAGTTGTTAAAAATATGTCCAAATATATTTTTTTCATTTAAGCTAAATGTAATTTGACGACGCGCTGGCCTAGTTGGCAGTGACCCTGCCTACGAAGCTAGCGGTCCTGGGTTCAAATCCAAGTAAGGGCAGATATTAGTGTGATGAGCGCGAATATTTGTTCCTGAGTCATGGATGTTTTCTATATATTTAAGTATATATTTCTCTATATAAGTATTTATATCGTTGTCTAGTACCCATAATACAAGCCTTGAGCTTAGTTTGGGACTAGGTCAATTGGTGTGACATTGTCCCCTGATATTTATTTATTTATTTATTTTAATTTTCAATGTAAGTACACGATCCGATTCTCCATTTTCCTTTAGCCCTCGCACAAAGGAAATGTCGCCCGCGTACCATGAGATAGTGATTTTATGACTATTATTCAATACACTGATTTTACAATTAGACTTTAACGTCAATTAGTTATCTAAACGTCAGTTATTTTTTTGATGTTGCAGAACAAAAGTAGTTCAGTTTAGCCAGTAGAATCGATCGTTGCATTTAAAGCCCACTAACCGATGGAACCAATATACATACATGCATGTCAACCATATTGATTATTTACCGGACCTATCGCAACACACGGCGTGACATTTGTTAATGGGGTCAATCAACTTTTTGTTGTACTTCGTTGCCATAGTGACGTCTCCTGGTTCACTGTTTAAAAGTATGGTTCACTAAAAAACCGTTTTTTAGTAATAACAAACCAATTGACGACGCGCTGGCCTAGGGGGTAGTGACCCTGCCTACGAAGCTAGCGGTCCTGGGTTCGAATCCCGGTAAGGGCGGATATTTGTGTGATGAGCGATATTTGTTCCTGAGTCATGGATGTTTTCTATGTATTTAAGTATGTATTTCTCTATATAAGTATTTATATCGTTGTCTAGTCCCATAGTACAAGCCTAGAGCTTAGTTTGGGACTAGGTCAATTGGTGTGACATTGTCCCCTTATATTTATTTAATTTAATTATTTTATGGCTCTTCTCCTGAGTGTCCTAGGATTATACATTATAACATTTTTTCTAAGAAAATCACTGTTGTCTTCTTGCTTGGATGAACGCCGAGTTGTACGGTCGACGCCATAAATATGTTTACACTTTAGTACCTCGTCACTTTACCCGCTATGACAATTTCAAATGGCAGTTTAAACATGACGCTAAATAGACAAGGTACTAAAGTGTAAACATGTTTATGGCGTCGACTGTACCATCATGCTAAGCACAAAAAACAGTTTTATTAGCAACACTTACTGAACGACACAATGTCTTTGACCGCTCATCGAAAATGTCGTGTTTGCATAAGACACGTATTTCTTTTTTTGATTAAAGACAATGAGTTTAAAATAAATACAGTTTTTGTGTTTGGCGTATTTTCCTGTTTTTGAGATTTAAAAAAAACGTATATTTCATTTCAATTGACCTCATTATATGAGGCGGGATATTTCACTTGTTCACAGCAAACAATGTATTTTTTTACTCTTAATTAATTAAATAATGACACCTTTTTCGTCGGTGAAATGTCGGTCGTTTATGCCCTTTATCCAGGGACACGCTGAATAACTACTCTATGTTATGAAGAAATACAATTATATTTATAAACATAGATTCCGTTGTATGGCTTAGGCCTCTATTTAAGTTTTAAGGGTCCGTACCCGAAGGGTGCCAAACGGGACCCTATTAAAATGCCTGTACATTTTTTGAGAATACGGTAGATTTACAAACAAATAAAATAAAGGTCCAATAATAAAGCGGGTCCTAATACAAGAAACGATACTTTTCAACGTATTCTTTCTCTTGTATCTAAATTCAGTAATACCTTAGGTAAACACGGAAGAAAACAAACCATACTAAAATATGGTCAAGCGTGAATTGACAAGATTTCATATTTTCAAGACTTTAATTTTTTTCGTTTTATAGATACTTTTTGGAAGGAGGAAGACACTAATAGTTTTAAATTTTCTCTAGAATGAATAATTATTTTATTATTAATTTATTAAGATGTACTTATTCTAAAAGGGCGTAACTTCATTTCTACGACACAATGGCCATATTACGTTAGTCCAATCTGTATATAAAAAAGTATCATGTCAACCGATAATTCTCTAAGTATCTATCCATCTGTCAATAGTGTCAACGGCAAATTTGAAGTATGACAGCTTTTTTTCTCGTGAAAAAGGCAATGATATTATATCTATTCAGGCATAGTATTGGTAAAACTCGATATTCTTATTAACTTACTTGTAATTTTATAAATAAATAAAAATAAATCTAAATAAATATTTTGCCGTGTTCAGGAGGCAAAACCCTTTCGATTCGTATAGTAATTTGCAGGTGTCACCAAAATGAAATGTTGTCAATTGCACTCGCGCAGATTCGATATTCGAATTCCAATCCTTGGTGCGCGAGTCCAATCGCATTTGGCCAGTGTTTTTTTATTTTGATGCGTTTTTTTGCATCAGTCCGGCCCCGTGCCGTGCAGAGTTGGGAGCATAAACAATTATAGATTGTTTGGTCGGAACATCAATTGGTAAATGAATACCGATGGCTTCGTATGCAGGCTCGCAGACGATTTAAAACGTAGGTAGCATATTATTAAGGTTTATAATTTGCATTCAACATAACTCGGTTTAGCCCCAATACCTTCGTACTGCTAGTTTTACGGGTAGGACCTTGTGCTGGGTCCGTCCGGAGCGCTACCACCATCTAATCCATTAACCTACCGCCAAACAGCAGTGTTCGCATTGTTGTGTTCCGGTTTGGGGGTAAGACAGCCGGTGAAACTACTAGCATAGAGGCATTCCATGCAGTCTTAGGATTGCATTGCAGTCTTGTGAATGCGAATGTCTATGGGTCACAGTTTCCACTTACCATCAGGTGGCTGGCCTGTGTGCTCGTTTGCCTTCTCTATGCCATAAAAAAAACCTTCAGCCAAATCGGCCTCTTTGTATTTGAATATCATACAGTCGGCGAAAAATGTGGTCTGCTACCCGGACGGTTGAAGTTCATTTGCATGTCATTAAACAATAAGTAAAATTTTGCCCTTAGCGATAATTAGATCTCACAGAAACTTTCGTCAAAACTCGTAGACTAGTTTTGTAGGCCGACGGTACAAGTTTCCACAGTGGCTCAACAATGTTTTTAGGCCCGGTTTCATTCGTGACAGCTCGCATGCGTGTCGAAATCCATTGACGAGTTGTTTTAACATTATTGCGCTGGAAGGTATTGCAACGACGCAATGTACCGCTAAAAGCTTGCGGGCTAATGAGTAAACTGAGCCTTAATAGATCGGATTGTAATAAGTAGACCCCGGCTCTTCGTCGCAATGACGTCACAATAGGGTAATTTGGGGAGTAAATGGAACGGTGTTAATTAATACGGCAATCTACCTATAGTATATTGGTGTTCTACGGAATTAACATTGTATCATCAGCAAGGGGCGGAATTTTCATAGCAAAAATCAAACGTCGAGAGGGATTGACCGTTATCGACTATTCCAGTTATCGATTTTACTATATAGGATTCCGGACTATGACAAAATTCGCGACTATGCCGATTTTATATCAAAAATATGCTCCTGTGTATAAACTAAATGGTTTTACAATGAAAACAGGGCAATTTTAAACGATGACATAGTAGAGAAAATAATGACGATCCTGTATTACTACAGACAAGATGAAGAAAATTTAAATAGTACAGATATAGATGTCGATGCTGTTATTATGAATGAATGTTAGTTTACTGCCAGTTATACTGTGTAACATTTCCGTTTTGGTTTTATATTTAAATTATAACAAAACAAAACTAGTTACACACAGGACATTTTTTTTGTTAGCTATAGTGTCCCACCTAATCGCATTACCTAAAACATGTCGTGCTAAGTGTTAATTAATCATCGATAGTCGATAAAACACAACGGTCAATCCCTCTTGATGTTTGATTTTTGCTATGAAAATTCCGCCCCTTGATCATCAGGCATCAACGATGTAAATTACCTACAAGTCAATTGTCGATTGATTAATTTATCGATGTTGTTCTTTCGTTAACTGACCCTCCGTAACAGATCAAAAGTTGTTCTTAATGACTTGCGGTAATAATAATATTTTTTGTCCAAAATTCAAAATTCAAAATATTTATTCAGTAAATAGGCCACATGAGGGCTCTTTTACACGTCGGTAATATAGGGTGAGTCTACCAGCGCTTCGGACAAGACCATCATTGCGGAGAAGAAGCGCCGCAAGAAACTCCTGCAGAAAGTCATTTTTTCAATCATAATAAGTAATAACATAGTACTTAAAACTAAGTTACATGATGTAAAGTAAGTTACATTAGGTAATAAAGTAATAAATAATACATTCTTAAAAGTACCAAAAATATTTTTTTTACAAATGTAAGGTCAATAAACCTTAAACTTGATAAAAAAATCTTTGAGAACAACACGACGAGGTCTCTACGTCAAAAAGCCGTAACTAGAATAATTTATTTAAGTAAAAAAAAGTCCTTGCAAACGTGAACAGACCGGACCCCACAAACAGCACCCGTTCACGAGTATGACGCGTATCTCAGCCATCGCCTCTCTCAACCATATGTTCGGGAAAGTGGCGACCCGATCAACCAACCAACCGGTCCTGAATACCAAGTTAAAAAAATATATTCAGTTATGAAAGGTATTAATTAACTAATTATTTTAAATAACACCGTTCCATTTACGTCCCAAAGCACCCTTATTGTGACGTCATTTCCACAAACATCTGGGGTCTAATAATAAGTAGGGGTAGCGGCCGATGACGTCAACGCTCTGCGTTTGTTTAACAGGTGTTTAAATAATGAAGTGGTACGAATAAATCTACTGTCCGTCTCAATATTGATATTAACTCGGAAAGTTAAATAAGGGGTTATGCAGAACCCCTTCGGCGATATTCGAACCAAATATCCGCCTTTCAATACTGCTCTTTAATTTTTAATCAAAATGACGTCACCGACACTAATAGCCCCTGATGATACGTGAGGGGCCAGCCGCTGGCGACAGTACGCACTGCTAGGTCAAAACTGTAGTAACTCAAAATACAACTGTATTTTAAAATCAACTTTGATACAACTCCTTTGAAGTTCAAACAAAACTAACAAGGAGTTTGCCTTGATATTATTTTGATCTCGTAGTGCAATACCGGTAATGACAGCTTCAGACGCTGCACGCTCAAAGCCCTTTGATAAATTTCACCTGTCAAACGCAAAGGTAGGGGAGCCCACAACGCTAAACCTAGTTCTATATGAGTACCATATTATGTATAATTACATAATTAGTCATGTCCTTTGTTCCACGTGGTTGCCGGGTTAGGTTAGGTTAGTGGCAGTCGATGTCTTCACGCGATGTTAGAGGCGACAAAGGGAACAAAGGATTGTAGTATTGTCAGGCGATCATGGCAGGTCGCCATTAAAACAAAAGATAATTTAATTTTAAGAATTACTCAATTTGCCTCAATAAATAAATAAAATTGATTTAAAAAGTGGTCAACGTGTGCAACCCCTAAATACCAACTAATTTTATTATAATTTTGATTACCGGTCTTTTAGATGAATAAGGAGCAGGAATTCGTGTAAAGTCATTAAAAATAGCAAAGTGTGGAAATTGAAACACCTTAGTGTGTCCGGATGCAATACCATTAACAAAGCGCCACCCTAGATTTGATATCTTTGTGTAATGCATATCTGTCTGACTTTGATTTCACATCTAACAACCCCCTATTAGCACTCGGGGGAGTAGTCATCCGTTATCGCACTAGGGTTGATGTCCAAGTTAATTGCACTTTGGTATATAACCACATATGTAATATAATATACCTCCATGTGTAATAACCAGAGATCGGACAAATGGGCGTCATTACTCGCAATAATGTGGACATGACTCAATGATTTTAATTAAACAAATTAAATTGCATTAATTGATTACTTACCCGAATAATAATTTTTGATGCTTTGCAAGACAGTAATAAATAAATAATACAAAGACGTGAGGAGTGGCCATTAATATTAATCTACTTTAGTTTGCTCCATTAATATGCGTGGATTGTGAAAGGAGCTTTTCACCTTCGTAGTTTTTTTTAGCTGTGAAAATAAATAAATTAACCACGAGAATAAAAAAAAAATACTGTTTATTTAGACGACTAAGACTAAGACTAAGGGATTAAAGGCTTGTAATATTTTAAGGCGATGGGCTTCCAACCTGACACTAATATACACATGATACACATTTTGCCTGTTTGTGCAAAATGTGGTTATAGAATTAACAACTGGTTGTTAAAGTTGTTGGTAATTCTGTAGCTCTCTGACTTTGTTAACTCTGGGACGAAGGCGTGTCGGTATGTGTATTTGCTTTAATAAATGTACACAACAACAAGTCTTTGTATTATTTATCTATTACTGTCTTGCAAAGGATCAACATTATTTTTCGGCTAAGTACTCAATTAATTAAATTAAAATTGCTTAATTAAAATCTTTGGAGTCATGTCCACATTATTGCGAGTAATGAAATGACGCCCATCGGTCCGAGCTCTCTGGTAATATCACGGTTCGCTGCACAAATCTGTCGTAAGGTAAAGCTAACCATCACATCATCCATTTCGGTTGCCTAACTGTAATTTCCAAGGAGCGGAATTTTGATAGCAAAAATCAAGCATCAAGAGGCATTGAACATTGTGTTTTATCGAATATTCCAGTTATCAATTTTACTACATAGGATGTGTTCAGTTTTTGGTACTAAAAGTACGCCTAGTTACGCCTATTAACTATCTCGGCTCCGATGCACTTAAAAGTATTACGTATAACAAGTGAGTTGACGGGTCGGAATGGGCCGCCCTAGGCGTACTTTTTCGAGTCAAATCGAAGAAATACTGGAAAAGGGCCGAATCTTAAGTACCCGAAACCGACGTGCGTGCATGACTCGATGTATGAATGTGGAAGAAGCGAAAGAAATTTGTTAAGATCGTAGCAAATGGAAATAAGTGGTCTCTGCCCCCCTCTGGGAAACAGGCGTAATTTAATATATGTATGTATATAACAATTATGTTAATTTTGAATTATGCTATCATAATTTACCAATTTTACGAATGGCCGCTCACTTTGAAAATTTATCACTTACAAATGACAACTCTTTTACCAAACCCCTTTCGGACGTTGAGCCTTACGAGGATAATGAAAAAAAGTATGGTGTATCAAATAATTCCTCCACTTATCTTATTTTTACTAAGTCAGAGGGGCTATTTATTGCCTAATGCACTCGTAATCGCTGTCGGCTTCAAAGTGAAACAATTGTTTTCATTTTGTATGCAGACAAGCCTTCCATTTTTAAAATGAAAACGATCGTTATTGCGAGTTGGTTAGACAAAAGGCCCGCAGCTCATTAGCATAACATATTACTAGTTACTATGTTTATACATTGCTAGGGCAGTCGCCCATACTTCAGTTTAGCCATGTCCTTTATAACGGTCTTCATTTACGCTTACACCCATACACATTCATACTTTTCACTCTTCTAGTTTTGTCTACATCTCTAATCCAACCCTTCAACATAACTATTATTAGAACTACCTTTTATCCCAGCTACGATGTCCATCTGAATACGACGTATTCATGATTGATTTTGACCCCTGGTCATTTCGGACGCGTGCTAATAGAGGGGTGAGAGGCTTGTGATGGCGTACCGTGATTAAGGAATCCATGGAGTCGCCATTTCCTAATTATTAGATGGACCTTGATTTTGACTTTCAGCATTTTTCGTTAAACAGTTACGGATATATCCGCCGTTTAAGCGTTAAAAATAAATGTAAGTAGCTCATCATCATCAAACTTCAGAGCTAGTGTGTTGTTGGCGGAGTATTATCCACTTTTCTTTGTTCTCTGCCAGCTTTTTCACCTGCTGATACGACACGACATTGGCTTAAGACTGCGAGGTCTTATTTGACTTAAGACTGCGCCGAGCAAACGCCGAGCGTCCAGTGGCGCCCTTATTACTGTTATTGTGTTTTCTAATTAACTAAAGAATTTCCTTGGAATCAGACTATGCGTTTTTATAGCACAGGTAACAACACAATTTATGGGATACGTAACAAACTTTAATAACAATTACCCTTTGAGTAGTCAGCTTAACGGAAAAAGATGGCCACTTTTTTCCGTTAAGTTGATAACTCGATGGTGAAGTGTTATTAAACTATGTACCCTATAAGTTGTGTATTCATTTTTAGTACAAAAACATACCGTCCACTTTCAAGAAAATACTTTAATTTATTAGAAAACACAATAAAAGTAATGAGGGCGCAGTCTTAAGTAAGTAAGCCTAGGTCTTCCACTTTCTCTTATCCCTATCCCATCTTTCCTCTTCTATATTCTATGGTTTCTAACAGATGTTTCCTCTCGTTCACCATCTTTAAAACCTTTCTTCGCCGACACCACATATCGAACGCGTATGCCGGTATCGATATGAACTCTGAAATATGACTAAAGTGAAGGCTGAAATCAAAATGGGGTAAGTGTTATAATAAATAAAACAAATAGCGCCTCCCATGGTTTCTAGAACCACGGTAAACCACCGAAATCCTAACTAACATTTCGCGACATGCAATCACGGCACGCTACGCCGGTTCGGCGTTTGATGACCGTATATTATGTACCGAAGCCTGTAACCTCAGGGTATGCCAAACGCATGCATGTGCCCGGTAAACACTAGGGTATATAATTAAGTTTATAATTCGCTGCACGTCTGACCAAGCTAGGGTTGCATTATGAAAAGTGCTGTCATTCAAAATTCAAAAGACTTATTCAGTAAATTGAACACACGAGGGGTCTTCGGACATGAAACATGATCATTTCGCAACAACAGAGATTCATTCTCAATTTGTGCCATTGAATGATTTAAATTTTGTATTGCATATGCAAAAACGCTTTCGTTGTTATTTTGATTACTGGCTACATTTTTTTTTGGATTTATAATTTAATCGTATGGCAGCTGATGAGTCACTTAATACAAAAAAAATATGTTGATTATTGGCTACATTTTATTTTTTTAGACAAGTATTAATAAAATTGTAAAAATGTGTTTTTTTCTAGATTTATAATTTAATTTGACAGTTGATGAGTCGCTTATTACAAAAAGACACTCTAATAATTATAAAACTATATTATTATCCTTCGTCTTCGCCCGGAGAGATGCGTTCTTACTAGGCAAGAGCGGGTTTTCAGTTTACCAGTTTCTATGTAAAACTTGCTTATAAATTATACATCATGAAACTCTTTACAATAGACACTAATCTGAGAGATTAGCGACATGCCGACTCCGGCCTCTATCGCACGTAACTCCTAAGACCCTGACATGTCCGTACAAGTCCTGACAACTCTAGCCCCTTTACTTTCTCAACCTCTTATCTCATCGAATATTTTCATAGGAAAGTAGTCTTTATAAACCTTGGAACATGAGTGTGTTTTCTACCTATTCGATCAGATAAATGATTGAGGATTTCCATGGACAATATGTGAGCCCCTGCCGCTTTGAGCTCACATCAAAGCGAAAAGCCACCATCGAATAGCAGACTGCATTTAATAATGTTCGAGTAAGTCCAATAACAAAGCTGTTTTGGGGGATTCATTCCATTGAGTCGACTAGTCATTTTAGCCGTAGTAATTAGCATTTGATATGCACGGGCCCTATAGTTCTCTTTGTTGTCGGACGGTGGATGTGCTTTTTGTTAAAATAGCATAAAGGTATTGGGGTGACAGCACCAATGATGGCCACTTTTAGCTGACAGGCACCAGTAATATACACTTCATTTTTAATTCAAATTTCATACGGCACTAATAGTAGGGGAGCTCACGACACTAACTTAGTAGCAGATGGTAGTTAACGCAGCTGGTCTACAACATCAACTCGTCCTTAAATAATTTTGACGAAATTGTAACCAGGTTAAAAAGTAAGTCTGCACAAAATCATTTTGTCTACTGCCATATTATAAACTCGTCTTAAATGCATTTCGTCTAAGTCGGTGGTAGGACCTTGTGCAGGGTCCGTCCGGATCGCTACCACCATCTTATCCATTAACCTACCGCCAAACAGCAGTGTTCGCACTGTTGTGTTCCGGTTTGGGGATAAGACAGCCGGTGAAATCACTAGCATAGAGGCATTCCATCTTAGTCCTCAGGGTTGGCAACGCATTTGCAGTCTTATTATTGCATTGCAGTCTTGTGAATGCGAATGTCTATGGGTCACAGTTTCTACTTACCATCAGGTGGCCTGTGTGCTCGTTTGTCTTCTCTATGCCATAAAAAAAAAAAAAATGTCTCCTTGTCACCTATAAAGCAACTCGTCTTAGATACGTGTGGTCTAAATAGCTCGTCGGATACGAAGCAACTCATCTTAAAGTGTCCTTCCATAAGTGGCCTATCAATCAGAGATAACAAATCTCTTTTGAGTGTGATTTGAAGGGACACCAAGACCTACGAGAAACGTCTAAAAAGAAGGGGCATCTTCACATAAAACGGAAACATGTATAAATAGAGTAGTTGTTTTTACTGCAAAACTTAAAACATCTGCTCATAGTAAAAATATTGCAAACAACACAACACAACAAAAAGAAATCAGCTAAATCGGCCCAACTTATAGCGTGACCAGGAGAAATAGGCGTTAATTTTTATATTATTTTTTATAAAGTTCGCATATTGTTATCCATTCAAAGTATTTGGTCTAAGAAACGTAAACGCCCTTTCAAATTAAGATTAAAGCAGAACTGAATAAAGATTCAGCTTTCAAAACTCATTTACCGTAAAACTAATCTATTTCGGAACCACGAGGCTATTTGGAACCAAGTAATTAAAAGTTTTTTGTTGATATATTGTTTTTCATAGCTATGGTAGAACTGAAAACTTCGCCTGACAACAAGTTTTATATCGGTTTGTTACACAACTTTCGCGATCGCATAATTTACACGACGCTATTTTTTCGCGTCTCGTTTTTCATCCATCGCTAATTTTACGATCGCCTTATTAATCGATTGTTTCTTTTACAAGTCGCCAACTCTCCTTGTCGAATTTTTCCGCGATTTGCTTAATTCTTAGTGGATCTTTTCTGGGTGCGCCAAAGTTGAACTAAATTTTTAATGTCGATTATCGGAAATCCGAAAATGTTGTTCCTAATAATTTAGATCCTAATAATCACTACTCATAACTACTTTGTTCCTAACGCTCTGAATTCCTAATCATTCAACTTCATAATGTCCGTTGCAATAAACATCGATCATACTACTATTTGTTTTCCTATATTTTCTCAACATAACCATCTTTTACACTATTGTTCATTGTTATATTTGTTTTATGTAGAATGGTTTTTATTCCTAAAATTGCACATTATTATAAGTACATTAAACTTATTTATAATTGTAAAAATGTTATTTTTTCTATTATTTTTATGCTAATACCGTAAAAAACGCTCTGAATTCGTTTTGAATTTGTAATTAGTTTTAGTAGAAAGACGAATTAGGGCAGAACCGGTTCGGATAGGTTAGGTTAGAAGGCCAAGGCGGGAGCTCTGCTCCCGCCTTGGCCTTCGAGGTTATTTTTTTTTCTGCCCAGAAAATATCAAACATAACAGTCGATTTAATAATAGGTAAACTATTAATAAAACAAAATATAATAATATTAATATATTAATATTGATTTCCTATTAATATTGATTGATATTGATTGATGAATTTACAACGGCATTTACCTATTAATAATATGAGTAATAATATTATTAAAAAAAATGTTAGGTTAGGTTAGGTTTGTTTTATGAAAACCCTGAAATAAAAACCGTTTCAGTAAAAAACACTTTAGGACTTGCGATGATTAGGGATAAAAATACATTCGGAGTAAAATTTTTTAGGTGAGCCAATATAGACCCAAAAAAAATATGATTAAGAATGTTATTTAAAAAAAAATAGGAGTTTACAAAAAGTTACATCAGTGACATTAGCACTTAAAATTTTAAGAGATATGAGTTTTATGAGCTACGTTAATAGTAAAATAAATTGTAGTTACGAAATTTTTAGGAAAACATTTTTTAGGAGCAGTGATCATTAGGAGTACAAATCGTTAGGAAAATCAATTTCGGGTGATAAACTTTAGCGAAGCCAATATGGACCCATCTTTTCTTCGTTTCCAACTTTACTAGTCGTTAATTAGGCTAAGTTTTCAGTTCTACAATTGCTATAATAACAATATATCAACTAAAAGTTAATGATAATTGGTTCCAAATAGCCTTATGATTTCCAAACAGCCCAGTTTTACGTTAATATCTTATAATAACGGTGCAGTAATTGGATTGGTATAATAATGAGGTTGCGAGCCACAGTAATCTGGTCCCCGTTAAAGTAGTTAATTTATGTATTAAGGTGGACGCGGCCCCTTTTCATTAAAGTTACTTGGATCGTTTTTATTTTTTTGCGTCTGTAAACCGACGTTTGTCCGCTTATTTGATTTTTGAACTATCCATGATTCTGGGGCCCAGGTACAAATCGATTTAAATCGTAATTAAAAGGGTATATACATGAACAGAGTATACTACAGTCAAACCCTTTTGCACTAGCACCCCGGAATGATAGTTTCAGTGTTAATTTTTTATAAACTCTAAATATTGCTTCCAGCTTTGCTGTATTTTCTACTTTTAATGTAGTTTATTAGAAATACTGAATCAGTGGCGGTATTCAGCGGAGTCCAATTTTTAAATGGCCACTCTGTCACGGCATTCTATCATAAACAATATTTAATAACTGGCATAGGTAAAGAGCACGATTATTTTGTACGGATAGGTAAATAAAAATATGGACGTATATTAAAAAAAAGAAAAACTGAATTATCAATACTCTAAATACATCATAAGATGAGGCTATTTCCGGAACAAAAAAAGAAGAACGACGCATTTGGAAATATTTTATTATTAGGTACAGTCGAACTCTGAAGATGCTGTTAAGTCGGCATTAATTGAAATGATCAAAGATGTACGCAAAACCGAACGATCTAATTTACCGTTATAACTCCGTAATTTCGTATTTTCGGAACGACTGGAGCCTTTTGAATTTCTTTTTACGCTTGATCATTATTTTTATTTATATTTGTCAAATTGGTTCCTATTTTATTCCATTATAATCACTTCGACGTTCCATTTTCGTACCTTGCCTTAGTTAGCGTATAAGGGTCGTTGTCGAAAATGTTGTACATAATTAAAGGCTCAATGAAAATAAAATCACGATCGCATCCTTTGTTTAACGAAAGTTAGTTATACAAACTATATGGGTAACTTTCGTTATACAAAGGAATCAATTAAGTTTTGTTTAAAAAAACTATGTTTTAAATATTATATAACTTTACATAAGTACCAATATCTGCAAAAGGGTTATTCTATCGTAACACCCGAAACAGCTACTTTTATAAGTGATTATTTTATTATTGCTCTGATACTTTTAGCTATGCGTGTTCACGAATAGAAAATGTTATCCAAATAGTAGACCATTAAATAGTTTTATGTCTGAAATAGAATGCGTTGTCGGCAACAAATCCTATAGACCGATGAATGGACGGATTTTTGAGTGTGGTGTTTTAACCCTTAGTATATTTTGCTATTTACATGATGTTCAGTTGTATTAAATATAGTAAAGGGTGCCCCAGAAGTAAAGAGACAATTTTCGAAGACAAAATTGGTCATAGAGAAAACATCCAAAAAAGGTTAAACCAACTCTCATGTAGATAGTCGATGTCAAATCTTTCAAATAAGCCGGGAGTCGACGCTTGTTTTCTATATTAAAGTAAACGGAACAAGAACTAATTGAGCAACGTAATTTGAATATTGAATATTAAAGAGGAAGCTAGAAGAACAAGCAATAACAGAAATACAATCATGTTTTATGTAATGAAAATCGACATTTAAAAAGATTACTGGACTTACATAGAAAGTTCATGACGAGACCTGCTTTCTGTTGATGCATGGTGTATTCCTGGCGATATTTTATTTTTAGTGGACAAACCCAAATATTTCGCTGCATTTAACAGTCGGTGGACTAGATTGGTTGAAACTGTTAGCTTTGAAATCTTGAAAAGCTGTGATGAGACAGACAATAACCTTCAAAAAATTGGTAACAAAGTTGCAGTATGCATGTAATATATCATATCAACACGCCATTTTAAGACCCAGACGTTTTCCTAACGGGCCATTTGGCGATCATGTCTATTTAGTAACTAAGCCATTTTTAAGATACAAACGTTTCGCTACCGGGCCATTTAAGGCCCGTACCGAAAAGTTTTTTTACAAAGTTTGCATATTAGTAAAATACTGTCTGGTAAATGTTTTTTTTTTCTGATTATAATTTTCAGTAAGTGTCATTTTGATGTATCAATTCACATTGTTAATTTAGGCTGGGTATTGTTTTAATCAAAAATGCAAGACGATAAAATAACTCTGAGAGAAAATGTTTTGCGAACGTATCTGGAAAATCCTGATTCAACTTTTGCGGCGGTCGGGAAAATGGTGAAAGTAAGTCGTGCAACGGTGCGAAATATAGTTAAGCGATACTTGAATGAATACAGAATTCAAGACAAAGCTCGAAGTGGACGCCTGACAGGTCCATCAAGTAAAGCTTTAGAAAAGAAAATAGTGACTGCTTATAAGAAAAATTGTAGTTTATCGGTGCGGGACGTGGCAAAAAAATTGAAAACTAGTACATCTATGGTCCAAAGAGCGAAAGTACGTCAAAATTTAAAGTCCTATAAAAAAGTAAAAGCCCCAAAACAGTCGATAAAACAATTCAATAGTTCCGTTACAAGGTCAAGAAAATTGTACAAGCTGCTTTGCAGTATGAACGGAGCATGCGTTCTCATGGACGATGAGACGTATGTAAAAAAAGATTTTTCGACTTTGCCAGGTGATCAATTCTTTACAACCGAATCAAGGGCTAATATAAACGATCAAAATAAATATATTTTTATGGAGAAGTTTGGAGAAAAATATTTGATATGGCAAGCAATATGTTCCTGCGGAAAACGCACTGGGTCATTTATCGTGAAAGGTACCATAAATGCAGATATTTATGTCCAGAAATGTATAAAAGGTTTTATTTTACCATTTATAAGGCAGCATGAAGGGAATGTGCTGTTTTGGCCCGATCTGGCTACTGCACATTATGCCCGTGCCACACAAGAGTGTCTGGCTTCAAATAACGTGCAATGTGTGTCCAAAGATATGAACCCCCGAACTGCCCCCAGCTACGACCCATCGAGCGATATTTTGGGCATTAGTCAAAGCAGAATTGCGTAAGAACGGTTCACCAGCAACATCAGAGGCAGATTTAAAAAAAAAATGGAAAAAACATGCCAACAAAGTCACCGAAACCACTGTGCAAAACTTAATGGCAGGCTTGAGGAGAAAAATCCGTTTGTTCAGCCGCAAAACTCTTAAAATATAAAATTTGTATATTTTTTGTAAATAGACACTTTTCATAATATAACTAAAATAAAATATCTTTGCTGTTCATTATAGTTTCATTAATATCATAAATATAGTATGTAAAAAAACTTTTCGGTACAGGCTTTAAGTAATAAAGACATTCAAAGATAAAGACATTTCGCTACTAGAGTATTTTAAATAGTAACATTCTAAGATCCAGACGTTTTGCTAAAGATATATATATATATATATTTTAATTTATGGCATAGAGAAGACAAACGAGCACACAGGCCACCTGATGGTAAGTGGAAACTGTGACCCATAGACATTCGCATTCACAAGACTGCAATGCAATCCTAAGACTGCAAATGCGTTCAAAAATCTTTAATCCAGTAATCTTTATATTTAGCGTTCATGTCTATATAGCAACAAAGGCATTACACAATCCAGACGTTTGAGGTATATATACGCGAAAAGGGAATTTTGAGAGGTTTCATGACGCACAAACCTTTTCATGATGAAATGACGTCGTTTCAATTATTTTCAGTGATTACCTTCAAATACCACGAAAGTAAATTAAAATGTAATTTATTTGCGTTGATGTTATATTAAGACGAAACCTTCTCAAATGAATGACGCACGTCAAGCGTTACGTTGCGAGGGTTTATTTTTAAATAACTCGAACGAACAGAAACCCGATTACCGCTGCGTCATTACTGGTGGTTCTATAAATATGTGTACACTGTAGTACCTTGTCAATTTAATCACCGTGATAATTCGTATGGGGCCGTTTAAACATGACATTAAATGGACAAGGTATATATACATCACCATACACCGGATTGACGGGGTCAAAAATGTAAAGTCTAAGTTTATCGACAACTTATTTCGTGATCAATCTTAAATTTCTTGCAATAAGTAAGTCGTACCTTTATCTTTTATGTCCAAATGATCAGCTTTCCGTGAATGATAAACGATCTTTTTTCTTTCGAGGCATTTTTAACCGACTTTAAAAACAAAAAAGTTTTAAATTCATCGGAATGCTAAATAATATTGTTGTACTGAATGAATTTGTTTTTCAATGTAATTTCAATGGCTGTCAAATCTGACTCGAGTCCAGAGTCAATGACAGATCCAGGTTGTTTATAGTTGCGATAAGTATAAATAAAAGAGGCTTACACATAATTAAAAGGTATTCAAACTTGGCGATATTTTATGATAATGATTATTAAAAAAATATTTTTATCGATGTCGATAAACTTAGTCTGGTACATTTTTGCCCTTGTCAATCCGGTATTTGGTAACAACAACAACGACATCACAACTGACTCGACTGTACAGTCAACAGCATAAATAGGTGCTCATTTATGTACCTTGGCACTTTAACGTCGTGTTTGAAATGTTATACAAAATTGTGAAACGGTTGAAAGCGACACGGTTCTGAAATGATCACTTATTTATGCTGTTGACTGAGCAAGCACATCCCAGACCCCCTGTGTAGATTTAATCCATTTTACACCTCGGTGATACTGAGGGAATCTACTAGCGCTTCTAACAAGACCATCATTGCGGACAAGATGGCCTGCAAAAACTCCAACAGAACGTAATTTTTTCTATAATAAAACAAAACAACACTAAAGTAAGTTACCTAAAACAATAATAATATCAAAGACATAAACAAAAATAATGTCAAAGAGAACAACACGACGAAGTCTCTACGTTAACAACCAACCCTGGAATTAAATAACCAATCGAATGATACTTCCTACTATTAAACCCTTGTATCGAGTTAAACTTGTGTGTGGAATCTGACGCGGCACAGTATTAATTGACCAGCCGCCTGCTTGTAATTAAGCTACGCCGGCCGCGAAACCAGATCACTAACTGCATCAACATGCAGCGCTATAATTTCCAACGGACGTGAAAGATCCAGTCAGGATATGCTTTTTTGTTTGTACCGCCATTTTGAGTGGCGTTCCGTTATAATAAAATTAAAACACGAAACGCACAAATCTCCTGTTTCCTGTGTGCTCCAACGTTCATAGCAATCATAGCCAATTAATTGCATCGGTGTGCAACTCGCAAATGCGCATGCCTCCCCCCTGTATCGGTTTTCGGTTTGAGGGGGGTTTGCCCGGAAATTCTATTTTAGTCTCGATGCCCGGGCAAAAAACTGCCCGGTGCAATATTTAACTAACGGTTACTTTGTGTATTTTTAACGGAGTGCGCTGCATAATGAAGTTATCATTGTAATACGCAAACATATTCATACTTATTTATAATTACTGCGTGATCGCGCTATTTCGTATCCTAAATCATTATCATGACAATTTCACGTAAAAACTGCTAGCTAAAAAAAAGGTATTGCTGTGCATAAGAAAGAAAGAAAGAAAGAAATACATTTATTCACCAACCATAAGACACACAAATATACAAACGATTCAACAAAACAGTGAAGGAAACTGGGATAGCACGCAAATGTGCGTCCTCGCGGTGGTGAAACGGAGACTGGCTCAGCAAAATGCTGAAGTGTCAGACACCTACAGCGCTGATTTTCAGTCAGTACCGGCAGCGTATAAGCGTCTTAATTCCATACGAGCCTGACAAGACGTTAGATAGATCAACCAAAATGTAATTCGAAGCACTAAAAAACTTCCTGTTGTTACTCTCAACCTAGGTTGATATAACTAATATCATATCTATTGTATTAATTTTTTATCAACTAAGATAAAATATCTTTTGACTATTGTTCCATTATGTTCATCACTACATAGTATAAAACAAAGTCGCTTCCCGCTGTCTGTCCCTATGTATGCTTAGATCTTTAAAACTACGCAACGGATTTTGATGCGGTTTTTTTTAGTAGATAGAGTGATTCAAGAGGAAGGTTTTTATGTATAACAAATTTTGTTTTATGTACGTGTGTTATAGAAAACTCAAATAAACCGAAGCGGAGCGAGGGCGGGTCGCTAGTTACCTATAAATCACGCTGGCATCGAGCTGAACTAAGGTTTTAATCCTAAAATTAAATCTTATAGGGCTCCCTTTTAATCTGGATAACTTAATAACTTAACTACGCTGAAAGGGATCAAGCTATCAAACAAGATTAAGCACTTCGAAATTAGCCAGCTCATAGCCCATGCAAATGGACTGCATTTCATTTGCTTATTAAATCACGAGTGAGCCCTTCTACGCTGACTGATTGCATTGTCCACCCACCTATCACCTAGGACGTCGAAATAGCTATTTAGGAGATCCGCTTTGATGTCTGTTGGAAAAGCATTTTGGGGTGTCTATTTCTGATTTCAAGGTGGTGTGAAGGGGTGCGGACGGGATGTGGGGAACAATTGGCACGCAAATACTTTAGATACGTATTGTGTCCGATGCAGTCAGAGCGTAGTTTTAAATTTAACGTGTTTACATTGTTATAGTGAAAGAGATTTGTTACGATCGTAGTAGGTGGAAAGAAGTGGTCTCTGGGGAACAGACGTGATTAGGGCGGATTCGACCAATCTAGAATATGGTTTTATTCCTTGATTAAACGCCGAATTTTTATGGACTAATCTCGGATTATGTCTTATTCCAGTTTGTCAAAATCGATGGTTAATGTATTTATTTATATCATTGTTTTATTTCTTGAAACTGGAAAAAAAGGATGTGATTGTGGTGAATAAGATGTTAGGTGAATCACTAAAGAATTTGTTGGTGCTACTATTAGCTTTAGTTGATGTGACTTAACATAGGTGTTTCATTAAAAGGACATTGGGTAAGTTTGTATTAACATAATCGTCTTTTTTTTCTGCGGCCACGTTTTATTTTCTTATAGTTTAGAGGACCTTTAAAATGCGTTAAATAATATTGGAGCGGAGATATAACAGACTTGAGACTATTCAAATATCTCGGCTCCGATGCACGACACACACATTACATAATTATTATTTTTTACCACTTTTACGAATGGCCGCTCACCTTAAAAATGTACGACTATTACAAATGACACCAACACAAACTTCTTTTTGACAATTAAATGACAATTATTAGCTTTGATTGATGTAACTTATCAATCTTATACATATAATCTATCTTGGTTTCTGTTTGTGTTACTTCTAGGGTGTTTAAGAGTAGTCAGCTCTGAACGTAGCTGTAATTAAGTCCTGGTATGTATGTAGGTATAATTAATTGGTAGTAAATATTTATGACAAACAAACTGTCAACGGGTTGACAACATGTTAAACATCATTTTACGCCTCAACACTTCCAAGTCACAAGCAATGACTGTGATAAGTGATAAGTGACTGGAAAACAAGTCCCTCCAAGCGTGGAAAGCCCCCCCCCCCACAAACAGCACCCGTTCACGAGTATGACGCGCCTTTGCCTCCCTATAAAATCCTACCTTAACAGAGATTACTTGTGCATAATTATTTATTGTAAACCTTTATTAAACTACATTAAAGCGAAAAAAAACCGTTGGTCTTATTTAAATGTAACTTGAAAGACGCCTGTCGTTTGTTAATAAACAACAATAGATGGCGTCCGCGTACCTCAGTATGAAAAAGCAAGCGATCACTAATTTCGTGGATCTTAAGTAGGGTTTTGGTGGCATAAACAAGTGGTAATGCGCCTGCATCGGTCCGGAGAGCCTGAGATGTTCCTGGGCGTTTTCCAAAAAAAGTGGACATTGTTGAGGACAAAAATTAAGAATATTTAACTTTTCCGTTGCGTCACGAAATTTAGTCATACATAGGTAATTTTCGTGACGCAACGGAAAAGTTAATTTTTGTTAATTTTTGTCCTTGACAATGTACACTTTTTTTTCGAAAACGAAACCCTCCTGCGAAGTAATTCTGCCCTTTAGTTGACTGACACGAATATTTTTTCGAGTTAAGAAATTTTACGTGGGTCTTACACGAGGAATGGCGTTTTTCTATTTCGAGCTCTCGCTAATTTATCCAAGACACCCACTCTGTGATTTGGAATTTTAATGATTTTACTTTAAAAATACATAAATAGGGAAGAGGGAAAACGGTATTCATCCTTTCACTACGGATTCACCCTTATTCGTTTTGCCATGTCCGTCCGTCCGTCCGTAGCCTAGCTCAGAGACTCTTAGTACTAAAAAGCTGTAATTTGGCAAGAATATACATTACTACTCACGCCAACAAAGTGGTAAAACAAACGTATTATGGGGATATATTTTTTTATCTCGTCGACCCCATATTGTGGGGTGTCGTAGGATATGTATTTCAAAAATATTGCGGGTTTCTAAACACAATTCGATTAAGAGTTCCCTTTATGAAATATTCTAATTTTTGTTAGAGTCAAGTCTCCCCACTACAGCCAAAACTACAAATACTAAAAATCTGAAAAATATCTTAAATTAAGCGCACATAAAACGAATTCAAAAGGAACACTATCACGACTAAGGAGACTTAATTACAGCGACTTTAAATAGAAAATTAGTTAATACATGTGGTTTTTGAGATAGTTTTTTGTGTTTGTCGTAACGGCTTCGGAACCCTACACTGAGCATGGTCGGACATGCCCTTGCCCAGTTTATTTTTCTAAAAGATTAAGCTCTATTAAGAGCAGATAAAAGTCGATTTATCTAAAAGGTTATAAGTACATCACTAAGCTTTTACCTTCCGCATTTATAATAGAGTATAATATGCTACATTTTTACCGTTTTATTTGAATATCGGAGGGCAGGAATGCTTTTGAATTGGGGTTCAAAACGATTTACTTTGCAAGATTACCCACACAAAGTGGCAAAGAAAGCGCTGTTTCCGCGTCAAGTCACGAACATCTGGCCGAGGCTGAAAGGGCTTCAAGTGATGTTTTTAAACATAAAGAGACTCTGAATAGCAATGGATTTAAATGCGGAACACGATTAAATCAGTTGAAACCAGTTATAGAACTACTAGAAGATGCCGGCGACTTTGTACGCATATAAATAGTTTTCCGCTTCTCAATTTGAATCCGTTAAGGGATGAACTTCCCGAAATGCTGTCTTAGTGCACCCCTAAGATATCCAACGAGGAATCCCGCCAAAGTTGATTGTTGAGCGATCAGTCGGTCAGTTAGCGTCTTCTTTTGTTTATACGGTGGCACATTTCGATCGCTCAGTTTGGTCAAGTCTGTACCATGTGATGAAATGTTTAGGCACCGGCTTAGGAATCTTTTGTTGGGTTACCCAGTCTGTTCGGCAAATTGACTTATAAATAAGATTGCCATTGTTTCATGTAATATAATATGTTAATGACATGTGCAACATATTTGCTGAGGGCTCTGTGTACCAGTTTGCAGATGACACGTGTTTAATAGTGGCCGACAGAAACATAAATAATGCTGAAATTCAAATACAAAAAAACTTTGACCTGTTATGTAAATGGGCCAACGACCAAGGATTAGTAATTAATTACTCAAAAACCAAATTAATGCACATACACTCGACACATCTAAAAACCACCGTTGACGCCAGGGTACAAGCGCATGCGCACCAATGTCTGCATGATCAAACCTATCCGTGCAACTGTGAGTGCTTAGAGCTGGTGCGCGAGCACACGTATCTTGGATTAGTTATTGATAATTCTTTCAATTCAAAATTTACAATATTGAAATTCAAATTACCTTAAAAAACACTTAGAATGTTATACCTATCGCTAGCCCAGTCAGTAATTGATTATGGTTCAAGCAGCTATGGAAGAACTTTCAAATCGTATATTGATAACATCTACAGGCTGCAAATAAGTTTACTAAAAACAATTGTGCCTAAGTCGAAAAGAAAAACATTTGGAAATGATGCTGAACTTTTAAAATATTGTAAAGTCATTAGTCAAGTATTTATAATAGAATAAATATGTGTGTAGTTAGTGATGAAAGAGATAAAATAGACCAACTAAAAAAATATGTAAGACCTCCACGACTTAGAGTATTAAAATATTTGCCAAAGTACACCCTCCCAAAGTATACAAATTTCTATGGAAAGCGTACTTGGGAATATATGTTGCCATATATAATGAACGAGTTACCCTCAGATATATGCGAAAGAATATGTAACAACCCTAATAAATGTTTCAACATTATGAAAGCTGCCTACATGGGTAGCTCATAATATCTAATTATAAAAAATGTTAAGAGAAAACGAGTGATACCAGCGGCAGATAAACTCTGCGTAGTTTGCGCCTTCTGTAAATGCAATTTTTTTCAAATGTATTTTCTTATTGTAAATAAAAAAAAAAAATGTATTTTTGACTTTTACTATTTTTATTAAGTATTATGATTTGACATGTAATGTAATTTATACTGTGTTATATTGAAAAATACAATTTGAATCAGAATCTAACTATGAGACACAAAGGTCTGTACTTAGTAACCATGTCATCAATTTTGTGACAGAAAAAACGGCATATTTGCATTGAAAAAAATGGTCGTCATTTCGAAGATCTACTTAGTTAAATGAAAGGATAACGAAATACAATGTTTTTATTCATATAGTAACATTCACTGCTTATGACCCACACAATCGATATCCAAATAGAAATATAGAAATATTGTAACTTGTATATTTTAACACGAACGGGTTCGATTCCCGAACTGACTACAAGTATATTTTGATCTATGTAGGCAGATTATCACTAAAATCGATGACATGTTTCCTAAGAATAGATCTTTGTACGTCTTGTAGTTACAGACTTGCCCATACTGACCGATCTAAATGTGTCCTGTATGTAGATAAAACACACAATATAAGGTGCTAACAAATTAGTCACGGATATTTTAAGAGATAATTACATTACATTAAAACAATTAACTTTTAACTGTAATTAAGGAACCTTTGTATATCATTTTATTGTTTTAATTTACCGAACAAAAAATATAAATTATAATTAATCTTTAAAATAATCACCCCTATTATGTACTTGTCAAGATGTTTAACACTGTTTTTCAAACGTTGTTTTTCGTAATTGTCATTACTCATTATGATTCGGTGGGAAAACTGTAGGTTATTAAATACTAGCGTCTGAATGATAGTTTAAAGAGGTTCTAGAATGTCTAAAGAGGTCTCATTTAATTATCTTATTAACAGGGTGTTTTAACGTAGCAAATTTGTTTCCTAGTTTTCTCCAAAAAAACAAAAGAACACCTATGATGTTTCTTACTTAAATGTACTCCGAGAACCGAGTACTATCAGCTGTAGAAATATCCGTGACTAATTTGTTAGCACCTTATATAAAAAGGCGAGCCATATATCAATCACTAAGCGGTCTAAAGAATTTCCATGAAACCAAGCTAAAAACCATGTCTATTTAAACTAGCCCGCGTCTGTCTCGGTCCCTCCGCTTAAGAAGCTACGACGAGGCCACAAAAAAAAAACAAAAAATCAGAGATTCACACATTTAACACGCTGTTCTTGGGATTTGTTGAAATTAAATCGTAACAACAATAACACTCTTAAAGTACTCCTTTTCTATTGCGGTATTAAAAATTTCCTGGTGACTTATGGTGATGTATGGATATTCTAATCAGACCATCAAAGGAGGATGCCCAGATTCATATGGACTCTGGCCTAAAAACCAATAATGACAAGCCATATGTCATTTGAAAGGTTTTTTCATACTCTAAAACTTTTTGTATGGCGGGATATCTTAAATCACTGTGTGAAATATTAAAAAATCTGGAACATCGGGACGCCTACATAGACGACTTTAGCATAATTACTTTGAAAAACCGCTGTCTTTGCATGGCGATAACTTTTTTCACACAAAGATTTCGAACCACCTGCCATAGTAATAGTTTTACAACTTAGAATTACCTATCCGGGGACATATCGCTTGTCCTTATTGGTCAATAGGCCAATTTGACCATCCTCCTTTATGGACCTCATTCGTTAAAAACCTGGCATCTCAGTGGAAAATGCACCTTTTTCATACAAAACCTAGGGACAACATCGTCCCCTGCGTCACCAACTATATTATTGTTCAAAACTGTATTATTTTAAATTAAATAAGTGCAAATGTAAGCCTACATGTCTGATTTAATAAACGTGTAAGCCGTGTCGTTAGCTAATATAAAGTTTTTCTATAAACGTGTAACTTGTGAAACGTGTCGAAAAATAGGGAGTACCTTGTTGATACACCCACAGGCGGCTTATTGTTATAGCTTCTCGCTTGCACGATAATAAGCATTTTATGAGTAAGTAGGCAATTAAGGAGACTTACCTAGCGAAATGCCGGGAGCCGTGTAATAACACTAATGGGGTCTTAAAGGTATACCGCCAGTTATATTTTGCACCAATTATCTGGTTTAATTTGTAAAGCTGAAGAGAAGGGTAAACAGGGTTTAAAAAAAAATCTATTTCGAGAAGATAAAAAGGATTATCAGAATAATGAGATCACCGCCTCTTCAATGTTATTTTCTTAAACTTGCAAACGTAGTTACTTATCAAAACGAAACAAAAACGAATGAGCGTGATTATTCGTATTTTCTGGCGAAATAAATATAAAAACCGTAGACATTAACACTGCTAGATCAAAGCAGCAGTAATTCAAAATACAACTGTATTCTAAAATGAGCTTTAATTCTAATTCTATGAGCTTGTAACTAAACTAACAAGGATTTTGAGTTGATACTGTTTGGATTTAGCACTGCGATATTTACGACGCCTTCAAAGCTATTAACTGACATGACAACTTTTAAACGGCCGAATCGATTTTTATCAAGCCCCCACCCACACCAAACCCACCAACCACACCGACTAATTGTCTATTAAGAAAACCGCGTCCGCATTAGGGTGAATTGCAAAAATATTGTACATAGTTACGGGCTCAATTAGAAAATCCTTAACAATCCTCAACTTTTTCCTTTGTGTAACGAAGATTAGTCATATAATCATATGGATAACTTTCGTTACACAAAGGAAAAACAATGGAAGAAGTTAACGCTGTCTCAATTAAGTCCTTAACTATGTACAATATTTTTGCAATTCACCCATTACGCTATTTTGCCCACGTACCGTCGCTTTAAACTAGAAAATCTTAAAGATGGATCTTTGTTTAGTGGCATATGTCATTTGTGTTGGCACTATGATTTCGCCCATGTCAGGTTTAGGAAAGCAAACGTTTTAATGGAGAACAATTTTGAATAGGGCGATTAAATAGGTACAAAGAATGTTTCAATTTCATATTAACATGTTTACAACTTAATTCTATATTTATGAATGAAACTAACTAAATGTTTAATGAGAGAACTATTTACAGGAGAGAAAATCTTAATTGTAAAACTGACCACATATTTAATTATAACTAAATTTAAATCCATTACGACTTCCCAGTACCAACCCTTTTGTATTTATCACCCTCTTACCTACGAGTGCATAATCCGATATTAATAAAAGGTAGCCAGTGGGTGCGTTGGCGATCCAATTATGATTGAGTATATATAGTGATGGCCAGACCTAGGAATATTCGGGGCAAAATTAAATGACACCTAGGGATTGCCTATATCGATAAACTCAATTATCGATGCTTTTCCCATATATTAGTGACCGCTCCAAATTTTGTTTGTAAAAATAAAATATGATTGAAAGTATGCAATGAAACCAAATAGCAAAATAATTCTGGTTATTCTTTATTTTAAAAGGATTTTTTAACCTTCACTCATCAACATCATATATTTTTTCCTTATTGTGAATTTCAGAATGACTGTCCCATTTACTATTGTTAAAATAAACGACTAGAATTTGTTAGGAGTAAAGACAATATGACGATGATGAGTGAAGGTTATAAATTCTTTTAAAATAAAGAATGACCACAATTATGTTGCTGTTTTGTTTAATTTGCATACTTTAAAAAACAAACTATTTTTACAATCAAAACTTGGAGCGATCACTAGTATATGGGAAAAGCATCGATAATTAAGTTTTTTTTTATGGCATATAGAAGACAAACGAGCACACAGCCTACCTGATGGTAAGTGAAAACTGTGACCCATAGACATTCGCATTCACAAGACTGCAAAGCAATCCTAAGACTGCAAATGCGTTGCCAACCCTGTGGACTAAGATGGAATGCCTCAATGCTAGTCATTTCACCGGCTGTCTTATCCCCAAACCGGAACACAACAATGCGAACACTGCTGTTTGGTGGTAGGTTAATGGATAAGGATGGTGGTAGCGATCCGGACGGACCCTGCACAAGGTTCTACCACCCGCTAAAGTTTATCGACATAGGCAATCATTTAGTTTTGCCCCGTATATTCCTAGGTCTGGTGATGGCCGCCCGCTACGCAACGCGACGCCACGCAGCCTCTCTTTAAAACGTATTCATGTCATCGGGGGATACAAATCCTGTATCATGTCTTCCCATTCAAATTACGAAGCTTTTAAAAATACGATTTGGTAGATGGGTGCCTCAAACGCATTTTTCATCGGTAGGATTTTTTCCCTAGTCGCATTTTACCACGATCGTGTTTTGTCACGTGTGCTTTATGTATAATCGATTTTTACCTCAGACTCCCTTTTCATAATCTCAGTTTTTCTCGTAGCATTTAGTCATAAACGCATATTTTTTAATCTCAGTTTTTCTCATCGCATTCAACCTTTAAACAGACATTTTAAAATCGTAGCTCAAATGGATTTACACGCTACTTGTCAAGAGAGAAAAAGTGTGTGTAAATCTTTTTGAGGTCTTCGTCTGTATCTGTTGGTGACTGTAGGTTAAAATGACGAAAGCAACCTAATTTCATTTTCAAAGTAGTAGCCTAACTGTTTTTATACACGTATTATAATTATTTTGAGGGTGATACACGTAAAGAGATAAACAAATTACAATCTGTCAATTTACAGTAGGGCAAAAAGCATATAAAGACCATATGCTGTTAGGTAAATTATTTATATTCCAAAAAGCGTATCAGACAACATGCTGTAAGGCAAATTCCCCATAGGAAAATATAAGATCAAACATAAAGCACACGTGACAAAACACGATCGTGGCAAAATGCGACTAGGGAAAAAATCCTACCGATGAAAAATGCGTTTGAGGCACCCATCTACCAAATCAAAAATACGTTCCAACGCTGTGATAATAGATTTCCACCTCGCAACTCTACTAATTGGTCCTTCATTTGTTTGATGAACAAACCGGATTATGCGGAAAATCATAACATCGCATTAGACCAGGTACATTGTTATGTTTTCATTTGTTAGTGCAACAATGTCGTGGCTTCATCATACGACTGCGCGCGCCCTTATGGAATTGGAGTTTCACTGCGGCGTCAATGTATGTTAAATTGTTTTTTGTCCGTGGTTCGAGTGCAACAGTGCATCGTACATGTACACGACGGTGAAATGATTCACAAATAACTTGTTTTAAAGTGAGTTTTAAATGGTGGATTGTCGATTTAAATTGACGAGTTTATCCGCCATTTGTAACAAAGAGGAAGGTCTAAATTTATCTGACAATATGGGCTTTACTTATAAATTACTGAATTTAATGGTGCCTTGTTCAATATTGATTTTGATCTAGGCACAGTTTCAATACATGTCAAAGTAAATATAGAATGGTCCAGTGTCCCCGATAACGTAAACAGGAAGACATAGACAACAAGCTACTCAGATACGTTAAGATTCAAATTAAAACTTTTCCAAACATTATTAGTTGTAGTAACTATTTGGTTTTAAATACTTATGATGTCACAGATCACTATTCCGTAAACGACTGTTTGGACAATACAATCATTTTGAACTTTAAAACAAAGTACGGGATGATCAAGTCCCGTACATAGTTAGTATGGGCATGTCTGTGACTATGAGACATACAAAGATCTATTCTTTGGAACCGTGTCATCGATTTTATTGACAAAAAACTGCATACAGAGATTTAAAAATGAAACTTGTACTTTGTTTGGGAATCGAACCAGTTAGTTTTATTTTTCAATATGACCGGCTCGATTCCTGAACCTGAGCACAAGGTTCTTCTTAAATCTATGCAGTTTTACTTGTCAATAAAATCGATGACGTGATTCCTAAGAACAGAGGGGCTATTGATTAACGCACTCGCAATCGCAATTGTTTTCATTTTGAAAATCGAAGGCTTGTCTGCATACAAAATGAAAACAATTGTTGCGCTTTGAAGCCCATTGAGATTGCGAGTGCGTTGGGCAATAGCCACGCAGATCTTTGTACATATTTTAGTTACAGACTGGCCTAAACTGACCGATCTGAATGTGCCACCTTGTATAAGCAAACGTATTCATACACATACATACTAAACTGACGCCTTTATTCCCAGAGTGGGGTAGGCAGAGCTACAGAATTTCCAACAACTATAAAAACTTTTTGATAATTCTGTAACCACATTTTGCACACTTAGGCGAAGATGTTTACCAGTGTATTAGTGACAGGTTGCAAGCCCATCGCCTAACAGTAGTACGTATTCTTTATTACATAGACAACAACTAAGCCTCAGAATAAATACTAGCGCTTATCACATCAAACAAAAATATGCCCTTGCCGATCGATCAAATTATCTCCTCTCTCTCGTCCCTCTTATTATCCCCTACACCCGTGATTCATATTCAAAGAGACCTATATACTCGTAGATCTACAACATCTGAGTAGCTCAAACCACCCCTGTCCAAAATAATCTCTCCCTCTCATCGTTCATTCGAGTCTGTCACCGACTTATTAAAAATGAACCCGACACAAAACTCCTTTTAAATTGTTAGTCGAACTAATATACAGATTTGGCCGCTTCCCCGGCTTTTAAAAGCCCTGCAACCGGCTGGAATCAGAATAATAAGCTGCACTCACGTGTTTTATGGGTAAGGACCAAAAAGTTGTCCACGCTAACTCAATCAATTAAATTTTGTATGAAACTTTTCCGTTGTGACACGAAAATTAGCCACACAATTGTAGGGATACTTTTCGTCGCACAACGGAATTTTTTTCGTCTTCGTCGATTGTATGGTTAACTGCGCTTAACTGTGGTCCAACTTTTTGGTCCTCACCCTTATCCAGTTTTACCAGTCTGCGGTTTTTGTGTAATTCTTATTTTGTTTTACGGCTGAGGGCGAGGCAGGGAGGAATTGTAGCTCTGTCCTTATCTTTCTTATGGCAAAGAAAATGACAGAGCTAGAATTTACCTGACAGATAGTGTTATCTGGAGATTGAAACATCAGCCCTTAATCTTTAATTGACTTGGCGAGTTTTATCAGTCTGCAATTTGAAATAGGTTTTCGCCGTAATCTTTCATTGTACTGAAACTTAAATCAGCTTATCGATTTTTACAGATCAGCTTTTTCAAAGCTTTGTCTTGGATTTCTAATTCGATTTCAATTCGATTTGATTATTGAGATCTAGACGAATTGATAACTTTTGCTTTGAATGTCTAAGCTATCGCTAATGAAATAAAGCTTCGTAACTAGCAAAGATGTCAGCCGGAACACAGACTGCTGTCGAGAGGATTTCCTAACAGTTTTGAATTTAAATTCGATTAAGATGTACTGTATTATAGGTACTGTTTGTATTGAAATAGTGCCTAAGCAGATCGCAGGTGGGGACGTTAAATGTAGTGGTAGCATATATCTGGGTTTTGCTATTACATATTATTACGTTAAAATCTGAAAGGTTATATGACAGTAACTTAATTAAATTAATTTACGTGAAAATTAAACATAAAAAGTTGTAACCTTTTTTGGAACTATTAATACATACATTAAATCACGCCTGTTTCCCAGAGGGGTAGGCAGAGACCACTTCTTTCCACTTACTAAATACTTCCACGTTCATACACCGAGTCATGCACGCACGTCGGTTTCGGGTACTTAAGATCCGGCCCTTTTCTAGTATTTCTCCGAATTGATTCGAAAAAGTACGCCAAGTCTGTTTATCTCTTTCGCCAATCTTCTTTCATCCATCCTTTCCAAATGACCGAACCATCGAAGCATGCCCTTTTCAATCTTAGTCACTACATCTTCTTTTATTCCACATTTCTCTCTGACTTTTTCAGATACATACATACATACATAAACTCACGCCTTTATTCCCAGAGTGGGGTAGGCAGAGCTACAGAATTACTAATAACTCTAAAAACTTGTTAATAATTCTGTAACCACATTTTGTGCAATTACGAGTAGGCTAAGATGTTTACCAGTGTATTAGTGACAGGTTACAAGCCCATCGCCTAACAGTACTACACACAGCCTTTATTACCTTAGTCGTCTCTTACGACATCCACGGGAGGACATGGAGGGGCACTATTCTTACCCGGCAACCGCGCGGGGGACTTTTTCATTCGTTACTATATTAATACATTTTAAAATTATACCAAAATAAATGTTGCATACGTGTCATAAGACGTTCGATATATCAACTAATTTGTAATTGAATCACAAATTTACTTGCTATTACCAGCTTTGGTTGATGTCACTTGGAGGGAAGATCGCCGATCAAAAGACGTCTGGCGTTTACATTTGATTTATTCTGTTCCGGATCCCTTTGACTGCCATACATATCGTTGGTCATAATGTATTGTTAGTGATACTTTTTTTTTGTCATAACTTCTTTCAGGCTGAAGTTACAGTTTTTAATAAACGTTTATCGTGTAGATTAGTTAGGTTAGGTTAGGTTAGTTTTATAAAAATCCTGAAAAAATAACCATGTCCTGAGAAAAATGCATTACTTATGACTTGCGAAAATTATGACTTAAAACACATTATGACTGAAAATAATTATGGCAGTCAATAGAGACCCATTCTGTTCACTGGTTTACTCTCACTCACTTGACTTTGGCGAAATGACAGCGGAACACCGCGGTGGACCGCCGTTGATAAAAAAAAAAGCATCATTATGAATTTCATGAATTACAAAATTTCCAGCTAAGTTTTGGAGAATCTACCTATAAGCATTGTTAATATATCTATAAGAATCTATAAGTATGTTTAGACAGATGTCCTTGTTAAATCTTGACCCAAAGGAAAAATTGTGTATATAAAGTTGAATACAGTTAAAAACCCGACTACAGCACAGTGAGAGTAATTTTAAAATTTCTTAATAATGGGGAAGCTCAAATAACAAAATATATTAACAAAAACACCGTACCAATTACATCTGTAGAAGTAGAGCGATCGTTTTCATACGTAAAATGCATCCACAGTAATAGACGACAAAATTTAACGCCAACTTATCTAGAAAAACCCTTAATAATTAATTCAGAATACTAATGAAAGTATACAAATCTGTTATTGTACTTGTTAAAATATTTGATAAAAAATATTATTTATAACCAATATCTTTCGTAGTCAATGTCACATTGACTACGAATAGTTATAGTTGTGAAATGAAAGTTTGTGTAATGAAAGTTATCTATATGATTACGAGTATATGACTAATCTTCGTTACACAAGGGAGAAAGTTAAGGAATTTTAAGGAATTTCAAATTTAGCCCTTAATTATGTACAATATTTTTGCAATTCACCCATATTACCCAAAGTTGTTAATCGTATTTTGATATTTTAAAACACCTTGTCTGCTCTGGTATATTTAATGGCATATTTTAATAAATGGTTTAAAATTGAAACGCTATTAAAACGACAAAGATTTTCCTCTTTTGTCTTGCAATACCCATCCGGAGCAGTATATCATTTAAGAGCAAAGTTTAATCTATTCTGGCCAACTGATATCCGGTATACCAGGACCTGGACTGGATGGGTCTTAGGACCGTATTAATAAACTAATCTCAACTCTAATCCTCGTCTCGAGATGCGTCAACAATAACAGTGTTCTATGGTTTGACGTTTACTTTGACGTATCTTGTGACGGGCGTCTCTGCCAAGATGAGTTTATTAATACGGCCTTTGTACAAAGGATTTAATATATAAAATTGATCAAGATTATAAAGCTAGTCTCCAGACATATTGGAAATTGCAGCTTTTCCTTTTACTTTGACGGAAGTTAATACTGTTGGTGTCTCAGCCAGGGCTCTCTCTACAGTTAATCTCCGGGATGTAATTTTAAAATACACTCAGGGGCAAAAATAACGGGTCAGAGTGCGTTTTTCATACAAACGAGGCTATTTCGAATCCTTGGTTCCTAGCCAGCGGTTGTTTTGAGTGAGGTTTAATGGTGGATACACCAAGGTTCAATAGAGGAGGTCAAAAGTTCTTAAGATACCTAACTGATCGCACAATCAGTTGACACCACAGCAAGAGAGTTTGAGTCAGCATTTGGATTTCCTTACATTTTATGGTCATTTTAGATGTTTTTTTGAACATGCACAATTCCGGCGTTAGCCGCAGATTCAATCAGTTGGGTGTCCTAGGCACTCTGGACGTCCTGTATCGATGCTCGGGGTATCCATCATCAGATTTCACTACAAGCATCCCCTGGCGAGGAACCAAGGCTTCGAAATAGCCTCGTTTGTATGAAAAACGCACTCTGTCCCGTTATTTTTGCCCCTGAGTGTAGAAATCTATTTTATTTACGAGCATAGTATTTTTTCTGCTAAAAACACAACAACTTATAATTTAGACTCAAATTCAAATTCAAATATAATCAATAAATTGGCCACATGACCGCTCTTTCACACATATCGGTAACATGGATTAAATCTAATAGCGCTTCGGACACGATCATAGCGGCGCCGCAAGTATAAGTTATAACTAGAGCCTCGTTATGTTTTGTTCATGTCGGTTTAGTGCCTATTACATAAAACTCGCGCCTTCGTTCCCGGAGTGGGGTAGCCAGAGCTATACAATTACCTGCAACTCTACAAACATGTTGACAATTCCGCAACCCACATTATGCACAATCGATTAAGATGTGTGTTAGTGACAGGTTGCAAGCCCATCGCCTTAACAAGCCTTTATTCCCTTAATCACCAATTACGACATACTCGAGAAGACATGGAGTGGTACTATTCTAACCCAGCAACTCGCGTTAGTACCTATTAGTGATGTCCCCCACATCTCTCCATCGTTCATCGTTACGCATTTGAAGGTATTTTTAGTTTTGAAAGGCTTACTGCGGCGCGCTGCGTTACAAATAGTATTGGACATTAATTGACGGATTATAGCGTGGGCTTCCACAGTGGGCGACAACCCCCCTCAGCGGGTGAAATCTCCCTGAAGGGTGGCGCTGGAGCTCCCCAGAAGCTTGGTGGTGGCGGGAGGAAACGCATAAGAGTGAAAAAGGGGGGTGGGTGGAGTGCATACAGGGGTGTGCAGGTCTCCCTAGGTATTAACCGATGGAAAACGGATCATACACTTAAAATGGATTGAAACGCAACACATGTCCGTTTCAGCGGGTTTATGATCAAATCTGTACTCGGGGCACCTATACTAAAGTGATGAAGCAAAGAGATTTATCGACAAAAAAATTTTTTTCTTCGGTTGGTAATGAAAGCAATAAACAAATTAAAACATGTATTTACAATGGTTATTTTAAAATAGTTTTTATAATATAGGTACAATTAATATTTTGTCCATACTGGTCGGTATTCAGGATTGCCGTCTAGGTGAAAATATCCACTTTAAATGACTGAACGTTCTCTCGACGTCCGCAGTGGTCAACGGGCATTCTTAATATACACTCAGGGGCAAAAATAACGGGTCAGAGTGCGTTTTTCATACAAACGAGGCTATTTCGAATCCTTGGTTCCTAGCCAGCGGTTGTTTTGAGTGAGGTTTAATGGTGGATACACCAAGGTTCAATAGAGGAGGTCAAAAGTTCTTAAGATACCTAACTGATCGCACAATCAGTTGACACCACAGCAAGAGAGTTTGAGTCAGCATTTAGATTTCCTTACATTTTATGGTCATTTTAGATGTTTTTTTGAACATGCACAATTCCGGCGTTAGCCGCAGATTCAATCAGTTGGGTGTCCTAGGCACTCTGGACGTCCTGTATCGATGCTCGGGGTATCCATCATCAGATTTCACTACAAGCATCCCCTGGCGAGGAACCAAGGCTTCGAAATAGCCTCGTTTGTATGAAAAACGCACTCTGTCCCGTTATTTTTGCCCCTGAGTGTATTTATAATGACTCAAAGCCGATCTCATTCATGTTGGTTATTGAAATTTCCATTTTGATTGAAATTACATCCGCATACTTTTATTATCTTAAGAGGCTCGATATCAGATATGATATAATAATACAATATTTTATAGTAATGGAGAATTTTTAATGAGCACATGTTTATTGACATCTTTTTTATCCTTATCAAATCCCTATAACGTACCCCGAGTTAGCACTGGTATGTTTATGATTACTGGGGGGTTACATTTATTACAGAGAATTGGCCTGAAAGTAGTGCAAAAATATTTGAAATATAAAACTGCACTGTTCATAAAAACAAAATATACCTAGTACAACCTAGGGACCTGACAAAGATTTTAAAACAAATGATTACCGGGGGTTGTAGACTAAGGCCCTTTTGTTTGATCAGTAGTTAAACTAACTAATTGTTATAATTCGAAAAAGGAATTGAAAATTTGACGCATTTCCTTGAGATTCCTTCAAAATTTCGCTTCTATTTTCAAATTTTAACAATTAGTTAGTTTAACCACTGATCAAACAACAGGCCCTAAACAAATTGTATCGAGAATTCTACAAAACATTTGTTTTCTTGGTGTTAATAAAAACAAGACAAGCGACAGAGCATTCTTTTGTTTAGTCCCGCCGTACGAGAGGGATTCTTTGGTACATAAAGTATTTTAAAAATAATATTGTTTAATAAGTTTATTACTTTTCTTGGAAATAGAGGGAGCCCCGTTGAGAACCTCACTGGCTGTCGGCGAAGTTTACATTGTGATATTTCATTCGAAGTTCTTCTTTGCGAGTAAGCTTATATAAGCTTGTGCAAATGGGTCTTTGTTTTGGAATAATAGAAATGAATTTTCCTCTCTGAAAATGTGTTTTTATTTTACTGTCTCGACTCCAACTAAAGGTAGAGGCTTTATTACTTTGTATTGTTAGTAAAACTGTTGTGGCGGGGCGTAAATTGAATCGTGGAATTATTTTCATCGTATTGTTTTTTTGTTATTATGAATCTTGATCTCTTTTAAAATCATTACATTAAATCAATCTCAATTAGAAAATCCTTAACAATCCTTAGTTTTTCCTTTGTGTAACTAAGATTAGTCATATAATCATATGGATAAGTTTCGTTACACAAAGGAAAAACAATGGAAGAAAGTTAAAGTTGTCTCAATTAAGCCCTTAACTATGTACAATATTTTTGCAATTCACCCACATGGAATTGCAAAAATATTGTACATAGTTAAGGGCTCAATTAGAAAATCCTTAACAATCCTTAGTTTTTCCTTTGTGTAACTAAGATTAGTCATATAATCATATGGATAAGTTTCGTTACACAAAGGAGAAAATAATGGAAGAAAGTTAACGTTGTCTCAATTAAGTCCTTAACTATGTACAATATTTTTGCAATTCACCCACATGTTATTGTTTTTTAGTTTTCGTAGACTGTTTAGGTAATATTAACTCGAAAGTGTCATTTTCGCTACAGTTGCGTGCCTCCCCCCCACACCCCCCTCTGCTACAGCTAAAACCACAAATAATAACTATTACGTCTGAGTAGACACTTGATCGGTTCCTGACGGCTAAAGCGTAGATAAAACAAATGAACCGAATTCTCCGAACCTTAGTCGGGGTTGGCCGGGTCAATATCTTCAATATATTGTCGAAAATTATGGTAACTGCTAGCAATTTAAGATGTCAAAAATGGCAGACCCGAGGGGCTATTACTTATTGCACTCGCAATTGTTTTCATTTTGCAAAACGATTATTCCGATTTGAAGACAATAGGGTATTTGTCAAGCGTGAAATTAAATTGGTGTTTCATTAACAACAGATAAACATGATAAAAATATGAAGAAAACATCAATCATTTATTTATGTACGCTATTTTAAGATTTTTAAATTCATAAAATCCAACAACAAGGACGCCATTTGGTTGTGACGTCACACGATAGTAATCCCTATAAATTGCATAGTAACGGAGCGTTTTTGATGTTTCATAAAAAGAAGCTGATTTGACTTTTGTCAAACACCGTATTGAGATTGCGAGTGCGTTAGGCAACAGCGATGCGGGTGTTAGTATACATTCCATTTAAAATAACAGGAAAGTTATTAATTTTGTCTGCAATAATATGCGAAACGAAACGCCGTTTAATCAACCGGTCACCCGGTTACCGGCTATCGACGTTCCGCGCGCGTCTATAGGTATTGCTGCAGCCGGTCATCCATGTAATTGTATTTAAAGAAAATGCATCGTTGCATGATGATGATAATTAACTGCAATAGATCAAAAAAGCGACGATTTTGAACGGGGAATTCACATAACTTATTCGCTCTTGTGACGTCCCACGCAGAAAAAAGTGACACGGTTGGTTTTCATACAGATTGCAGTGTTTACGTTATCTGTGGTTTATTTAGACAGCATCACAGCACCAAATCAATATAGAGAATTAATTCATACTTGTAGTAATGTTTCCGGAGTCTAACACCGAGCTCGGTCCGACATGCCCGGTTTTTAATAAAACATCTCGGCCCGTGGGTGTTTGTCATGTACATACGAGGGTCACGCTGAATGTTTAGACAGTGAACAGATATGGAGTAAAATCTATTAACGTGTGTTTATTATGTTGCGAAGTATTTTCATTACTTATCCATACGCAAACTTAAAATAAAGGTCCTCTTGCATGTACCTAGTTGACTAGTTGTAACATGTCTCTACGCCCTTTCGATGCTCTATCATAAAAAAATACGTGTGCGTTCTTGGGGTTGGATATGAGGCTATTTACATGTAATTTTAAATATATTTTAGAAATAATGATTCATCCATGATCGGTTATCATGTTTGTCGATTTATATTTTATTTGAAAACAAGTGACTGAAATATAGTGATGTATTTTTAGAATCGGCTTAAAAAGCCCTTTCATTAGTTACCACACATGATAGGATCCAGAACAAAAAAAAAAACCCTTACGAAAACGAAATGACGTCATATAACACCTCTCCTTTTTTGTTTATTTTGTCATGCTACAGGTCAAATTGATTCTTATGGCCTAAAGATCAATCGTTCCGATTTTCATCCATTTAACACCATTTGCAGAACTTTATTTGGTACCCACCTTAGGTCCAAAGTCAAACTGACATTCTACAACAATAACGTTGAAATTCCTAAAAGTCACAAATGACTAGACACCTCTAATGACATGACGACTTCAAGCATATTTTTCTTGAAATTAGTCCCTTTACGCTCGTGACTCGTGACCGCACCTAGCACTACACACAAAGGATGCGATAACTTCGTATTTATCTTGCTTTTTAGGGTTCCGTAGTCAAACTAGGAACCCTTATAGTTTCGCCATGTCCGTCCGTCCGTCCGTCCCCAGTCTAGCTCAGAGACTCATAGTACTAGAAAGCTGTAATTTGGCATGAATGTACATATTAGTCACGCCAACAAAGTGGTAAAATAAAATTTTGAAAAATATTTTTTTTTAATGCACCTCCCCTACACGTAACGTGGGGATGTCTTTTTTTTTTCTTGCCTACCCCATAGTGTTGGGTGTCGTTGGATAGGTCTTTCAAAAATATTGCGGGTTTATGTAAACAATTTTTCGATTAAGGGATCCGTTTATGAAATATTAAGCTTTAAAGCGCTATTTTTTGTTAGAGTCAAGTGTCCCCCCCCCCCCTACAGCCAAAACTACAAGTACTAAAAATCTGAAAAAAATCTGCAACGAAAGCGCATATAACGAATTTTAAAGGAAAACTATCACGGCTAAGTAGACATGATTAGTTCCTGGGATACAGGCGATTAACGGGTTTATACCTACTAAAAATCATCTAAGACAGCGCCAAATAACTTTAAATAGAAAATTGTTTCATACATGTTGATTTTTGAGATAGTTTTTTGTGTTTGTCGTTACGGCTTCGGAACCCTACACTGAGCATGGTCCGACATGCTCTTGCCCGGTTTTTTCAATTGACTTATTGGTGGGTACTGAAGCTAATTGAGAAAGCTAGATAAATACGAACTTATCCGACAAAAAACGATGGGAAAGGATTATTCACTACATCTGTGCAATGTTCTTGAACGCGACCCAGTTATAAAACACAGCCGATCGATACTAGCAAGTAATACTGTATTGATTTTCTCGATTCGGTAGCCGCTGGCTACTAGATTATTAAGCCTTCACTGACCTGCAACGCTATTAGCTGCACCTCGCCTTCGTAAAAATAAGGTTAAATATACAAGTCTACGAAAAAACCGAACTGTTGCTAACCGACTTTAAATCGTTATAGACCCTTAACGATCTTTCGAAATGAAAAGTGATTAAAGAAACCTAAAGATGATTTTTAAATACCTATTCAACGATAACCGACTTGTCATAATTCGTCGACTTTTTTTTTCTTTCTCACAATAAAGCGTCTTGCTGCCGCCATATTGATTTTTTATTACTGTCATTTGTATTTAGTGACAATCGCAAGCTTAAGACAAATCGATTCACATAAGATTCAACAAAATCGGTCCACGTCTTAGATGGATTCCGTAGAAGGATAGAATAGGACATATTTGAATTTGAGAATAATTAATAGAATCTAGTTAATGAATTACATTTGTTTTGTAATTACCTCGAGGATGTCAATTCGGAGACGGTAATTACCGTGGTGCTTTTGGCGTGTCATTGTGACTCCTATATCGACTTTCAATGTACTACTCTGACCCACCATCGAACGGTGTCACAGTGACGTTATATAATAATTTGATTGGCACATCTTACGACTTGAATCTTAATGTCACTGTGACATGGTTCTATGGTGGGCTAGGGTTCCATTGAGTTGGTTTTGAAACATTCTGCCTATTTTGCTTTGTTGGCACATCGATCATAATTGCATTTTAGCACCCCTTTTATCTCATAAACATGTAAATTACATACAGATCATTTAATTCCATGCAAATTTCTTTGATTTCGGAAGTTAACCCGTCACTTATAGTTATTTCATAAATAGTTGACTACAGTCTATTTGAATATTTGGAATATTAATGAAGTATCTAACTATGGGTTGAGGTTTTAATATTCATTGCTTACTAAATAGTTTTGCATATTTTATGTGAGTAAATTAAAAGATCTTACGTGCTATATTTTAGATTCTCAATTCTCAATTCTTTATTGTTTCCATAAGATATACAATACAGTACAGGTGTTAGGTAATTTATAACTACTTATAAGGTAAGAGATCTTTATGGACCCTGGTAGGGCATAACAACTTACAAACTAGCGAGGGCCTTGTTTATTAACAAAACAATACTTAGTTCCTTTTTTCTTTTAAATGTGAGCGACTATATATATTATATATAGTATATAGTATAAATAAATATGTTTACACAGCTATTTTATCAACTAAATTCCTTAATGTAATAGCATTTTACACTCATTAGTTTCTTTAACTGTTTAGTAAATAAATGATCAGATGTTATTGTTGTTCCGACTTGGGTAATTTGTTGTATACTTTAATTGCCATAAACGGAAGGACTTGAGTGAGTCGGTGTCGGTTCCGTAGTGTATAAGTTGTAGGTAGATGGTATCAGGTCGGGTGGTAAAAAAGCTTTTATATCCCGTGATAATCCTTCTGTACGATATTACAGGGGAGTAAACAAAGCGAGATTTTATAGTGGATGCCGGTTTGTGTGCTGTTTACTTTGGAATATTCGGCTCTGCCTCAATTGTTACCCGACAACGGGCACGCGCCGGGGCTTTTCTATTGTTAAATCTCTTATAGTTGTAGACAGTTGTTACAGCATGCGCACGTAAACCGGTCAAGCGCGCACCGACTCGCGTACCGAGGGTTCCGTACCGCCACACAGTAAATTGCGGGTGGTAGGACCTTGTGCAGGGTCCGTCCGGATCGCTACCACCATCTTATCCATTAACCTACCGCCAAACAGCACTGTTCGCATTGTTGTGTTCCGGTTTGAGGGTAAGACAGCCGGTGAAATGACTAGCATAGAGGCATTCCATCTTAGTCCTCAGGGTTGGCAACGCATTTGCAGTCTTAGGATTGCATTGCAATATAGTGAATGCAAATGTCTATGGGTCACAGTTTCCACTTACCATCAGGTGGCCTGTGTGCTCGTTTGTCTTCACTATGCCATAAAAAAATATATATATATATTTCCAATAGACGTATCATTATTATCCATTTAACACTTGTCCTTATTTGTAACAAGTTATTACTTATTTACCACGTTTTATACGGTACGTTAAAAAACTAGTACCTAATAATGACTAGGGGAACCACACGAGGGAGGTCCCTTTGACAAATCCCGTAACAAAATAATTAACTGCACGTATCCTCGCGAACGCAAACAGAGCGGGTTCCACAAACCGCAAACAGTGTTCGGGTCTGTGGCAGCACTATCAAAACCTTTGCTATAAGCAAATACCTTTGATAGTGCTAGTGGTACACACCGAATTTCAATAAACGGTCCTTTGACCTTTGACTACGGGTATGTCAACAAGAAACACCGGTAGGCTAACACCCGTATTTGTAATGTAAAAGTAATGACTAAAGTAACGATTTTTATGACTTTGACACTACTAATACTCAAGTAATTGCTTTCCTTGACTATAAATACGGGTGTTAATCTGTGTATGACCCAAACTTCCGAAAAGTTGTGATTTAATCGCTAAAAAAAACGGTACTTAAGTTTTCGCGTAACGCCATCCAATTACCATTTCATATTAGTGTCTGGGGAAGACCTCTTACACCGAGTAAACGCTTACCTCTAGGTCATCATGCCAACTTGAATAAAAAAATATACTATGTCAAATCAAGTATTTTTCTCCAAAACTAGTTAACATTTTTTAAATATATGTTTTCCATTTGCACTCAAATTTAATTTAGATCAAGAATGAAAAACGTCTAAAGTAGCAGGAAATGTGACTGAAGAGGTTAACGTTAGGGTTCCGTAGCATTTTTTTTAAATATGTACAAGTTAAGTAAGGAGGTGAGAATTAGTATGAAAATAGATACATTTTCAATTGACAACATTTCATTTTGGTGACACCTGCAAATTACTATACGAATCGAAACGGTTTTACCTCCTGAACACGGCAAAATATTTATTTAGATTTATTATTCTTTATTTTCAAAATTACAAGTAAGTTAATAAAAATATCGAGTTTTACCAACACTATGCCTGAATAGATATAATACCATTGCCTTTTTCACGAGAAAAAAAGCTATCACACTTCAAATTAGACATTGACATTATTGACAGATGGATAGAGACTTAGGGCCACTTGCACGCAGAATTTAACCCTGGGTTAAGGCACTAACTCGAGTTAGTAGACGTCAGATTCATACGAAAACTGTAAAATTAACTCGAGTTAGTGTCTTAACCCAGGGTTAAACTTTTCGTGCAAGTGGCCCTTTATCGGTTGACATGATACTTTTTTATATACAGATTGGACTAACGTAATATGTCCATTGTGTCGTAGAAATGAAGTTACGCCCTTTTAGAGTAAGTACATCTTAATAAATTAATAATAAAATAATTATTCATTCTAGAGAAAATTTAAAACTATTAGTGTCTTTCTCCTTCCAAACAATATCTATAAAACGAATAAAATTAAAGTCTTGAAAATATGAAATCTTGTCAATTCGTAGGTATAACATTTCTAGATACGAGTGTCACTTCTGTTATTGCCTATGTGTCATAATCTTTCATTGCTGTCAAATCATTTTTGCCCCCGCGATAACGACGTATGTTTATAAAACGCTGGGTGGTATAAGTTGCTGACATTTGACAAACCATTCGTTAAAACTATATTTTTATGTCGTATGTTTGGTCTCAGCTTAATAAAACCGGCCCTCAGAGACTTGGGAACAGCGTATAAACTGTTATTTTAGTGACAAGGTACCTTGTCACTCTCATGTTCAAATGCTGCACAAATCTGTCACGAGCGTTAAATCGAAAAGGTATAAAAGTGTCTACATGCTGCCGACTGTAAACGATTAAAAAATTACATTTAGAAACATTCAGAAATGGATAATGACATGTTTAAAATTGCCCTGTCGTTTGCAACACTTCCTGCTTGACAACGGGTGGGTCAAGGTGTGGTCACTGCGGGCGGTCGGTTGGTCGCGGTGTGGGCGAGTAGGGCAAACGCAATAATCATGTTTTATTACCTAACCAATAACCTAATTGATCCTGTACTGATATTCATAGAAAAAGCTGAATGTTTCATTACATGTGTGCTGAAAATCAATTGCAAAAATATTGCACATTGCACAGGGCTTAATTGAGACAACGTTAACTTTCTTCCATTGTTTTTCCTTTGTGTAACGAAAGTTATCCATATGATTATATGGTTAATCTTCGTTACACAAAGGAAAAAGTTAAGGATGGTTTTGGATTTTTTAATTGAGCCCTTAATTATGTACAATATTTTTACAATTCACCCAATTGACAATGGAGGTAGGTTGAGCCATTAAAGTGACAAATGCGTTTTTTTTTCATTTTGCGGATAATATAGATTAAAATTACTAGAAAAGTACTAGTTGGGTTAGTCGTGAAAGGATGATGGTCAGTTTTGTATGGACACTGGCCTAAAAACCAATAATGACAAGCCATATGTCCTTTGAAAGATTTTTTCATATTCTACAACTTTTTGTATGGCGGGAAATCTTAAATCGCTGTGTCAAATATAAGCCAAAATCAAATATTTCAAATATTTAAAAATCTGGAACATCGGGACGCCTACATAGACGACGATAGACGACGTTAGAATAATTACTTGGAAAAAAGCGGTCTTTGCATGGCAATAACTTTTTTAAAACAAAAATTTCGAACCACCTGTCACAGTAATGGTTAACGGCTAGTTAAAGGTTAACTGGAAGAGATCCCTTATAGGGATAAGTTCGCCTTTGTACATACCTTTTTTGTTTCTGTTAATTTTTGATTTGTTATTTTCTGTTTGTACAATAAAGAGTTTACATACATACATACATACATAGTAATAGTTTTACAACTTAGAATTATATCGCTTGTCCTTATTGGTCATTAGGCCAATTAGCCCACCCTCCTTTAGTATTAGGGTATTTGGAGAGGTGAGCACTGCACATGGATCAAACAATTACCTCTATAATTGCATTCGGAAAAGCCGAAGGAGGAACTTGACGTAACGTTAAGAGGAAGGTAAAAAAATTGAAACTTTTGAAAGTGTTAATTTAACCTCATGAACCAGTGTGCTATAAGAGTTTCAATGTAGTTTAGTTTAAACTTTATTTTATTACAAATTTTTGTTACCTTATTGAAAATTGCATTGATCTTTGTTTCATTAATGTAAGATTCAAATCTCCTTGTTTGTTGTATCGTAGCCCTCACGTCGTTAAATTAACGGGTTGGGTTATGTGGAGAATAGCTCAGAAGCTGTAGTTAGTGATAAGTGATTTAAGGAGCATGAAGTGTTGAGGGAATAATAGGTGATATGCATGGATTTTTTTTATTCCATTTCTCAACAAATTATGAAAATATCGTAAAAGAAATCACCAAAAGTGAATTACAAATTAAAATCAGCTAAGAATTATGGATGATTTGAATTTTTTTTATAGGTTCCTTATTAGACAGCGATTTTGCAAAAAAAATACGCCGTGTGACGTCACGTAAGACGAAAGCAATAATAATAATTATAATAATAATAATAATATTTATTGGCCAAGTAACAATACATTACATTTAGCAAGTCAGGTAGTCAATAGATCGAAATTTAAAGTTGGTTTTGGGCAACTAATAAAATAAGTCTCATTTTCGTGCTCTACTACGCGTGAATACATTTATTTCTTATCGTATGTTAGATTCATTGTTTTATACAGTGTGTAAATCCAATACGAGCAAATATTTTAACGACGGTTAATATGCATCCTAATTAACATAAAAACATGTGTATCGTTAACCTAAGTTGTAATATTTTTTTTCATACTAATTAATTCGCCACGCAATGTATTACAAATAACTCAATTAACCTGCAATTAACTGCGACTTAAATCTTCGTTTCAACTGACAAGGTTTCAAGTGGTTCGGGAAAACTCGGTTAGACTCGGGTCACAGTCGTAGTTATGTGTATTTAAAACTTATTTAGAATGAAAAGCAGTGGAAATGCTTTTTATTTTGTTCTTAATTTAATAAAAAACACTTAGTTCATGCACATACTGATTCCTTCACACTTACAGAAATTAAAAAAAAATATCTTCGTTTAATCCTTAGTTGATCCACGATGTTCCAAACTCAGCGATGTAAATCAGGGGAAACCATTGTAAAATCACAAGACAATGTAGATACCTGTTCTCCATAATAATGCAAAATTATAACGTTTTTCTTAATAAAAATCTATCAACAAACAACCAAGGCACACAGCATTGATTGATACTTTAGGTTATGTGACTGACGGCCACTCGTAATGACATAAGGTCAACATTGGCTATACTCACCTGCCCTGCCAAAAGAGTTTTCTATCTTATTGGCACTATGAAAAATATTTTCGTTTCAAGCAGAATTTTTACTAGCTTTTGCCCGCGAGTCTGTCCACGTAGAAATTGTTTATCGCTTATATCGAGATAAAAACTGTCCTATGTGTCATGAGTCATAATAAGTCGATCCGTGGGTGTCGAATTCCTACAAAACCGTTAAACCGTTTTTGCGTGATTGAAACACAAACATCCACGGTACTTTGCCCGAGTTAACTTTGTAACTTCTTTCATTTCTTTTAATCTAATCTTTATTCTACAGAATAATTGTACCGAAGGAAGTTAGACACCTACTTAATTCAAAGTTTTGCATACTACAATAATAACATTTAAGTACTTAATCCCACTAATCCCACTAATAAATGTAAAAAATTCTCATTCTTTGCCCGTGGTTCTACTGCGTAGTCCTACTGACCAATGATTTCTATTTCAATATCAAATTGACAGGGTTGACGGATCTCCGCTGGCGCGGAGCTCCTATTTCTGGGCGTTTTAGCCCTTCAGGCCAGCTGCAAAACTAACATAACTTAAACCTAGGTACCTCATATTTATGATACTATTTTCGATCAGTAACGATGATTGAATAAATCGTGACACTGCTGTATTGCGTTTACACAAGCGTAGTTCTTTACCAGTGCAAAGGTTACGACCAGCGACTGTATCGCGGGTTTTGCAACTGTATGGTGATTTCATCGCTGAAAAAGATGCTATGGGTGATCTTCCTAAGGGACATTAAGACCTTTAATGAGTAAATGGCGAACTGGACAATAACGCGAATATCAAATTTAATTTTATTTACAAACATACTGACTGGTACTCTAAAAAAGATACTGTTGAAATTTTCACTGCCGCCGGTGTACATGCCTGAGATAGCTGTTCTCCACGTGTCGACCGTGTACTTGAATACAGGCTTCACAGCGTCGTTTAATGGAGTCTATGACGTGGCTGAGATCGGTCGTTTGTCTCAGTTTTTCAAAAACTTCGGTTATTTTGTTTTTGAGCTGTTCCACCGACGTCCTAGGTTCCGAGTACACCTCGTTCTTAACTGCCCCCCAAAGAAAAAAATCGAGTGGCGTTAAATCGGGAGAACGAGCCGCCCAGCGACGTGGGCCAAACCTCCCGAGCCACCTGTCCTCAAACATTGAATTGAGGACATTTCGCACGCGAATTGCCGAGTGAGCCGGAGCACCATCCAGCTGCAGCCATGTCTGCCGGCGTTCTTCTTCGGGCAGCGTATTAACGTAGTCTGCTAAAGGCCCATTCAGAAGCTGTATAAACTTGTCTGTGTTTAGGTTACCGTCGATAAAAATAGGCCCGATAATACGATTGCCATGAATCGCAGCCCAAACGTTTACAGCCCAACGATACTGGTGCCCAGTTTCTTTTAAATTGTGAGGATTTACCCGTGACCAGTAATGACTGTTACGCTGGTTCCAGACCCCATTCCGTGTGAATGTACTCTCATCAGTCCAGATTATCTTGGCCAAAAAATCGCCGCCTTCTCGATGTTGGCTGAGCAACCACTGACAAAGTGCAATTCGTGGCGGCAAGTCCCTGGAGAGCAAAGCGTGAGCCTTTAAAAATTTGTAAGGATGTTGCTTGTCGCGCTTGAGGATATTGTGCACCACCGTTTGACTCACATTAAAGCGTCGCCCAGCATTCCTGGTACTATCCTCTGGGTTAGACGAAAAATGGAGCAGTATTCGATCTTCTGTTTGAACGGGAACCTCTCGATTCACTGCTGCACCATCAGTTCTTCCGGTCACAGGCAAATCCTCTCGAACTCGCTGTAATGCGTTCACAATCACTCGAGCGCTACTCGGAACTCTGCGATTCGGGAACCGCTCTCTGTACAAACTTAACGCTCTGTTTCCATTTTGTTGAGCTTCACCATATGCTAAAATCATATCACTCAATTCCTGAGCACTAAAATTAGATGGTCGCGGCATTTTAGATTTATGTAACTGTTTTCCAGCATATTTTATGTCATAGTTCTGTTATCCTTTTTTACTACATGATGGGTTTTCTGTATGCAGTAGTGCAATTCCTCATATCTAAACTGTTTTCATAATAAAGAAGTATGTAGGTAGGTACAATACAACTTCTTCGTCTATGGTCATCTGAATTGATTACCACAGGTCATGACTCTTTTGACAGTTACAGTTCTTTGTTGATAAATACCACATTAAATCCGCTAAATTAATACATAATCTGTAAATGCAATATTATCCATTAATAAAACCAAGCCCACAAAAAAGATCATGTCAATAATGTGTGAATAATGTATGTGTGTGATAGATGACACACTGGATACCTAGTAAAGATAAGTAAGTAGTATGTACGACAATTTACGTGCATGGGTGCATTAAATTATGATCGTTTCACGTTAAAATCAATAATAATACAAAATAAAACGTTTTTGTTTAGAGAACAATTCTAATTTTTCACGTTAAATGCCATAATTACGCTAGTTTGGCTGCCGATATACGAAAGGTCTGAAAAAGTTATGCATTATACATTGCTGCTCGATGGGACCTTTAAAAATTAATTGCGCTCTATGTATTAGAGTTATTAACGAAATTCCACATTTACATGACTTGTAGAGCTATAACCTACGTCTAGTTTAAATGTTTGCTCGTATTCCATTTACACACTGTATAATGCTATTTTAAGTTTTATAATTTTACATTTAATAAACGACTAACTGTTGAGTTTCTTGCGGCGTTTCTTCTCAGCAGTGGTCTCTTGCGAAGCGCTGGTAGATTTTAGACGTGTAAAAGTGCCCGTGCCGGCTAGTTACAGAATAAACATCTTTTATCTTTTTTTTATCTCTGTTATTTTAGACTAACTCTCTAACATATAAAATTTAATTAAATCTGATCTGGACGGTACCTTTCCTTGTTAGTTCTGTTACAAGGTAGACGCAGAATTTAATAAACGGACAGTTCTGCCAAAATCCTCGGGAGACTGTTTCCGCTGCTCCGCACTCGCTTTAGGGTGGATTCGACCGAACATGAATAAATACGCGAATGAGAGCTACTCGTATTAGCACAGAAATTGTAACACTGGGTTAAGACACTAACTAGAGTTAAAATCACAGTTTACGTTTGAATCTAACGTTTACTAACTCGAGTGAGTGTCGTAACCCAGTGTTAAATTTTCTGTGCAAGTGGCCCTGACTATCTTTTGTTAATAGAGTTTGCAAAATGTATAATTCCAGTTTTTCTGAACTTGATGTATTTAACACATGTCTTCAAGAGTTCACGGCCCTAGTTAGAGAGAAAAATTATACTTAATTATGAAATTTATGGATTTTCGCGTAACGCATCTTAACTTTCTTTTTGTTTTATTTTTATATTTGTTTTCTGCCTTTAAAGGTATCTTTAGTCTTTTTAAAGTAATGTCATATTTTCAAGTAGGTAATGAATCATATTGCTCGGTTAGTATATGTAGGTAATATTTAACTGTGGTAGCTTTGCTGGTTGATGTGTAATCTAAGATTTTTATTGTATTAGCCATATTGTACCGTTTGTACCCTAATAAACATTAAAACATAAATATACTAGGGATATATCGACTCCAATTATATTTTATTCTTGAATAAACCGTGCACGTTTCAAGCAACCTTAGGTATAGCTATAGATGTACAGCCAGCATCAAAAGTAGCTAACAAGGAAGGGTACCCAACTGTCCGACTCCGATTTGATTCATTTTGATATAATTATGTTATAGAGTAGTCTAAAATAACGGACACGTATTTTTTTTTAGCTGCCCAAACTCAACCTGTTAGGACAAAATGCCCTTCAAAGTACTGAAAAGTGACTAAACCCTCTAACTTCTATAGAGAGGTTTTTTTTGTCTAATTTATTACTGGTTTGATTATATGTGTGAGAACATGAAAAAATAATGAGTACGTATTTTTTTATATCGGCCCAAACTCATACTTTCTTAAAAAAAAAACCGTTCATAGTTTTAGATTTTTCATCGTTGCTTTTTTTTAAGAAAATATTAGATATATATAGATTCGGCTACGGGTACACGAAACACGGACACGACCAGGAGCCGTAGATTAGAGGTGACAGGTTTACCATATACTTACGTCAAAGTGCATATGAATTGACAGCTATTCCAATCCCAAACTAATCGCGGTTTCATAATACGGTATTGTTGTGACGTCAGCCGCCATTACTCTTAAGTAAATGAGAGCTATCAAAACCGTAATGGCCCTTCTACACGATGGCCCATCATGAGCCAACTTAAGGGACGCATTTACACCTTACAGCGAGCAACATATTCTTGCATTTCACTCTTACGCATCACACCGTCCCTAAGCTGGCCCAGCGTGTAGAGCGGCCATAACAATACGATAGCAGATCAAAGATGATATGGTTTTTAGCGCCTATACCGGCCTATTACAATGACAGGTGACAGGTGACGATGACGATCGACACACATTTACTTGTTAGCTAATATGCTTCTTTTTTTGTTTCAGGTAAGTGTAGATCGATTTGAACCGGATCGGACAACCTCTATCAGCAAAATCATGTAAGTAGATCATTAAAACTTAGGTTTCGTCAGCCTGCATCGATTTAAACACATGCAAGGCCTTTATTATTTTCGTGTCACGTCATCATATTATATAGCTGGTGGTACCTCGTGTTCACTTGTTTGTAAGGTGGCTTAAACAACTTGGAATCAGGTATCGTTACCGGTTTTAAATGGGGTGTAACCGGTTATAATTGCATTTCGCTATTTATATCGAAGTTTAGCCAATTGACAACAATATCTGTGTTTGATACGTTACCTTTAAGACTGCGCCGAGCAAACGCCGAGCGTCCAGTGGCGCCCTCATTACTATTATTGGGTTTTCTAATTAACTAACGAATTTCCTTGGAACCAAACAAAATGTGTTTGTAGCGCAAGTATAAACACAATTTATGGGATACGTAACAAAATTTAATAACAATTACCCTTTGAGTAGTCAGCTTAACGGGAAAAGGTGGCCACTTTTTTTCGTTAAGTTAATAACTCGAAGGTGAATTGTTATTAAACTATATGATATACCCTATAAGTTGTGTTTTCATTTGTAGTACAAAAACATTTCGTCCAATTTCAAGAAAATACTTTAGCTTATTAGAATACACAATAAAAGTAATGAGGGCGCCAATGTACATCCGGCCTACGCTCGGCGTAGTCTTAATAACCACTATCGGTATTACCTGCCAGTGTCAACACACTCGATTATTGTATCTGTATGACACATACACATCGTAAGCTCACGCCTTTATTCCCAGAATGGGGTAGGCAGAGCTACAGAATTACTAACAACTCTAAAAACTTGTTAATACTCGGAATTCTGTAACTGCATTTTGCACAATTAGGCTAAGATGTTTACCAGTGTATTAGTGACAGGTTGCAAGTCTATCGACTAACAGTACTACACAGCCTTTATTCCCTTATGGCCGGTTCCTATATTCAAACCGCGGATAGATAGGCTTACTTCGAATTAAAATTTGACACATTTTGTATGGGCAAATGTCAAATTTTAACCCGAAGTAAGCCTTATCTATCTGCGGTTTGAATATAGGAACCCGATATTAGTCGTCTCTTACGACATCCACGGGTGTTAATTAAAACAATTTGTTAATTAATAACTAATTTTTTTTTACTAACTAGGTATTCACGACCAAATATATGACTAGCGCAAGTCATTTAGAACAACTCTTGATCTGTTACGGAGGGTCAGTTAACAAAAGAACAACCTCGATAAATTATTCAATCGACAATTGACTTATAGGTGATTTAAAAATATCGTGGATGCCTGATAGTACAATTTTAATTCCGTAGAACACCAATAGACTAGGTTTCCGTATTAATTAACACCGTTAAATTTACTCCCCGAATTATCCTACTGTGACGTCATTGCCACAAAGATCCGGCGTCGTGTAGGGTAAATCGTCAGTAACTGGCCACTTTAGAAAGTGTCATTTAGTTACTAGCCACCAAATTTCTTACTGACGCTGTTAGTAAAGATACTTGGACAGTACACCGGGTAATAACTCAAGATCTAGGTATTAGTTTAATCGCAAATATGTAAGCAAATCGTTGCTTAAATACTAAAGGGCCTCAAATCAAAATGTATTTGTGTTGCATTTAAATTCGGAATGCTATATACTTTAAGTTTTAAATCAAACTATGTCTGTTATTGTTTTGAGGCGCTTTAGCATTTAAGCAGCGAAATATCTTTCTTAACTCATTTTATTCCAAAGTGGCCAGTTACGGGGGGGTGGCCAGTTACTGACGATTTTCCCTATTTCTAGTCAGGCTTCACAACGCGTTGCCTAACGTAGTTTTATTTGTTGAGCAAACTTCGGTGGATGAAGACTAATTGATTATCCGGAAGCTCCTGAGTTAGATAAGTAAACTTGGATGACCGCGCTGTTATCCTAACGCGGGCTTCAAAATATAATGTTATCACGGAATCCATAAGCTAACTTAGTTTAAACAGACCGTCGACTGGATCTTGGACGCTTTAGGATTTGATTTTCCCTCGTCGAAATGTATTTTATCTCTAGAAAACCGTTTCTGAGACTAGCTTGATGACAATCGAAAATATTGAACACAAAGTTCATAAACTACTCGAGTTCATAATTGTGTGTTCATTTTAGTACCTTGTCACTTTAGTCGCTGTCAATAATTGAACATGACAGTAGTAAAGTGTATACCTAAATAAATATTAACTCAATTTTACAGTCGGTTTTAAAGTTTAATAAAAAAAAAACAAATGGGTTCGGGTAAAAGGGTTGTCATTTGTACAAGTCTTTCTTTTTCAATGTGACCGGCCGATCGTAAAATTGGTAAGTTATGATAGAATTATTCAAAATACATTTCTTAGAATTAAACAAATAAAACGTAGTTCTTTATAATTATAATAACTACAACATGTTCAAAAATCGTGGAAATCGGACTTGATTTAGGTCAGAGTCTTATCGCCCGGAGCTATTTGTGTAGGTTTATTGAAAGCTTCGCGATTTTTAGATTTATCTTCTTAATCCTCTTAAACTCGTTACGCAAATAATTATTACAAAAACCTTTTTGATCTCTTAAAGGCCGACTGCCAAAATAGCAAGTATAATCCTTTCTTTAAATAAATCCTACAACAACAGGTAAAAAGGATTGTTAAATTTGTCTAATTAGTGTTACGCGAGTAAAGGATTAAAATTAATGAAGAACAGCGGATAATGGATGAATAAAACAAATAAGAGACGGATCGGAGGAAAAATTCTGCCTTAATCCTACTAATTAATTAAAAATGAAAGAATATAATTATTATTGCGAAAGTTTGTGTATGTGTGTAAATGTGTGTGTGTGTGTGGTTGTTACCCCTTCACGCTGCAACCGCTGGGCGGATTTGGATGAAATTTGAAATAGAAATAGCTCATGCTCTGGATTAACACATTTAAATCGAAAAAACTAACATGCAAAATAACCACTCGAAGTACTCGCCCGTAGTACGATCACGAGCGTTTTGGGACTAATTTCAAGAAAAATATGCTTGAAGTCGTCAATGTCATTAGAGATTTTAAGTCGCTTGTAATCTTTAGGAAACTCAACCTTATTGTTGTAGAATGTTAGATTGATTTTGGACCCGATGTCCGGGGTCCAAATCTCGTGACTACGCGTTGCGTTGGCACAGCCCGAAACATGTCGAGTTATTCTCATTATTATTCACTTGAGTAACTCCCTATCACTTTAATATGTCTGAGTCTCATGGACATTTTATGTCTTAAGTAGAAGGTGTTTTAAAATATTAGTTCTCATTTTGCAAAGTTACTTAAGGTGCCCGGCCGATAATTCAATCCTGATACATTGCATAACCATGAAGTTTCTGAATTTTTACAATATTGACAGCATAAAAACAATGCTGTTATTGCTGTTTCTTTGCACGCAATAAAATTAGTTTAGCATTGTTTTTCTGCTGTCAACTTGATCAATATTCAGAGGCCCTTGCCAAGGGGTGAATCAACTTTTAAAGTACTTCTTTTCTTTTGCGGTATTAAAACTTTCCTGGTGACTAATGGTTAATAATGATGTATTAATATTATGTCTGACCCATTGAAGAAGGCGGTGGGCCGCAGCATGCACCGAGCGATCCACACTGCTTACGACCGCGCTGAGTGGAAAACCCTAACATGTGGTCGCGATCCTCAGCATTGAGGGAACGATGAAGAAGAAATGAATATTAAAATCAGACCATCAAATTTATGGACCCCACACGTTAAACACCTCAAATATTTAGTTAATTATCGAAAAAACCTGGTAACTCGGGGGAAAATGCACTTTTTTCATACAAAACCTAGGGACAACATCGTCCCCTGCGTTACCAACTATATTATTGTTCAAAACTGTATTATTTTAAATTTAATAAGTTCAAACGTTAGACTACCTACTTGTCTAATTAAAATAACAAGTAGGCCATGTCGTAAGAAAATGTATAGTTTTTTAAAAACGTGTAATTTGTGAAACTGGTCAAAAAATAGAGAGTACCTTAAAAGTTGATTCACCCCAAGATGGATTACGCTAACTAGCGTTTCTATTGGTTTCGTGTTTAAATCAATCGCGTCACTGGTAGATGACGTGATACGAAAAGTCGCGTGATTTACCAGTGACGCGGTTGGTTTCAAAAAGAAACGAATAGATACGCTAGTTAGCGTAAACTCTGTTTCTATTCATTCGGTCACTCATAAATACCAGTCAAGATGTTTAACACTGTTTGTCAAAAGTAGTTTTTCGTAAATGTCAAGTATTTTATTTATCAACTTTAAGAGGCCACTCGAATGATAGTTTAAAGACGTTCTAGAATGTCTAAAGAGGTCTCATTTAATTATCTTATTAACAGGGTGTTTTGACGTAGCAAATTTGTTTCCTAGTTTTCTCCAAAAAAACATAAGAAAACCTATGATGTTTTATACTTAAATGTACTCCGAGAACCGAGTACTATCAGTTGTAAAAATATCCGTGGCTAATTTGTTAGCACCTTATATATTTATATGTACTTAAAGGTCCTCTTAACCATTATAAGGGCCTTGCCCTTTGCGCAACCTCTAATTAGTAATAAACTTGTACGACGTAACCTAAGTCTGCGAGAAATATTTTATAATATTCAACACCCTGTAAACACCCTCAGCTTTTCCTACCTTCAATTTCTCGGTAGCTCAGAGGTCTAAGTTTGGCTCGAGTGCACTTGTTGAATAGAGTTCCTCCCTACCCGCCCGCCACCCACAACTTTGTCGCGATAACGGAGACGAACCTCCATCTTGAATTCTTTGAAGTATTTTATAAATTGAACAGAGTCTCCGATCAAATAATAACTTCCAATTAGGTACTGAAGGTTTATGTTGGAAATATTATAATGATAAAAAGCCGATTTTGATTGCGATATTGGAATTGTGTGTGATGGCACTGATACCCAATTTAAATCATGCATAATTGGCCAGACTGTGTGGGCTGTGGGATATGTGGGCGGGCCACGTCGCTTTCAAAACATATAACCAACATGGCCGAAGAGTTCTTGAGTGCCGTTCGTGTATCTTAACACTTTCAATGCCAAGAGCTCTGGTTTTCATACAAAATGGAATCGCCTAGCGGGTTGGCGGCAGTGAAATTCAAAAAATATCAAAATTCAAAATATTTATTCAGTAAATAGGCCGCATGAGGGCTCTTTTACACGTTGGTAATATAGGTCTTTTACACGTCCTAGTTGATAGAAAATCGATGTAGAGTGTGTAAACAGGAAGACTTCACGGCGAGGGGGAGAAAAGGGACACTTAATTATTTCCGTTTAAGTAAATATAAGTTAACTAGAGGAAAATACAAGCTTCCTGTACTGATGATGTCATTTACATTTTGTTTTCGAAATATATTTGACACGGTGATGTTTTGATAGATTTCATTGATACGAGAGGTTTTCGTCTTTGTCGCACCCAGTATAATAATACGATGAAGATGATGAATATAATATTCAACTTTTTTAATAAATTAATTACAGGTACATTATTCTCATCACTATTTCATCCTCTATCTAAAGACAATTACAGTCAGGTATACTTGTTATTGTCATTGGTATTCTGAATACGAACAGACTTTATCTAGGATATTGCAATGTTATCTTCTTTCTTGGCTTGCTCACTTTGAAAGTTCTTCGTCGGCGATCAGCATGATCAATATCGCTTGACGTACCGTAAAACTACACACCTATGGTCCTAGCCTGCAACGTATTATGTATTATCTCTTAAAATATCCGTGACTAATTTGTTAGCACCTTATATACCTTGTTATTCAACCAACTTCCATAAGGCTGCTAGCTAGAACCTGTCTACACTTGCACCAGATAATTTGCTTCTAGAATTCTAAAGAAACAAACAACAATGGCGAGCGGGGAATTGCATTGTTCGATAGAATTTACAAAGCAGCCGTCTGTTTACTTCACTATCAAAGTCTGTAATTCCTTTGGAGCACGAATATTATTGTTTTATTATATACTAACGCAGTGCCTACATGGGGCTGCCTTTAGGTATTATTAAATAAGACTGAGCATATATGTCGTTTTTGAATTGATACATGAAATTACATTCTCCATGGTATGAAGAATTCGATGAAGTTATATTTATTTATTTAACCCTTTATAAGGCAAAAGTAAAAATTGAATTCTAGCCTCATCACATTCCTTGTATTCGCATAAAATTCTTTCAATAAAAAAATCAAAAAGTATCAGTTGTAAGTGGTCATTTTTAGTACTAGGTTTTAAAATTGCTCTTTAAAGGGTTAAACTTTTTGCACAATATAAAGTAAAAAGTACATGTCGGCCTTAATGCCTGAAGGCTCTACCAGTCACCAACATGTTTAATAGAGAATAACTGGTAAACAGAGAATTGGAGATGTAAACAGTGTTGAGAACGTAGTTAATTACTTACTTGATACTAAAAATGTATATACATACATACTAGGCTAAGATGTTTACCAGTGTATTAGTGACAGGTTGCAAGCCCATCGCCTAACAGTACTACAAGCCTTTAATCCCTTATCTTTTGTCCTTTTTATTCCCGTTTAATTCCACAGGAAGAAATAGAGTGGTACTATTCTAAGACGTCAACCACGCGCACGGTGACGAAGTCATTATAGTAGTTATGCAATAGTTGTATAAGAGAGGTCAAAAAAGACGAGTGGCGTGTGTTACGATCTGAGGCGAATAAATGACAATGCCAGATAGGAAAAGTGAGTAATGAATGAGTTTAATTGCGACTGCATAGTTAATATATTTAAAGTCGGATAACAGAAATAATGTTGATAAATTTTAAACTCGTAGGCGTAAATGTTCCTCAAATGAGTTTCACGTCTGTTATTGCTTGCGCTCACTCCCAAAATACCACAATTTCAAAATACCAGACTACTCTCTTTACCAGATTCCCAAATCACCAGCTTCTCGAAATATTAGGTAAGCATAATCAACGATACCGAAATTTAAATGTTATTTTTTGAGATTCTAGTATATTGGAAATCTGGTATTTTAAAATTCTGGTATTTCGGGAATGAGCGATTGCTTGTTTGTCACAATCTTTCTGTACTGTCAAATCTTTTATGCCCCCGCGATAACGACGTATGGTCATAAAGGGTTTCGTACTACGGACTCAAACGAACAATATTAAAATGCATTCGTAATAAAGTCAGTGTATAAAATTTTCCTAGTAACAGTAGCAAAAACAATTCAGAGACATGCCCCGTTTTTACTTGCTGGCAGACTGCTTTAATTAAACTTCACTAAAAGGGAAATATTCAGTTACATGGGGAGCTGCCGTACGGCAAACTGCCCCGGGCTTGAATGTAATTAAAATCTTGCAGTGTCTGTCTTGCTTTTGTTTTGTAATGGTGTTGTTTTTGTTTTTTCGTCACACTTGCTCGTAAATAGTGTCCGAACATGCTAGAAAAATCGACCGTAAGTCCAAAATAATACCCGCGGGCCTTTTTTTACCATTACGCCCTATCGTGCGTAATAGCTTTTTTTTTTAAATATTATACGTGGACTCAAACTATCACAATACGTCAGGATCCCAATTCTTGTGCCATTCGATATGAAGTTTCGTTCGAGATTAAATGTCAGTTGCATACAATTTCCTAAAAATCTCGCATATAAACTATTGTCACTCTCATCTCGACTGTCACTAGAATCGGACTCCGAACACGTTTAACAAACACACATACACAACACATGACATGACATGACTCAGGAACAAATATTCGCGCTCATCACACAAATATCTGCCCTTACCGGGATTCGAACCCAGAACCGCTAGCTTCGTAGGCAGGGTCACTACCCACTAGGCCAGCGCGTCGTCATGTTTAGTATTTTTATAATTTTTTTAAGTTTATTATAAATGTGAAGTTTAGTGTATGTGTGTGTGTACCATCATGTCTATCTTGGTAATGTCGACTTATGGGTAAAAATCAAAATAAATGTCCAGTTAAAGAGAGTTTTGTCACCGTCACGAAACTGTTGGTTAACGTCAAACATACGTCAATTGTAATGAAATTGTAAGTTAGACATCATTTAAGTGACATTTAAATAGCGTCCTTATGTACACTTTTTTTGAAAATACCCTTATGGCACTTCGCGTCCTCATTTTGCAAAAGAAAGGACATCCTTTGTTAAGTGTACTATGGACGAGGAGTCGTCGACGGCGGCGAGTGCGGGGCGGTAGCGGGGTAGTCTGGCGCGGCGGGGAGGTGTCACGTCGGGATCGAACGTTGATCCTGAAGTAAAGACTGTACACGATAAAATCTGGCCATGCATGATCTGGTGTATTTTTTTTAATGAATGCTAATTTTCAAGCGGCACTTTTTTGTAATAGTCAGTGGTTATGAAACTACATAATAAAAATACAATTATAATAAAATGTTAAAGCGTCTGTGTCTTAGACCCTTATATAATCCACAGTACCTTTATTTTTTTGTCCACGATCTTCTGACAGTCTTTACCAAATTCTCCGTTTTAAAACATTTTATTATTTTTAATTATACAAGCCAAATTATACCTTATTCAATTATCTTACCACAGTAGTTAAAACTTTCCTAATTATATTCAGATTAAGATAGTTCTGAGGTTTTTTAACTTTGTCGAATTTGACTTTTTGACAAATAAATGCCTCCCATACAAAAACAACTTTCAGTGCTTGGAGTAAAATGTCTTCCTGACTACTACAAATAGAAATGAGTTTCAAAAAGTATTTTTTTCGTAAGACGACATTCTATTGTGGGTAAAACTGCTTGTAACAATATAAATACAGTTGTGGCGTAGAAGCAGGAAGCGAGTGAAGATTGTCAAAAAACGCTGTACAGGAGATGAAAGGTATGATAGAATATAATTGGCGAAAACTCACACATACCCATGCATTATGATACGATTTTATTTCATTATATAGTATTATAATTATACAACATATTAAAAAAAAAACTGCTTGAAAATTTGCATTCATTAAAAAAATACACCAGATCATGCATGGCCGGATTTTATCGTGTACAGTCTTTACTTAAAATTGCTTAACGACTGTGATTGAAATCGACAAATTATCGAAATGCCTGAATATTAATACTAGTGGGCTCTAGACGGTGAAAACTATTTCGTTTTTGACCTGTTATAGTATTGTTTTGGTTTGTTTTTATAATAAAACCCTAACCCTTTCTTGTTTGTTTTGTTAACGTTAGCTAAGCGTGTGTGTAATCTTCCGTGGTTTCACTGGATGGTTCCAACGGAAGACCACCGCTGGCTTTAACGCCAGCATAACGCTGAGTTGGAAACATGTCGTGAAATGTCCAAATCACGTTGGTCAAACGATTCGTTAGAGCAAACGTGATTTGGTTCTCTTAGGCATTGACATCGTCAAAATTCAGCCCTTACCCCAATCATGTCGGCGCAGCACTTTATATTCTAAATCTTTCTCGACCAAGTTATTCTTTTATAAAACGTTCCTTTATAACACCCTTCCCTCATAAATCAACTTTGATTCGTACAGGCATTTTACAAGGTTTCCGAGGGTGGAAAGTGTGAAAAGGTTAATTAAATTCGGTGTGGCAATATTTATGTTTTTAACATTTCTTGGAGTTGAAATGAAACCTTTGCAATGTTGCTTTGAATTACTTGTTACCTTTTCGCTACGGAAGGTTTGCAATTTCGTTTTATGACGCACGTAAGTTGTGAAAGCAGCTAAAAATAATGTCTGAGCGTGAGCGGAGGTGTCGGTAGGGGACGTCATAGACGGACGTACGGAGGATCAGATTCGCGATGGACTGAGTAAGGGCCAAATCAAAAGCACCCAAAACCGACGTACGTGCATGAAGAGCAGGGATTGAAAACCGGTTTATTTTCCGTACCGGTTAGAGCCGCACTTTGAGAGCCTAACCCATAATAAAGGTTACGCTCGCAAGAACCGCTCTAACCGGTATCTCTATGTCGGAGCGTAAACAGGGAACGAAATCAATTTACCGGTTAGAGAGCGGTTCCTCCGTGTGGGGGGTGAATGACCGCTCGTTTAAGGAGATAGGATTGGTTTGCTATGGTATTAGGTTGATAGCGCAGCCACCAGCAGCGCCTCGACGCGCGACATCGGTCATTCATCCCGTATCGAAACACAGAGTAACCGGTTAGGGAGCGCTTCGAAATAACGTTCCCAAATCATATCGTTCGAACGTAACCTAAATTATTAACCGGTTTAACCTAAATAAATACCGGTTTATTTGTAACCGGTTACAATCCCTGATGAAGAGATTGATGAATGTAGAGGAAGCGAAAGTTGTATGCTTAGACCGGGGCACCTGGTGTTCCATAGTCTCTGCCTACCCCATTGGGAAACAGGCGTGAAGGTATGTATGTAAATACGCATGTAAATTATGACTTTACCCTTTATGTATGTATACGAAGTCTGTTTATCTGTTATGCTATCAAGCAGATTTCGACCAAGGTGTACTCGCATGTGGCTGTCAAAAGTAATATTAGGTCCTTACCTATGAAATTTGCGTTTTATATTGAGAATTTTATGATAACGTTGGTTTTCATACATTTTATTTTGCGGATTATTTACTAATGTTAAATGCAAACCGAATAAAATTCTGTCAGGAATGTTGGACATTTCTAACATATATATTTTTTATACATATCTTAATTACTCAAAAATAGTTAGCTTCATAAAACTCTGCATAATTGAAACACTTGAACTCGAACATGAAAAGTGTTAAGTTCACATTTAAATTTTAAACATTAAGTAAGAAATTTAACCATATTATTTGTATCTAAAACCTTTGTAACATAGTGTATTAATGAAATTTAAAAACAATTTGGAAGTTAAAATTGAAATGAATTAATTCAGTACGAAATAAAACACGTAAAAAATGCCAATTTCATAGGTAAGGACCCAATGTGATCATAAAAAGAGGTTTCTTTTGATAAAGATGTTTATTCAGTAAGAAGGCCGCACGGGCACTTTCACACGTCAACAATTTACCAACGACTCCCAATATAATTAATTACTTTTATCGCTTTGATATATCACACGCCCATTTTTAAATAAATAACTTATTCGTCAGCACCTGACGTTTACTCATTCAATCCGATGGACTATATATTTTTTTCATTTTGAGTAATTTCGATATTGTCACCATGTAAAACAAATTCCATTTAATAAAAGCAAAGGTCACTTCTCCGAAAACACATGAAAATGTTTTATGTACATGTATAAATGAACATAATATTACGACGTAAATAAATATTTTCTTTCGACCAAAAAAAAACAGTTAAACAACTTTTAAATACTTTATTTTATTATTATTCGAAAATTCTGGGAGTAGTAGCAGTAGTTTAGCCATCGTGAACAGGAAGGTCCCTTTACTTTCTCAACTTCGTATCTAATCGAATAGTTAGATAGGAAAGCAGTATTTTACCTTTAGGAAAGATGAGTGCTTTTCCTATCTTATTATTCGATCAGAAACGAGGTTGAGAAAGTAAAGGGACCTTCCTGTTCACAATGGCTAAACTACTGCTACTACTCCTAGAATTTTCGAATAATAATAAAGTATTTAAAAGTTGTTTAACTGGTTTTTTTTGTTTTTTTTTGTTTCGCAATCGAGACCTAACAGATAACAGATAACATTAATCTTATGTTATCTGTTATCTGTCAGTAAGTATGACGATCCGTTTTGCGTAGAATTTATGTAAAATGTTACGATTTATTTTCAGGATTGTAACGATTTGAAAAGTTCCTGAAACTTTTTTCATGCTGAATACTAATATTCAGCTCATTAGCATAACATATTACTAGTTACAATGATTATACATTGCTAGGGCAGTCGCCCATACTTCAGTTTATCCATGTCCTTTGACTACTGCCACACACAAAGGGACAAAAGAGAAAGGTATTTCGTAACCCTCTTATGTAACTCTGATGGCGGTTGAGTATTTTTTTTTAATTTATTTAGGCATGAAGCAGTCGCAATGTTTTAAGTGCTTACAATTTTAATTAATTAATATTAATTAGTTTAAAATAATACAATACCATAAGGCACGATTTACCCAGTACATTAGTGGCCTAGTTCAGTTGCTAGTTTCAGTTTGCTTTGGTGTTTGTATTAGAATATCAATCAGTTTAATCATCCACCAGCGACGCGTAGCTGGCCTGACGACTACATTACCGGGCTACAGTCAGTTTTAACAATAGCACTTCACTAAAAACGAGCAATGTATGGGTGAGTCGAGAAAGACGTCTATTAGTTTTGACAAAAAATTCTGTGAGATCTGATTATCGCTTAGGTTGACACTTGTCACTGTCATAATATTATTGCAAGGGAAAATCGAACTTGTTGTATCATGACGTGTAAATAAACTTCAAGACCACACTAATTAATAACTGTTAAGAGACTTGTGGTTGACCACTGCTGCAGACTCTTTGGCGTCAAGTCATTATTTATTATTTTCTGTTTAGGTACATGTCATTTTTGTTGTTTGATTTTTGCTGTGATGTTTTCATATTATTTACATATTTTAGTACATGGTTTTTAGTTAGAATTCATTGTTCATTGCATCAACGATCGTTAATTTCAACCACATTTCAGCTATGTACGGGACATTTCGGTTATGTACATTATTGAGATTAATCGAATATTCTAGACAAACGTTTCAATTCTCGGCACATTGTTCCGTACGCCATTGTTATGCTTCCGGTTTGATTAATGCGGAGCGTGCGAGAGGCAGGCTATCTCATCAGGCTATCAGGCTGCCTTTGAACACGGGGACGTTTAATCAGGGGCCGGAAGCATTGCAAGGATTAGATGCAATTACATTATGGTAAGCCCGGCATCAAACTGTTGCTGTACAAAGGAACGATGTCCACTTACTAGATGTCCGCGCTCGGCGCTGCCCGGGTGTAATTTTTTTTTCATACAAACCTTATTTAATGTATTTAACGTCGTATTGTCAGACCTACTGAATATACAAAAAAAAGTCGGCCGTTTCGGAGGAGTTTTGTTATAAACGAGTGAGCTAAAATTAAGGAACTGTAACCGTTAAATGCATAGCGAGTCGAAAATCGAACGCGTCTTTAATAGTACATTGTGTATTAAGGGTGGTAAAGAAAGAATTACAAACGAGAGTCTGTTAGAAGAGAGGCTTTAATGACTCGAGATTTGTATTTATTTTACCACCCGTGTAACATACAATGTTTTTCATCACAATTGCGAGGAAATGAAATAAAATCAGACAAAAGATCATATTTTTAACTTATTAGCGGCAGACCACAGATTATAGGATATGTCTCGGCAGACTACATCATTGTCTGTGACTTACCACAGATAATGTCAAACGGGTTCGGAGTCCGATTCTAGTGACAGTCGAGATCAATAGTTTATATGCGAGATTTTTAGGAAATTTTATGCTACTGACATTTCATCTCGAATGAAACTTCATATCGAATGGCACAAGAATTGGGGTCCTGACGTATTGTGATAGTTTGAGTCCACGTGTAATATTTAAAAAAAAAGCTATTACGTACGTTAGAAGCGTAATTGTAAAAAAGGCCCGCGGGTATTATTTTGGATTTACGGTCGATTTTGCTAGCATGTTAGGACACTATTTACGAGCAAGTGTGATGAAAAGTTCATTTCCAAATTTGAATTTTGACAAAGCTACAAATCTTACTGCATAAATTCTAAGTTCAAATTGAACTTTGAAATTTAACACACGATGTAAATCTACATCATTATGCATTTAAGGCTTAACTTTGTCAGTTTTGTGACGAAAATTTGCTATACATTAACGGTCGCAATGTATAATTAACTAATTTTCTTAGGTACGATCGATCCAAGCGTGAGTACTGAAATAAATGATGTATTAATTACCGTATGGATACATCACAGCGGCGTTGAGGGTTTGGCTCATCGCGAGGGGAAGCGAATGTAACAACAACGTAATTAGTCCTTTGAAAGGCTTGCAAGTTAACGGGTTTTCCGGCCCGTATCGATTCTAAGTACAAAATAGATAAAAAAAAAAAAAAAGATGTTTATTCAGTAAGTAGGCCGCACGGGCACTTTTACACGTCAAAAATCTACCAGCGCTTCGCAAGAGACCACTGCTGAGAAGCAGCGCCGCAAGAAACTCAACAGTTAGTCGTTTTTTTTAAAATACAATTATAAAACTTAACCTAGCATTATATAAAACAATGAATATAACATACGATAAGAAATAAATGTATTCACGCGTAGTTGAGCAGGAAAATGTGTCATTCTTTTGTACAACAATAAACAGAACTTCTTTTGTTCAACAATTTTAAAAATTAAAAATGGATCTTTTAATGCACGACGTCCATTGTCATTAGTGTCATTACACTCGTTACAGGGCGTTTTCACTAAAACGTGTACCGCAATTAAGGACTAAAATTAAGGAACTTTAACTTCGTCAGTTTTGTGACGTAAATTAGTTTATGATTGAACTAATTTTCGTCACAAAACTGACCTTCATTGGGGCCGTCAATGTATACGTTATTTTCGTGACAAAATTGACTAAAGTTCCTTTGTTTTCAGACCTTAATTGGGGTACACGTTTTTAGTGAAAACGCCCTACAACAAAACCAAAATAGGGCCTCTATTCCCGGTAAAAACCATATCGTATTCGATGTTAATACGTTGATATTACTACAGGTATCTTACACCCGTATTAATAGTCAAGAAAAGTAATTACTTTTTTTTTTTTTTTTTGCCCCGCAGCGACTTCAACAGCTACTACCGCCGGGCTATGGCGTTTCCACGAATTAGTGATTTCGCCAGTGTCAAGTGTATATAAGTATAAATCAATATAGCAATAAAATACAATCCAATCTTCTCTGGGAAAATTGGGAGCAACGTTGTTCGGTAGTTTGTAGGACAGAGGTCAAGATAGTTTTAACCTATGTACCACTTCGAGTCCACTTGTACCAGATACGCGAAATAAGTCCAAGTTTTCAATCACTGTGCAACACAATGGCATAAAAAGTACAAATCACTATCAGAAAAGAACTTTGAACACCTAAATACACAAAAAAATAAAACTAAAACAAATTACACATCCGCCATCTTTTAACGTTGCAAATGGCCCTCAAAGTAATTACTTGAGTAAAAGTAACGATTTTTATATGACTTTTGACACTACTAATACTCAAGTAATTGCTTTTCTTAACTATAAATACGGGTGTTTGTTACCGCGTTTTTGCTTAGCACGGCAGTATTATGAGACGGTGCTGAATCTCCAGTTCGACAGATATTAACATAGAGATTAATCCGATTTTCTCACTTCAATAATCACGTCTTATCTAATAAAGAACCCAGCGAAGCCATGATTGATAAATATTTCTATTAAATTGACAGGGATATTAATATTGAATCCTTACCTGGGAAATTGGAATTTTTTACGCGTTTTATTTTGTACAGAGAATTTATCCATTTTCCATTTTAACTTCCAAATTATTTTTAAATTTCATTAGTATACTTCTTAGTTAATGTTTAAAATTAAAGTGTGAACTCAACTCTTTTCATGTGCTGCGAGTTCAAGTGTTTCAATTACGCAGAGTTTAATGAAGCTAACTATTTTTAAATAATTAAGATATGTATAATATAGCTTAGAAGTGTCCAATATTCCTGACAGAATTTTGTTCGGTTTGCATTTGACGTTACTAAATTATACGTAAAATTAAATGTAAACCCGTTTTCATAAAATTCTCCATATAAAACGCCAATTTCATAGTATCCTAATATCTGACCAGCTAGCTTCGTAGGCAGGGCCACTACCAACCAGGCCGGCGCGTCGTCGGCACGTGATCAAATGAAATGCAACCACTTATTTTCAAAGCTGGCTTTGTTTTGCTCTCGGAGTGTTTTTAAATTATTTCATATTTTATAACGCTGCTGCATTTCTGTTCTGTGAACAACGAGTTGTTTTTCATTTCCCGGACGCTTCCAACAATTTATATTTAATTTTTTTTCGTTTTCTTTACGCCAACGCTAGTGTTTCTCGTCGGCTTTTAGTCGTTGAAATACTTTTATTACTTTCAAATGAATAGATGGTTTAAGGTTATTAAAACCATTGCAATGATGTTGTTGACTTATATCTTGATTGTTTTCATAGCTATCCAAAAAACGATTGTACTCAACTGTTAATACCTTCATGAATCAGCTATCATTGAAGCTGTGAAAATAGTAATGAATATTCGCTATGCTGCCGTGATATATCTTGCCGTTATCTGACGTCTGGTATTTTTTTTACTTATAATGCTATATTAATGAGAAAAAAATCACTATCAATCTGTGTTTGCGATTTTTAAAACATAAATTTGGTAGAAAACGGCATTATAGATATATCACGGCAGTATGGTGTATACAATCGGCAAGGATCAAATCAGCATTCCCCCTACGTAGTAATAGGCATGCGGGACCGGTTAGTTGCGGATAGATAGATAAAATCTGTATTATAACGTGTTAAGTAAATGTAATTTTGACAGCTAGGCTGACAGCTCTCTCTTAATTAGAAAACGACACCAGCAACACGTCTCTAGAATATATTAAATTTATTCACATTTTACGCTATGATAAATTGAAACGGTTACTCTACAGAATATGACATTTGCAAAAGATCATACTAGCAAAACATCATATACGCATAACATCATACTCGCAAAACATCATATACACATAACATCATACTAGCAAAACACGATATTCGCAAAACATAATATTTACAAATAGTCGGGTTTTGTTATATAATCAATAGGTAGGTTTAGGTTATGTTAGATTGATATCAGGCCCGGAGGGCCAAACTACCCAGAAATAGGAGCTCCGTTGACACTATCTAATTCATGTCTTAATTATAAGGAGTGTTCCGGAAAAAAAGTAGCAGCACATAATATGGAATTTATTTTTATTTTGTGCTAATTTCTAAGCAGTGCATTTTTAATAGTAATCTGTAGATACTATTAAATAAAATAAACAATAAGAATGGTCAAAATTAAAGAGGGATTTCAAGTTTTCGCCTTTTACATTAAATCTCACCTAAAACTTTTTGAACGACTTTTTGAAACTTTTTGATGCGTGTCTTTTGAGAGAATTTATGAGGTGTTTGTCATAAACATAGTTTTTTTTTAAGTTTGATGGGCTAGTTAATACCTTATTGAATTGTCTTTTGATCGTTATTTAATATTTTTGATTTGACTTTAGTTTAAGGTAGTTACATGGATTTTCAAAAATTGTGTATTTGCCATTTTTACGGAAATTTGTCTCCCATTGAAAAACCCCTGTCAGAGGTTAGATTGGAGAAACTTCCGTACTACCCAACGTGAAATCCAGTTTATTGGTATAACTTATTCGTATAATAATATTCTTAAAAGCATAAAACAAGTTCTGAAAATGAAAATTCAATTGTGGTATTGTAGAAAACGGCAAGCGAAGATTATCAAATTGTGTTGTGCAAAAAGTTATAAAGTACATTGCAATAAATATTGAGAAAACTTTTGAATCTCATATATTTCAAAATGATTGTATATTTATTTAATAGTATGATATCTACAGATTACTATTACAAATGTACTGCTTAGAAATTAGCACAAAATAAAAATAAATTCCATAATAATATTAAGTTAGTTAAGTTTTGTTAATGTGATGTCTTGCTACTATGATGATTTGCGAATGTCATGTTTTGCGAGTATGATGTTATGCTTTTATGATATTTTTCAGAATATCGTGTTTTGCGAATATCGTATCCAACGACGGAAGGAAATTAAGATGCGTGATTAAGATGTCACATAGTCATGAAAGGGCGCCGGCTCCGTCGCTGCCGCATCGCTGATACTCTGCCGGGAGCAGGGATTGTAACCGGTTACAAATAAACCGGTATTTATTTAGGTTAAACCGGTTAATTATTTGGGTTACGTTCCAACGGATTACGGTTACGGTTACGCTCACAGGGAGCGAAATGCATTTACTGGTTATAACCGGTTAGAGAGCGCTTCCGTCATTCACCCTTGTCTCGGCTCACACGGAAGGAGCGCTCTCTAACCGGTAAATGCATTTCGCTCCCTGTGAGCGTAACCGTAACCGTAATCCGTTGGAACGTAACCCAAATAATTAACCGGTTTAACCTAAATAAATACGGGTTTATTTGTAACCGGTTACAATCCCTGCTCCCGGCAGAGTATCAGCGATGCGGTAGCGTCGGAGCCGGCGCCCTTTCATGACTAAATGCATTTCGCTCCCTGTGAGCGTAACCTTTATTATGGGTTAGGCTCTCATAGTGTGGCTTTAACCGCTACGGAAAATAAACCGGTTTTCAATCCCTGGCCGGGAGTCCGGGAGTGAGGCGCACTCAGGCACTAACTAGTCAACTCGTGTTTAACAATTACTATCTCCGTCTCGAAATTAAACAAACCAATTAATGTTAGACTATTTTACATTTTTTTTATTTTTTTTATTTTTTTTTATGGCATAGAGATGACAAACGAGCACACAGGCCACCTGATGGTAAGTGGAAACTGTGACCCATAGACATTCGCATTCACAAGACTGCAGAGCAATCCTAAGACTGCAAATGCGTTGCCAACCCTGAGGACTAAGATGGAATGCCTCTATGCTAGTCATTTCACCGGCTGTCTTATCCCCAAACCGGAACACAGCAATGCGAACACTGCTGTTTGGCGGTAGGTTAACGGAAAACACATATTAATTTACATATTAATTTTACCTGAAGTTTCTGGTACGATAGTAAGTGCAGTTTATATTTCTGTTTAAAAGTACTCTTTGATCGGATAATGACAAACTGAGGGCCCAGACAAGATGCATTACGCTAACTATCGTTTCTATTCGTTTAGTTTTTAAACCAATCGCGTCACTCGCACATCACGTGACTTTTCGTATCACGTCATCTAGCAGTGACGCGATTGGTTTAAAAACTAAACGAAGAGAAACGCTAGCTAGCGTAGTGCATCTTGTCTGGGCCCTCTGGTCAAAGCAGAGCAATACGTCGGTTTCCAGGAACTAGCTCTGCCCTCATAAGCTAAAAGGCGATATCTCAAAGCCAAAGCAGATACAACCCTCTCCCATTAGTAATATAAGATAACGATAAGAGACATTTATTCGCAACAATACAAAACAACATTAGGTACATAGATACAAAAAATAAGACACAGAAACAGTTGCGAAACGGTCCCAACTCAGCATTCGCTAGCCGTAAAGCCAGCACTGGTCTTCCGTTGGAACCGCTTGGTTTAGAGACGGAAAGTGACACACTTAACAGAAAATATCATAAATTGAAAAACATCAAGGATCAAAATTTCAATCGTTTGTTCGAGATTATCTCGAACGACCATAAAAATTACACCCCGTTAAGATTGGCAACACTAAAGAAACATAAAACAAAAATGCAAACACAGCAAGCAAAGCAATATAGGTTACGTAAAAATAACAAAAACAAAAATTGGTAGTATTTTGGAAACAAAATTTGGTTGCACTTGCTACGGTAGTTGCAGAAATACCGCCATCTGGCTGCTAGTGCAGCGCTGTGTACTATCAGACCATTGGAACCTTGACCCACCATAGAACTGTGTCACAGAGACGTTATGATTCAAGTCATAAGAAGTGTCAAACAAATTGTTTTATAATGTCACTGTGACACCGTTCTATGGTGGGTCAGGGTTCCATTGGGCTGATAGTACAAACGTGCCAAAAGCTGTAATAGATGCGGCTTCCATCACACAATTTAAGAACAGGCTTAAATAAATAACTTTGCAGGATGTTCAGCGCAATGGAATATGTTACGTTTACGTTTCTATTTCTGCCAAAAAAAACATTTTTGGGACAAGCTTTTTATTGTCTACTGTACTTTTTTTGCAGTCGTCATCTACTTGTCAAGTCGATTTTAAACTAGCCCTAACACGACGGGTTTATCATGTGTAAATTACGAGTTCCTATGGCCATTCTGAGTCTCCATCATCAGACCAGCTCGATGGTACTATATTATTGTATTGTCATCAGAACTAAAGGCGTATGCAATTTTTCAGCTTCATTCATCACCACCGGGAAGTGAGTCAAATTTAACTTGCAAGATTTGACCCTTATATAAGTACGTACATACGTTACATTGCAAGTTAAATAAAAGCTTTTATACCCGGTGATTATTTTTGGTGATCAGGAACCAATTTTTCTTATTCAGTTATTAATGGTGATCACGTTTAAGTCGCAGTTACATGAAACAAAACTTAATATTTAGAAACTAACTTTTAATTGAAATTAATTGTCACCCTACTAATTGTTTAGTCTATGTATGAGTTAACAACACTTAACTGATAAGTTAATTGACGTAATATCTGTCAAATTTCCCGCCAAAGCGATGGCACTTGACGTATCTACTTCACTTCAATAATTAATGTAGGATGTCCATGTATCCAGTGGTGATTGGTTTTAACAATATCATTAACTTAAATAAATTAAACAGAGAGTGAATTGTTTGAGATATAATATAATATTAAATTCCAATTTTGTTGCTTATTAATAATTTTCAACTCCTGATCACCGATAAAAAATCACCGTGTATATGGCTCCATGACTGTTTCGTGATTTTAGTGAGTTATTTAATCTACCCCTCACTTAACATATCGATGTATTGATAAATTGTATTTTTTTTCCTAGTGGCTTAGAGGGTCGGCTCGTGATCGTAAGGTACCGAGTACGTAACCCTTTTTTCTAACTTTAAAGTATTATCCGATGCTCTTACGTTGAAGGAGAAACAAAGTGAGAAATCCAACACATTCGAACGGCTGAGTGTGTAAGAGGGTAATTGTACAAAATATCCTAAAGAGTTGAAGTGTATCCGAATCATTCAATTTCGAATTGTACAGTGATTATAAAGCCTATTATTTAACAGTAATATGTTCACTGACCTGTAACAATAGTTACGAATAAAGAATTCAGATTGTATGCACTCGAAAGAGGATTCCACTCAATAATTCGCTCCTGAAATAGACGCATGACCGATCACAGATTAAAAAATGTTCGCAGGTAAATATTAATACTCGGAATATTTTCCGATCCGTGCGTGCACTGTTTGCCATGGCAACCCCCACCGGATGTCTGGCCGTCCCCCCTCGCCACCCTCGCCTCCTTGTATAGATGGGGTACGGCTAAACAATTACTCTAAGCTTTTGAGGATTCAAATATCAATTGGCTGGTACTAGAGTTTGTAAATTAAAAAATTTGGCTTAGCTTTTTAATTTTTGAACGGTTCGAAATGAAGGCCGAGGAGGTTAAATCCAAATTGTATTTGACCTGTTATGGTGTAGTTGGTAAATCGGCAGCCATTACTGTCGACCAGTAGAGAATATTCGTGTTTTTTTTCACAGCTTCAATAGAAGCCGATTTATGTAACAAACAGGTGAGAAAAATAACCAAGATATAGGCAAACGTTCAAAGATCCTGTATATTTCTAGCAAAACAGAATTTCACGTGGAGTTTATACGGCCGAGTTTTTACAATAACGTTAGAGTGCACTTCGGATCTTTGCCTAATTGGCAGTTTAAATGCCGATTTTAATTTTAATTTCACCTTTTTGTGAGCTCTTTTACGGTATTCTCATATTTTGTTTAGATATGCAATTTAAACAATCCAGGCATAACCTACCTAGTCCTAAGCTAAACTCTAGGGTTTGTAACATTTATAGATAAATAAATACTAATAGTAGAATAGGTGACGGTTCCTTTGTTTGCAGAAGGGGCATTTCACAGCCCGACTGGCTGTTCACAATGGAGTGCTGTCCCCTACTCTGATGTATGGTAGTGAATGTTGGGTGTGGCAGGACAAGCGTGAAAGTCTTGTAAATGCAGTAGAAATGCGCTCTTTGCGTAGTATGTGTGGTGTGAAACTGTTTGGTAGAGTAAGGAATGAAAAAGTCAGAGAGAAATGTGGCCTTAAAGAAGATGTAGTGTGAATGTGTAGGCACAGTAGCTTTTGAGTTTATTCATTATAAACATACACACACACACAAAAATAGAAATCTTTCCTCATTGTTATATTACACACACACATTAACACATTAAATCACGCCTGTTTCCCAGAGGGGTAGGCAGAGACCACTTCTTTCCACTTGCTACGATCTTGACAAATTTCTTTCGCTTCTTCCACATTCATACATCGAGTCATGCACGCACGTCATCGGCATCGTCATCGTCATCGTCATTGCATTGTTATATTAGTGTAGATAAATACTTAGAAAACATCCAACTCGTGCTCATCACTCAAATATTTCCCCAAACCGAGAATCAAACCTGGGTTCGGGAATTCTCCTGAGTTCGCTCGCTCGTGTGAACATCACAACCTATAGAATTCTTCTCGTCTGGAAACGCATTCAAGTGCAAGGCAGATATTTATCCTATTCACATGTAATCGTATTGTTAAGGCAGTATTAGTCAGTCGGCCGTATAAACTGTAAATTATTTTTTGCTTGAAAAATCTGGGTTATTTTATAGCTGTTAAAAAAAAATCCTTTTCAACTGTTTTGTTACATAAATAAATAAATATTAGGGGACAATCTCACACCAATTGACCTAATCCCAAACTAAGCACTAGGCACTGCATTAGTGACAGGTTGCAAGCCCATCGCCTAACAGTACTACACGCCTTTATTACCTTAGTCGGCTTTTACGACATCCACGGGAAGATACGGAGTGGCACTATTCTAATCCGGCTACCACACGGTCCTAAATTACAGTTGAAATTCCTAAACTAAGCTCTGGGCTTGTACTATGGGTACTAGACAACGATATAAATACTTATATAGAGAAATATATACTTAAATACATTAGAAAACATCCATGACTCAGGAACATATATTCGCGCTCCTCACACAAAGATCTGCCTTTACCGGGATTCGAACCCAGGACCGCTAGCTTCGTAGGCAGGGTCACTACCCCCTAGGCCAGCGCGTCGTCAAATGACGAGAGCCTCTATTAAGTACGGTAAAAACCATTTCGTATTTGATCGGTTACGGGATTGTTTTGACTTCAGCCACTATTACAGTCAAGTAAATAAGAGCTATCAAATCGTTGACAATACGATAACGAAACCCCGGAGTTTTGGAGCAATGACGTCACAATAGCGTCGTAAGGCCCACGTCAAATTTCGTTACTTTGAGAAAGAATTTTGTGTCAGTCAATTAAAGTCAAAAGTCACTTTGACTAATGTCCTAAATTTAAGACATTGGGCCTTACGAGGTTAAGGTGGTTTGGGGCGTAAATGGAACGGTGTTAATTAAAACATTTTTTTTTAATCTGAGTTTTTTTATTAACTAGGTATTCACGACAAAAAATATTATAACCGCAACTGTTACGGAGGGTCAGTTAACGAAAGAGCAACCTCGATAAATTAATCAATCGACAATTGACTTATAGGCAATTTATATCGTGGATGCCTGATGAGTGATGATACAATTGTAGAACACCAAAATGTCTATACTGCCCAAATTACCCTATTGTGACGTCATCGCCACGAAGATACGGGGTCTAACGATGACAGATCAAAGAGGATCGGTCGTTTTTATCGCGTAGAATACCGGCTCAGCTGGAAATTGTTTTTTTTTTATTATTGCATAGGGAAGAACAACGAGCACACAGGCCACCAGCCCCCTATTTCACCACCTTGACAATGATAGGTGACAGGTGATATTTCAGTGTACATGGTAGTAGTTTATATGAATCCCAGGGATGTGAAAACTTGTTCATTCAGCATTGTATAATGAATTGTCACCTATCACCTGTCATTGTCTGGATGGTGAAATAGGGGGCTGATGGCAAGTGGAAACTGTGACCCATAGACATTCGCATTCACAAGACTGCAATGCAATCCTAAGACTAAAAATAATTCATGAATATTCTCCTTTATGGAACGTGACTTGCGCCACGTCATCAAATTAAAAGAAAACAGCGCTATTTTCAAAGCTGGTATTGTTTTTTTTCTCCGGTTTTGTTTTCAATTATTTCGTATTTTGTACCGCTGCATTGCGGTTCCGTGAGCTGTTCTCCGTTGTTCTCGGTTCCCCTTATGTTTCCAACATTTGTGGTGCTTCATCAATTGTTCGAGGTTTATTTCTGATGCTGGTACGCAATTTAAATTCTCTTGTTTCCCATCGGCTTTCGTTCGTTGGAATAAATGAATTAATACTGTTTTTGTTTCTCTTTGTGAGTTATTATTTGACTGTATAGCAAAGCCGTTGCAATGATGTTTTATGGTAACCTAGGGTGACTGCTAGAATGATGGATACTTCACACTTAATTCAAATTTGGTACGGTCCTAAATACATACATACCTACATAAACTCACGCCAGAGCTACAGAATTTCCAACAACTATTTGATAATTCTGTAACCACATTTTGCTCACTTAGGCGAAGATGTTTACCAGTGTATTAGTGACAGGTTGCAAGCCCATCGCCTAACAGTACTACACGCCTTTATTACCTTAGTCGGCTTTTACGACATCCACGGAAAGACACGGAGTAGCACTATTCTAATCCGGCTACCACACGGTCCTAAATTACAGTTGAAATTCCTAAACTAAGCTCTGGGCTTGTACTATGGGTAGGTACTAGACAACGATATAAATACTTATATAGAGAAATATATACTTAAATACATTAGAAAACATCCACGACTCAGGAACAAATATTCGCGCTCATCACACAAATATCTGCCTTTACCGGGATTTGAACCCAGGACCGCCAGCTTCGTAGGCAGGGTCACTACCCACTAGACCAGCGCGTCGTTAAACGTTGCAAAACAAATGAATAACCCTTATCTTCTGTAAAATAAGAATCAAGTGTCCATCATTAGTCCTTGTCCATTACTGGCTCCGTTACCCTAGGGTTGTAGTGTCGGTTCAGTCAAGTGCAAAAATATGTATCGGCAGAATTCTCTCATAACTATGTTGCGTAGTTCTTACACTGGAATATTTAAGGTGCATCGAGACATATTTTTGAGATGTTGCCCGTTCTCCCATATACGATTTCGTCCCTCTTTCTCGACCGTTTAGTTAGATGGAAACTCATGTTAGCAAAAGGATAAATGGATCAAAATAGTTTTCGATGCACTGAAATTCTCCACTCTTCTGTCACGATGGTATTTATTTTCATTAAGTAGTTATGTTTTTTTAATCTAAATAAATGTTTATTTTATTTGAATCAGTGAAGTATTGTCAAACATCGCCAAACGAAAAAAAAAATTACTGAAATTAAAAATATATTATTTCCTGCAATAACAACTACTCTGTCACATTTCCCATACAAAATTATAAATTATAAGTCATAAATCATTTATTTGTTTGTCCAGCATAGGTTTATACATGTAGATCTTTAATACAGTTATAGTTATGCTCCTTTATGTGGTACTTCTCGGCATACAAACTTGCGGTGCACCGAGCTTAAACTAAAATTACTTATTGCGTTTTATCTCCCGTCTAAAAAAACTTGGATGGAGTAGTAGGCCATTTTTGTTAAAGAAAGAATATATGAAGATGTTTTTTAAATATTGTTTTATTTTCGCTATTTTTTATGTGTCTTGGTACCCTATTGAAAATTTTAGAAGACATGCCAAGAACACTCTGAGTGAAGCGGTGTGAGACGGTATTGGTTTTACTTTATGTCGGCGTCGAACGCTTTGAAAGGTTTTAAATAAGTTCCTGATAGCTTGATTAAAAACTGATACTTCGTGCATGTAAAGGCATGGAACGGTTAGAGGTTTATATTGTTTATAGTGCATCTTACAAGAGTCATTCGATCGTGAACCACATATAGATACATACATTTTGCGGGTGGTAGGACCTTGTGCAGGGTCCGTCCGGATCGCTACCACCATCTTATCCATTAACCTACCGCCAAACAGCAGTGTTCGCATTGTTGTGTTCCGGTTTGGGGGTAAGACAGCCGGTGAAATGACTAGCATAGAGGCGTTCCATCTTGGTCCTCGGGGTTGGCAACGCATTTGCGGTCTTGGGATTGCGTTGCAGTCTTGTGAGTGCGAATGTCTATGGATCACGGTTTCCACTTGCCATCAGGTGGCCTGTGTGTTCGTTTGCCTTCTCTATGCCATAAAAAAAATAATAATAATACACATACATACATAAACTCACGCCTTTATTCCCAGAGTGGGGTAGGCAGAGCTACAGAATTACTGTAACTCTAAAAACTTGTTGATAATTCTGTAACCACATTTTGCACACTTAGGCTAAGATGTATACCAGTGTATTAGTGACAGGTTGCAAGCCCATCGCCTAACAGTACTATACGCCTTTATTCCCTTAGCCGTCTCTTACGACATCCACGGGAAGACATGGAGTGGCACTATTCTAACCCGGCAACCATAGATAAAATAAGTTTTTAGAGTTGTTAGTAATTCGGTAGCTCTGCCTACCCCACACTGGGAATAAACGCGTGAACGTGTATTTAGAAAAACATGTATAGTTTCATTTTTATCGACGTTTCATAAGTACAAAAAATTTTGGCCCCACCCTGTATTTACACTCGAATATACTAACAGTTTAAATGTTCTGTCCCTAGAACTTGAGCATGGATTTACTAAGCACAGCCCTTGATATTTTTTAATGTGAGATTTTTAAGGGATAGGGAGGGGGAGGGGGCTTTGTGGATACATAGAAAACATCCATTCGCGCTCATCACACCGCTACTTTCGTAGGCAGCGTCACTACTAAGCGCGCTTTGTTATTTTACAAGTTTCTGTTTTGTATCAACTTTGATAGAAGCGTAGGGTAGACGTGAAATATTTGCTTACGTCAATACTATGCATTTCCTACATTTTCGAAAAAGTGTTAAAAGACTACGATCTTTTTATTTTAGACCACTTTTTACGACTGCCGTAGCGCTATGTGCTACGAGTGCCGCAGCGCTACGGGTTACGATCACCGTAGTGCTACGGGTTACTGCTACGAGCTACGGTCGCGCTGTAGGGTTACGGGCTACGGTCAGCGTAGTGTTACGGAATAAAGACGCCGTAGCGCTATAAACTACGCTTGCCGTAGCGCTACAAGCTATGGATATAATACGGTAACCTATCGATGTTATGTGATGTGTAGCGGTAATAGTAGTTTATGCAATAGTTGTATAAGAGAGGTCAAAAAATATGAGCGGCGTGTGTTACGATGTGAGCCGAAGGCGAACATCGTAAAGGTAAGCGCCACGAGTGTTTTTTGACTTAGTTATACAACGTTGCATACAATACTTTTTCTACGACTTCTAGGTTTCAAATGAAATGCAAAACTAAGCGAAAAAACTTACAAACGAACGAACGAAGTAAAGAACAACAAACGAGCGGAAAACAAGAAAATGACAAAATATGTGTCTATGGTTTACTTTGTTTTTAAATTGACGGAATGGAAAATAGAATTATTTACAATTCCAAAACATTTTAATTTGACCAATCAGAATACCTCATTCATTAAATTTAAGAGCTAGGCTCTTGTCGGTGAAGTAATTGCCACTTTTCTCTAATACCTACTTCACCAAATTAAATCCACCAATCACAATACACATCGACTGTAAAACGGAACGATAGGTTCTTTTAGGTACGTGTTACTCTTTAACTAATTTAAATCTTTTAAAAAAACTTTGTATTTCGTATCAACCAACCAGAAAACAGCTATTTTAAAATCGACCAATCAGGTACCTAACTGAAATCATTTCTCAAAACATTAGGTGATTTATAGTCCCTATTTCACAATAGTTAAAATATGATTAAATCGATTGTGCAACGCTAAGCTTTGGCAGCTGGCCGTATCGTTTTATCTCAAAAACGCACAAGTGCTGTTTTGGGGCATAGACAAGATAGACTTTTCTCTGGATTATTCTGCGGACATATTATGTATGTTCTTATATTAGTGTTCGTGACTATATAAATGACAGATAAAAGTACAGGAGTAGGAAAAAACTATATCGTCTTTGCACTGTTATCGTATTGTCAATGTTTTGATAGCTCTTATTTACTTGTCAGTAATGGCGGCCTAGTTAAAAACAATAAGCATGGCGGTCCAACATGGCTGCGTTTATCGCGAGACTAAATGTGTTTAAAACATCCGTCACTTTCTTAAACGTATTTGGGCCATTCTACTTTTCAGTGTACATTTTTGTTATCGTCCGATAAAAAGTAAACCAAATTATGAATCCGCGAATAAATAAATAACATGAACTTAGAATGTTTATGTTTAGCGGTTTTCAATAAAAAAAACTCTTAAGTTACTCAATTATCGCTGAAGAATCTTGGTAAGTCAAGTTACTCACTTTATAGTTATTACAAATTACTTTCCATGAATTCGGTTAATTCTATATATAAGCTTATTGACGTCCCTTTTCTAATTTCAAGTTAGAAAAAGCAGCACTTTACCGTTTGTTGAAATAAAAATAGTTTAGTGAGAGCGTGGCTAAAAGTTATGTACAACGAAAAGTAGAATGGATTCTTTAAGTAGGTACGAGAGTGACGGATCCTTTATCCGCATTTTGTCATGCGGCAAACCCAACCATACTAGGCGGGGTTGTCACAAAAATTATCATTAAGACTGCGCCGAGCAAACGCCGAGCGTCCAGTGGCGCCCTCATTACTGTTATTGGGTTTTCTAATTAACTAAAGAATTTCCTTGGAACCAAACAAAATGTGTTTGTAGCGCAAGTATAAATACAATTTATGGTATACGTAACAAACTTTAATAACAATTTTATTACCCTTTGAGTAGTCAGCTTAACGGGAAAAGGTGGCCACTTTTTTTCGTTAAATTAATAACTCGAAGGTGAATTGTTATTAAACTATATGATATACCCTATAAGTTGTGTTTTCATTTGTAGTACAAAAACATTTTATTCAAATTCAAGAAAATACTTTAGTTTATTAGAAAACACAATAAAAGTAATGAGGGCGCCACTGGACGCTCGGCGTTTGCTCGGCGCAAAAAGTGCTTGAGAAACAGTAATAGACAAAACTTTAACGTTTACTAATTGAATTTACCATGTTATTAATTTACAAAGCAGTGAGTATTCATGACAATCCGGTTAAACATACTGCGTTTATTTTCAGTTCGTATTAATGTGAAATGCTATATTGCTATTCCCGTATACCTATTTGCATTAGTCACGCCCCTGTTGTAATTACGCATAAAGCCGATATGTGCAGTTGTGCACTGGTGCAGAATACTGTGTACGACGAGCTATCGGTAACCCTATCATGAATTACAATTACCGTACTCGCTAGCCAGTCGAATGCTCTGCCCATCACAATATTATTATAGAGTGCGAGGGACAGAGCACTGGACTCGCCAGCGAGTACGGCAATTGTAACTCTTGGTAAGGGTACCGAAACTCATTACGTTCGACAGTCGGTAGCGAGTTAACGCACGAATAGTTTCAATTTAACACGTACAGTTAGCCAAAAATGTGGTCTACCACACTGAGGTGGAAGTTCATTTGGATTTTCCATTGCTATGTTATGGCAGTGACAAGTGTCAACCTTAGCTATAATTAGATCTCACAAAAAAATTGTCAAAACTGCAGGTAATCATAAACGTTTACTATTCACGATAAAGATAACTCGGTTTTTGCAGTTTGTCTTAAGGCTCGGAGTAACGTGCTTTGTTTGACCCTAGTAGTTTCCCACGTCTTTGTCCGTGTAGAATAAAATATAAGTCTAGACCGCGCTATCGGAGGTGCAAAATGGTAGCTGTCAAGTTCTTAGGGATGGGTAAAAATTATATCGATATTCTTACTTTTGATTTTTCCTTGAGTCATACATTTCTCTATATAAGTATTTATATCGTTGTCTAGTACCCATAGCACAAGCCTAGAGCTTAGTTTGGGCCTCGGTTAATTGATAAAGAGACAGAGACATAAGAGACATTTATTCGCAACTAGCGACCCGCCCTCGCTTCGCTTCGGTTTATATGAGTTTTCTGTAACACCCGTTCATAAAAAATCATTTATTATACATGTAAACCTTCCTTTTGAATCCCTCTATCTATTAAAAAAAACCGCATCAAAATCCGTTGCGTAGTTTTAAAGATCTAAGCATACATAGGGACAGACAGCGGAAAGCGACTTTGTTTTATACTATGTAGTGATAATACAAAACAACTTAGGTACATTGATACAAAAAGTAAGACAGAGAAACAGTTGCGAAACGGTCCCAACTCAGCATTCGCTAGCGGTGTAGCTTGTCCGTTGATATTTTTATTTTAATATCTCGTGTCTAGATGATTTTGAGCATGCAATTCTGCTTATCTACATCTGCTGCTAACTGTACTTGTATTCTATCTCCCTGTCTGTTAATAACCCTTTGACGATCCGTTTGTATAGAGTGCAATTTAGATCCTATACTGCCCAGTGCTTGATGGCGATATTTAATACAAAACACCAGTAGAAATTGCAACCTAGTTACAAACAGAACAGAGTTGAATCTGGTTTCGCTGTTGAATGTAGATATTGCATTTTTGGTTGAGGCAGAATATTTCCCATTCAAACTAACAACGCTTTGAGCTGTCGTCCCCGAATGTAATCAATGCACCAGTGTTGCGACGGCCGGTGGCGGTATTTGTGCACCGATGCAACACCGACACGCGTCCGGTAAAATTAAACCACAAAACTGTCCTCATTAAAAATGCAATATCTATAATTCAATAGCCAAAGCACATTCAACTCTGCTCTGTTTGTTACTAGGTTGCAATCTCGACAGGTGTTTTGTCTGAGTTGTCGCCGTTGAGCTGAAAGCGATTTGAAAATGGCTTCCCTTTGATTCACCTTACACGGCAGCTCTATACACACGACGACAAAATGAATCATTGTTACTTGGGACGAGGGTGTTTTGACAATCATTTGTTCGACCAGTGCCGCTAGCACAAGTTGCCGGCGACTTGTTTATCGCTCGCTTCTCCCTTCGCACGTAACGCAGTTCGTCAGTAACGATAGAGACGCACTGAGCGACAAGCAAGAAAATACAACTTGTGCTACCCGTGGGTGGAGGGGACCGATTTTTGAGCGCACGATTTCAAAACCGAGCGGTAGAAAATATTCGAATGCGACAATCTTTCACGCTTTATTTTCGAAAGGTCTGTAATTCCCTATTTTTGACATTCTCACTCGAATCTGAGGGATTGACTACATAGTATTGTAATGTTGGAACGTGTTTCATTATACGCACAAAGTCGATGTTTTTTCGGTTTTTTGTAATTCATATTTTAAATGCGAGTAAATGTGTGGAGTTAACAAAAGTCGAAATTATAATTAGGAATTTATTATTTAATTGCGAATGTGATTTGTACGCTTATTTTCACTAATTCTTCGTTAATTATTTTCGCTTATTGACTGTCTGTGGATGTCTATGGTGTTGCTAGGTTTCCAGAATTGTTTTATGTTATAGTTTTAACAAGTTTGTCAGATGTCAAATGATACTTTCTATTGATAGAATTCAAAACGAATGACACGGTCCACTCGTGTTCATATTTTCTATCGCTCGTAAGTCAAAAATACCATTTCATTGTCTTTGCCACTTTCGATTGAAACTTTCGAACGCTTGAAAGTGAAAAATCGGTCCCCTAGGCTGGTATTGATATTGGTAAATCCATTGACGCGTTGCTTTAACATTGCACGAGAGCTATGGCAGCGACGCATTGTGTCACGAAATACATGTGCCTATTATTGCCGGTAAAAACTATATCGTTTTTGACTTGTTATGGTATGGTTTTTAACTCGACCGCCATTACTGTCAAGTGAATAAGAGTAAAAAAAAGATTACTTAACCTAAAGTCTGTTTCTATTCAGACTGCCAATTACAATAACAAGTACGCCTGGCAGTAATTGTCTTTAGATAGAGGATGAAATAGTGATAATACTTTTACCTCTAATTAGTTTATTAAAAAGGTTGAATATATATTCCTCGTCATCATCGTATTATTATGCTTGGCGCGACAGAGACCATTACTTCATTTTCCTGTCAAATATATTTCGAAAATGTAAAATGTATATGACAGGCTTCAGTCAGTGTCATGGTAGTTTAACTGAAAGTGTTTTTCATCAAAAAATACACGGTTAAATAGAGATTATTACCTCGAAATAAACATGAAGGCAATGATTAAGTGTATAAATAGATAGTAGGATCATGCTCAAACTTCAAAAGTACGCGAATATGGAGTAACTGAAGTAAGTGGAGTAAATGGTAAATTAATTTGTTTACATGAGTGACCGAATGAATAGAAACAGACCTTAACTACTCAAATGGATTTGGGTGAAAGTGTCATTAAAAGGGTGAATGAACTTTTAAGGTACTCCCTATTTTTCGGCATGTCTCACAAATTACAAGTTTTTAGAAAAACTATATATTGAACTAACGATTGATTGAACTTACATGTTTATTAAATCAGACAAGTAGGCTATTTGAACTTATTTAATTAAAAATAACACAGTTTTGAACAATAATATAGTTGGTGACGCAGGGGACGATTTTGTCCCTAGGTTTTGTATGAAAAAAGTGCATTTTCCCGCTAGTTAACAGGTTTTTTCGAAGATTACAAAATATTTGAGGTGTTTAACGTGTGAGGTCCGTAAAGGACAATGGGCAAAAGTGTCCCCACCCACCAACAGAAATGAAACATGTCTCAGTTTATAGATCTTTGCAACATGATGTATATTTGCTATGGTGACGATCGCCATATGGGGTTTTCTTGGAAAATCATAATCGTATAGTATGGAGTTTGTTTGAAAATGAACACATTCTGGCCTTATCCGGGTCATGAAAGGTTTCTTTTCATTAAAAAAAATCCCATCGATATTGCTACTAAAATAGGTATTTTGTCTTTCTATTTTTGTCCTAATGAACATATGGACATGCATCTCGTGACTTTTGCAGGGTGGGGACGGGGCCCATATAAATTTGCCCGTCACCCTTTGATGGTCTGATTTTAATATTCATACATCATTATTAACCATAAGTCACCAGCAAAGTTTTAATACCGCAAAAGAAAAGGAAGCTCAAAGTCACTCAGAGGGCTATGGAGAGGGCTATGCTCGGGGTTTCTCTGCGTGATAGAATCAGAAATGATGATATCCGCAGTAGAACTAAGGTAACCGACATAGCCCGAAGAATAGCTAAACTTAAGTGGCAGTGGGCGCGGCACATTGCTCGCAGGACTGATGGCCGATGGGGTCAGAAGGTTCTTGAGTGGCGTCCGCGATCGGGAGACGAGCTGTAGGTAGGCCTCCAACAAGATGGAGTGACGACCTTGTGAAGATCGCGGGAACGCAGTGGATGCGAAAAGCACAAGACCCGTCTGAGTGGAGAGCCTTGGGGGAGGCCTATGTCCAGCAGTGGACGACTTTCGGCTGACATGATGAGCACGCCCAAAGTTTTGGCTGAAAGAAATGAAAAAAGAAAAGGAGTACTTTATAAGTTGATTCACCCCAATGTGGTAAATTATGTTAGAATTATTCAAAATAAGCATGTTTCGTTACTTATTTAATACTCCTATGTTGGGTTCCTATATTCAAATCGCGGATAGATAAGGTTTACAAAATCTGTCAAATTTTAATCCGAAGTAAGCCTATGTAATATAGGAACCGGCCATTAAGTGCATCGGAGCCCAAATATTTAAATATTCATACCTGGGCGTACTTTTACTGCCGCGCTCAGAGACGTCAATTAAATTTAATGCTTGATTAAAGTTGCTGCTGTCACTTTCTTTGCTATAGCAATAGACTAAGACAACACGTCACTAAAGAAGCATTAAATTTAATTGACATCTTCGAGTGTGGCAGTAAGTATCAAAGAATGCTTATAGTAGATTATACACCGAGGGGATAAAGCACAGTTTTATGTCACGGGCGCGATATTGAATCCTGAACGTAATGAAGGACTCCAGATTTAACTCCCGAGCGCAGCGAGGGTGTTATGAGTTAATTCCCGAGCGAAGCGAGGGAATTAAGAAGAGTCCTGAGCGCAGTGAGGGGTTCAAGCGCGCCCAAGACGAAAACAGCTTTATCCCCGAGGAGTGTACTCTACTTTTCTCACCTTTTGCGAGACAATAAAAAAGCGAGTCTACTAAAAACAGCGTTTTATTATAGTAAATTAAAAATTAAGAGTGAAAATTGATATTTGATGTTTTCTTCAATTTTGATATATTTATTTAAAACTTTGCAGTTATCACCAATGTATTTTATTGCAGCGTCTTACAATACTCGCGGCTTTTGTTTAATTTCAAATGTGTTCCATTCAGCTTGCCGCGGCCAGCTCGATTTTAGAAAATGTTCGATTTTCAAATTAGGTTCGACGCGGCGGTGGCGGCGGCGCCGCGCCCGGCCTTCGAGTATTAGTTGATCTTTTATTACGAAATTAGACTTTAAGGCCACTGTAATAAGAACTATGAAAAGTGAAAAAATTACAACCCAGCGGGTTATAATGAGATTCAGTACAACATTACACCCCGGCTAAAGCCAAGGGCTTTAATGATTTGGTTTACGTAAGGTTTGCATGATATGTAATTTGGCATTGTCGAGCAGGTGTGAAAAATATTTTACATCTCTGCTCCGATATTATTGAACGCCATTAATGATTTATCTATATCATATCAGTTCGGTAAATGTTTTAGTGACCATCTGCTGGAGTTTCTTGCGGCGCTTCTCCGCAATGATGGTCTTGTCCAAAGCGCTGGATTCACTCCATATTACCGACGTGTAAAAGAGCCCTCATGTGGCAAATTGACTGAATAAATACTTTGAATTTTGATTTTTGGTGTGCGCACTTGACACGGTCGCACCTCTATTCAATTAACTTACCGCTGCGCTGCTACCTCTACTTTTCAGTGGATCCCAAACTTGCTTTTGTTTTGCCATAATTTGAACTTGTTTTATTATATTGGATGGATATATTATTTGGATTATAATTACACATCGCTAACTCGTGGCATTTAGGTAGCACTTGACAGATTAGTGATGAGACAAGATTTCTAAGTGTCTTTTCAGATAAGATAAAATAATAAATTAATATTACATACATGGTCTTAACATAATGACGAAGTAGGTTTGATCACTAGTTAAAAACATCAATGTCAATGTTCATTAATTTACTTACTCGTAATAATTATTACGAGACGTGTCGCAAAACATAGATTTTTCCAAATAATGGAGGAAATCATTAGAGAGCATTCAGAACTCCTACTACAACGTGACAAGGTTTTTTTTTTACTCAAAGTGGATGTTTTCAAGTAGAAGACGTAGGCTGACTTGTAAAAAATTAGAACAAATATTAGTTGTTTATCACAAATTTCATATATTAAATGATTGAAAATACTTTTTTCTTATTGGTTTCCTTTTCTCGTTTCGTACAGGAAGAACATTGTCACATCACTAGTCTGTTAGAAACTGTCAAGTGCTACCCAAATGCCACGGATTAGCGATGTGTAATTATAATATAGTAAATTCAGTATGCAGTGCGCCGTTTGTGATGCTCTTGTCAGTGACGGGTCCCAATGTGCAACATGCATGAAAGACGTTGGCTTTTGTTGTGCCATTATAACTGAGCAGAGGGGAACAGTAAACTGGGAGTTGAACGCAAGGACGCTTGAAAATGTCCTAAGTGTAGGAGGGAGGCTTCGACAGCTCGTACGTGGCAGACGGATTTGGATACCGTTTTGAGTGATTTACGAGGTATAAAGCTAAAAAAAAAAAAGACAAAAGACATTTATTCAGTAAGTAGGCCGTACGGGCACTTTTACACGTCAAGAATCTACCAGCGCTTCCCAAGAGGAGACACTGCTGAGAAGAAACGCCGCAAGAAACTCAGCAGTCAGTCATTTTTTAAACATATTAATTACAATGGTACTACTTAATCTAGCATTATATAAAGCAGTAAATATTAAATTCAATATAATATCCAATAATATGCGTAGATCTGCAGGAAAACATGCCAAAAATCTTACGTGAGAGATAAAGGAAGAAAAAGGAGAAATAAAAAAGGAGAAAAAAAAAAACTAAAACCCACCTCCTCATATGTGTGTTTATAACTTATAACACGGTGCAAGATGACCACATAAAAGTTTCGATATGTTTTCCTACATCAACGGTGAAAAAGCATCTATCGTGCCTGCCTGGGTTGGTGAAGATAAAAGACATTTATTCAGGCACGGGCACTTTTACACGTCAAGAATCTACCAGCGCTTCCCAAGAAGAAACGCCGCAAGAAACTCAGCAGTCAGTAATTTTTTAAACATTTCATATTTCAATGAATGGTACTTCTTAGTCTAGCATTATATACAGTTATAAATATTCAATTAAATATAATATCAAATGTAATGCGTAGATCAGCAGGAAAACGTGCCAAAAATCTTACGAGAGATAGAGGGAGAAAAAGAGAAAAAATAACCTACTTATTTGTATATTTATAAAACGATGCAAGATGACCTCATAAAAGTTTCGATACGTTTTCTTACGTCATCGGTGTCCCCTAGACAACGTAAAGCTATTGCATTTGAGCAAATTATTATTTACTCAGTTTCGGGTTTAGACCATGCATTTTTGTCTGTTAGATAGTCCTCGACCCTATAATACGCTTTAGACATTAACGACTTTTTCAAGTAATTTTTAAGTGCTGGAAAGGGTAACCTTAAAACTATGTCAGGTAATTTATTAAAGAATTGAATACACTGACCAACATATTATTTATATAAGTACTTTACGGACGCGGAATTTTTGAATAGATATATCATTTTTATTTCAAGTATTTAAATTACGTGTATGAGAATTTTTAGTGAAAGAACCTAAATTCTTAATAAACTTTTGTAAATCGGAGGGATCTATTGTGAAGACTGAGCTGTCGGAAGTCAAAGACTGTTACGAGTGCTAAGTTTGATGAATGTTTCTCACGCCTGACTGAAATGGAACGCAGACTCCCGGAGCTAGAATCTTTACAGAGCAAAGTTGAGGTCTTGTGCAGCGAAGTGTCTTTCTTGAACGAGGAACTGGCGCGTCAATGACCAATTTATGCGCCTGAACAACGTCGAGATCAAAGAAATTCCCGTGAAAAGGAATGAGAACCTGTTTTAGGTTGAGGATGGCATATGCTCTGCAGTTGGTTATGTGATTGACAATAATTGTATTTAACTACATTTCTCGAGTATTGGTACTCGAGAAATGTAAATTCAAAACAATCCGTCGTAGGATACGTTTAGGTTCACTTCGTCCACATTCCCATTTCGTCCACATTCCTACTTCGTCAACAATCCCATTTCGTCCACAACCAATTCCCAAATCGTCCCCTTCCTACTTTGTCAACATTCCCATTTCGACTATTATCAAATTAATGGGGCCCTGTACTCCTTTGTGAGCAGACAGGGCGTTTCACAAAAAGCCCGACTGCTGTTCACAATGGAGTGCTGGCCCCTGATGTATGGTAGTGAATGTTGGGTGTGGCAGGACAAGCATAAAAGTCGTGTAAATGCAGTTGAAATGCGCTCTTTGCGCAGTAGGTATGTGTGGTGTGAAACTGATTGATAGAGTAAGGAATGAAAAAGTCAGAGAGAAATGTGGAAAAAAAGAAGATGTAGTGACTAAGATTGAAAAGGGCATGCTTCGATGGTTCGGTCATTTGGAAAGGATGGATGAAAGAAGATTGACGAAAGAGATATACAGATCGCAAGTGAGTGGACGGGTCGGAAGGGGCCGCCCTAGGCGTACTTTTTCGAGTCAAATCGGAGAAATACTGGAAAAGGGCCGAATCTTAAGTACCCGAAACCGACGTGCGTGCATGACTCGATGTATGAATGTGGAAGAAGCGAAAGAAATTTGTCAAGATCGTAGCAAATGGAAAGAAGTGGTCTTTGCCTACCCCTCTGGGAAACAGGCGTGATTTAATGTAATTATTTCTATTAAATTTACTATCATGAGCCCTTTACTTACGCTCTTTACTTACTAAAACTGTTTCAATTTTACTAAATTTAGAGGTCAACCCTTACGCTTAATTGGAGGGTAGGATTTATCTCTAAAAGTAGGCCTAGTTTCTTTACTGCTTTAGCTATATTTATACTGTGATAAAACGAATGTGCCTTAGAGTAAGGCCCCTCACGTTTTGTTATTAAACAGAAGGAAAATTATTCACCTTGGTATCCTTATCCATGAGCAAAATGATGATTATATACCATTGAATATATAACTGATAAGTTAATAATCACATCACGTAATAAACCCCTAAATCTTAAATGAAACGGAAAAAAACGATTCTTTAGCAATACAAGTAAAATTAAAAACGTGCGGGTGGAGCTTGAAACGATACGTAAAAAAATACAGCATTTAAGACTGCACCGAGCAAACGTCGAGGGTCCAGTGGCGCCCTCGTTGCTATTATTATGTTTTCTTATTAACTAAAGAATTTCCTTGCAATCAGACGATACGTTTTTGTAGCGCAAGTAAAAACACAATTTATGGGATACGTAACAAACTTTAATAACAATTACCCTTTCAGTAGTCAGCTTAACGGGAAAAGGTGGCCAACTTATCGATGTCGTCGTCGATTAAAGGTAGCGGAAATCTTTCCATAATAGTAACGGCGTTTAAAGCTCGGAAGTCTACATAGGCTGCTACGAAAGTTTTTAGCTGTATAAAAACTAACAACATTTACTTTTAAAAGTGTATGGCAAATTAAGGGTAATTTAGCTATTAACCTCTTTGTAAAATGAAATTTGATACTGGCCGCTTACAACTTATTTTTTTAATTTTTTGCTGAAAATGTCAGTCCAGTTTTGTTTCTTGCAATGGAGCTGTCGCGAGAATCGTTTCGTGCTATGATATTCTACGACTACAAAAGGAACTTAACCTTTAAGGAATATAATAAAAAAAATTACGACGCATTTGGGGAGTCTGCTCCATCGTTAGCCACAATCTCATATTGGTACCGCGAGTTCAAGCGGGGTCGGGAGTGCCTCGAAGATGAGTCGAGACCGGGACAGCCGTCGACTGCTGTAACGCCAGAAAACGTGATCAAAGCCGAGTGGTTGATTAAAGAACGCAGAAATATTACCCATCGGGAAATAGAGCATGAACTTGGTATTGGATCACCCGCAGTTTCAAGCATTTTACATGATCATCTTGGCGTCAGGAAGGTCGCTTCGCGTTGGATACCGCATTTGCTGACCGAAGAGCAAAAAACCCGGCGAGTAGATTGGTGCCAGTTTATGCTCAAAAAATTCGACGGAGGCAATTCCCAACAGGTTTCTAATATCCTTACTACTGATGAGTCCTGGATATACTGCTATGACCCTCTAACAAAGCAACAATCTATGCAATGGGTGTTTGAGGAAGACGGGCCGCCATTAAAAATTGTTCGTGGCCGTAGTGTGAACAAAAAAATTATCGCCGTTTTCTTTCGCCGCGGGGGGCCAGTAGCTGTAGTTCCACTCGAAGATCGAAGAACAGTTACTAGCCAGTGGTACACAGAGGTCTGTTTACTCCAGGCATTTGACAGACTTGGTGAAGATCGTCCATAGAGCGGCACTCATGGAATTATTTTTCACCAAGATGATGGACCTGCACACACCGCGGCAATAACAATGGATTTTTTTACCAGTAAAGGTGTTCAGCTGGTGTTGCATCCACCCTACAGTCCTGACCTGGCCCCGTGCGACTATTTCTTGTTCCCCACTATAAAGAAAATGATGCGTGGCCGTACTTTTAGGGACTCGAACGAGGCAGTACTAGAATTTGAGCGACTTTTCTTTGACCGCAGTACGCATTTTTTAAATGTTTTGAGGATTGGTTTTATAGAATGAGGCGATATATTGAACTTAGAGGAGTATATTTTGAACTATATTAAAGTAATTTGTAAAAAAAATGAATGGTTTTTATTTAACTAAAAATATTGATAGCAACCCTCGTACACACATCCTAGCCTCTCCATTATTTTTCTTAAAGAGGAGGATAGGACTCGCGTATTCCGATTGTGACTCACGAATAACTCCTTTGTCTAACAAGTCATTAATTATGCCGCGAACTAGACAAAGAGGCATGGGCAGAAATAATAATCATTTTTTACAAGTATTTGCTAGCAAGTGATTCATAAATTCGCTCGTTAAGGTATGGGCACGATAGCTCAGTGGAAGCGGTGCGGAATAACATAATACAAGTGCTGTCCTGTCCCCGAGTGGTCGGGGGTTCGATCCCGGTCTACGTTTACGTGTAAGTGAAACAGAATAGTATTTTTCGTAATCGTGTTATAATAGAGAGCTTTTTAGTCGAGTACCGTGTTTAGGCCACGAAGCTTGCTGAGTGGCCTAAGTAAGGTACGAGATTAAAAAGCTTAATTATGACACTATTGTGAACAATACTTTTTGTACGAGTTCATTAAAATTAATAATGTAAGTCATTAATACGAGTATATAAGAAAACTAAAAGTAGATTTTTGACAGATGATGCGACGCTGCTACGTTCCGAAACGACACAGATTGGCAATTTTGTATCGGATCGAGGCTCCTTAAACAAGGACACAATATATGGAAATCCGAAGTTCTATTTTCAAATTTTTTTCGGTTGTCTAGAGCGTATCGAAATAGTTATTTCGGTTGTCTAGAGCGTATCGAAATAGTTATTTCGGTTGTCTAGAGCGTATCGAAATAGTTATTTCGGTTGTTTCGGAAGTAACATCTAGACTATTCAACGATGAAAAGAGTTACGTTACAGTATTCTCTATGAAATCGTAATACACACATTTTAATCGACGAGTACAAAAAAATATTTTTGAAAGTTGTGGCTGATCGCTTGGCGAGCAAGATTGAGTAAAGTGAAACTCGCAATTGCGAATTGTACTTTTAAAATTCTCTGACGCTGACTGTACCTACATTTGTTGCGCGATTTTTTTTAAGAATCGATTAGACTCGCCGCTTCAGATTTGCCCAAAAGTCTTCGATTAGGCGAAGTTCTGGGGCGTTATGTGGATTTGCTAATTTGGGGACGTTAGGGATTTTTAGCTCGTGCATTTTGCTTAACTTTTTTTGAGTACGAGTAGGTAGTGACCTGAAGTCAATACTGGCCAAAACATCACATTAGCGCCTCTGTACTTTGATTTTATAAAATCCTACACTATTGGCAAACATTGCTCCATGTATCGGTCAACATTAACCTTTTCCACGCCATTGACGGATATATCCGCACCACTGGTTCAACGCCAACGACGGAAATATCCGTCATGGTTGACAGCGCAAAATAGACTGGAGTGTCAATGAGGTAAGGTTGATGTTAGCTCTGGTGTTTAGCTGTCATTGGCGTGTGAGTTTAGACTTTATATCTGACATAGCGTCGAAAAGGTTAAAGATTGACCTAGATTCAAAATAGGCTGTAGACACACCGCGAGTGCTGGGCCGGCCGGTATTCTAGGCGCTAAAAAACATATCCTCTTTGATCTGTCATCGTCAGAGCCCGGAATTTTCGCGGTAAAACAAAAGACGGTCGCAATCTAGCTAGTGATAGAAACACTTTTTATTTTAGCATGGTTTCTGGTAGCTGCCCTTAATGCCCCATCTCAACTTTCCACCCTGTATACCTAGTCTGGTCATAAGTTCTGTTACTGAGATCTAAAATTTAATATTAAAATTTAAAAAACAAATCAAACGTGTTCTTTATAAATCTGTATAGCAATCAATACCTTGATTTATACAAAATAAAAATACAAATAATGTATTCTAAAGTATTGCAATTATTTGATGTACGAGCTTGAACTATTCCCATTTCGGACGAGAAAATCATAGTTCAATTTACGCACGACGATGAAACTGATAACGGCCACAACTTTTGTAAGAGTTCTTGTAGAGAGTTCAAATTTGCGTTGACAGTAATGGTGGCTGATGTCAAAACCATACCGTAACAGGTCCAATACACGATACTGTGCATAAGCTAGGGTAAATCGTCAGTAACTGGCCACTTTAGAAAGTGTCATTTAGTTACTAGCCACCAAATTTAAAGCCGTAAAGATCGTATACCATGCCTCCCAGGCTGACAGGGGTACTCAACTTATCAAGGGTGGTTTTCGATACGAGTAAATGTACTTCGTCTCAAACTAAGATCTAGGCTAGGCTATATATTGTATTCTCTTATTAGTTATTATTTAAATCAGTGTATGTGTGGGCAACCGCTGTCTCTTCGTTCGTGTGTCACGTTGGCGCCACTGAAAATCAGCGTCGCGGTTCCGGCCGTGACATAGTGCTGAGTGGTGTCAATTTCGACGACAGGAATCACCCATGGCAACATTATGCTAAAATTTCTAAATTCCTTTTCCTTATTGTTTAATTGTTTTTTTCTGTGTTGCCATTCTTTTTGTCAATGTTAAATTTAAAATGTGTTTTATTTGTTTTTTCCTGTGATCGTCGAATAAATATTTTCTATTTCTATTTATTTTTTAGGCTTAATTAATTTAAGTACTAGGGTAAATTGTCAATAACTGGCCACTTTAGAAAGTGTAATTTAGTTACTAGCCATCAAATTTCTTACTGACGCTGTTAGTAAAGATACTTGGACAGTACTCCGGGTAATAACTCAAAATCTAGGTATTCTAGTTTAATCGCAAAAATGTGAGCAAATATCTTTCTTAACTCATTAACTCATTTTATTGCAAAGTGGCCAGTTACCGGGGGGTGGCCAGTTACTGACGATTTACCCTGTATTCATTGAGACGGTTTGTTGCCCACAGTCTCCACTATGATACGGGGGTTCAAATCTGGGTTAAATAAAGAATACATTTTTGAAATAAATCATTTTTAATTTTTTTTTTTACATTTAAAATAAGTTACATAACAATATTATAATAAAGCAAAACATAATTAGAGTCAAATTTAGCACCTCTAAAATATATTTTTTAATTTCAATATCGTTAAATATAAGATAACTTTAATTTACATGTAGGATTGTGTTTCTGCTACAAGTGCATGATTATATTATATTAAAAATTGAGTGCATTACGCTAAAGTATGTAATATTAATGCACTCTTGTTAATTCAATAAGCTAAACGGTTTACAGGGGTGTCCATTATTAGTCATTATCACATTAATTAGCTACGCTAGTAACAAACTCATTTACTTACAGTGAAAATCAAATGCACCAAGAATTTTTTACCTACTTTTATCACGAGAGTTTTAAAAAATAGACAATTCTTATGGTATTTTGATGACAATAGGGTGACTGCACGAATAGCTGACAGGAACCAGTAATGGACACATTACTCTTAATTGGAATTTCATACGGTCCTAAATTGATTGTTGCAAAACAAACTGTAAAGTAAAATCTTTCTCATAACTGGTCCAATCACCCTACAATTATATATTTTACCCTAGTTACATGTTTATGCTATTTTTATGATAATACAATTTTATGGTACATTCTAGTTGCATATTTATGCTATTTCTGTAACAAGTGATTTGAAAAAAAAACTACCTTTATTAAACCAAAACTGAGTGCACATTAAATGTTTCTTACTTATATAATATAACATAGTTTAGTCTAATTCTAAAAATATCTAATTTCTAAATACATAATGTTCGGTAAAATTCCAAATCGTATTTGGCCTGTTGTCAATTGATCTAGCCTAGGGTTTAAGGCTTGAAAAAATACTCGCGCTCACATAAATATTCAGCCATATTGGGGATTCGAACGCGGGACCACTAGCTGCTGTGGGGTGGTTGGGAGTGACTAGCCTAAACAATTCGTGAAATTCTATATTTAAGACAAATTTTAAAAGTATATTGTGTAATCTATGGTCTTTCGGTGACGTTGCGTCTTCGTGTTGGTACTTCAGGGGGGGGGGGGTTTGGTGAACCTTAACCGGGACCTCTCGGGACTTCGTGTTGGGCATTTTCGTTTAACGAGTGCAACGCCCGCGGGCAGCATGACGGCGGTAGGGGTGCGCGCGAAGGGTCCTCGGGGCTTCCTCTTGGAGCAACATTTTTTCCAGGCGGAATAGCTCAAGGGGGGACGGCGGGGGCGGCGGGGCCTCCCTGAACCACGGTGCCGGCGCGTACCACTTGCGGGGCGCGAACGGCGGCGGGGGCGCCTCGGGCTGCGGCGGCTCCTCGGGCTGCAACTCACTTTCATCGGGCTCCTTTTCCACGACTGTATCAGTTGAGAATATAGACAGGTCGTCGTCGTCGGGCGTCGCAGGCCGACCGTCACTACTACTGTCGATCTCGGTTGGATAATTATTAGCGGGTGATATTTGGTCCGGGGTTCTGAACACACATTCGTTATAATTAGCAAGATATACTTCGTACGTATTGTCCTCTAATGCCTGAGTGATCGATCCAAACTCCCAAGTGCGGTAGGCTTTCCTCTTGTACCACTGGGTCCAGACAATATCCCCCGTCTCGTATTTTCGTTTGTTTTTATCGGGGCACTCTGCCAGCCGGACCGGCCTAAAGTCAGAAGCCTCGTAATATACATTTCCATCTACCGCCACCGGCGCCGCTGCCTCTTGCGCTGCAGCCAGTGCTGACGCCAATGTTGTATGATTCTTACCAATTACTGCATCACTTTCCGGCCCAGGGCGTAGGCCTGTAATGAATTGTTCAACGAGGCGTGTCTCCAGCCGATCTCCATAATTGCAAAACTCGGTTAAAATTTTGAGTCGCGCCGCCCACGACGCCAAGGACGCGTTTGGGTTCCGTTGTGTATTTAGAAAGTACTCACGTTCCACGTCCCAGTAATCTTTTATTTTGAAATATTTCTCAAACAGCTCTACTAGGTCCAAGAACCTGATGCTGTCCACATGCGGAGCTGCCGCCACATGCCGCAGCAGGCGGTAAGTCTCTTCATTTATATTGTTGAGCAATATTGTTCTCTTCTGTGCATCATCTTGAACACCAACCCTAACAAAATGCTTTTTTAACGATACGTAATATCGTGCCCAACTCTCTTTGGTATGCCGGAATTCATAATCCATTTTAGTGAAGTTTTTATTCTTCACACACTTCCCTCGTGACTAACCGACGATAACGTTAGCGATTCTGGTCGAAGGCGCGCGCGTGGGTAGACGATACACCTAGTCGCTCAATGGTTTGTTTGTTAAAAAAAAACACCACCGTCTTGTTTCGGCGTGCATTCCTAACTGGTATAGATCGCGAAGCGCCCGCCCCCGCGCCGCGCCGCCGCGCCGCCGCGCCGCCGCGCATACGACCTATACCTATTTATGCATACGAGTACGTACAGACGTCATCCGCCTAAAGTCGAGTCCAAAATTAGGCGAACTAACTTGACAGCCGAAAATGTTGCCAGACATAGGAAAAAATAAATAGTTATAGGTTTATGTCGACACAAATATGTCGATATAACCTTGAGCCTTTATGTTAATTCTGATTCTATTTATATTTTATTAAGTAATTGTCGTCGAAACTTTAACACTCATACATACTTGTCAAATAGGGATCACCTACAGCCATTTTATGATATACTATGATAAGAAGGATGTACGGTTAAAAGCGGATATTTAAGATACTTACTCCTCAAATTAGGAACAAAATACAAAAATAATGCTCTTATTACAACAGGCCATTGTGATCCTTTTAGGTGACTTATGTCGGGCTAGTACGCTACATTTCATGTACCATACATATATAGCATTCATTCAAATATTAGTTTGGATCAACAAAGTGGAAATAAGCTATTTGTATAGGAGTGGTATTCAAATTGATTCCGTAAACGTAACCAGAGAAAGTAAATTGTTCCACCAATAAATAAATAATAAAAAATAAAACATTTATTTCAAACCATACAAAAATCCATAGATGTTAGTAACAAGGGCAAAAAATTAAAAACTATGTAAACTTCACAATATAAACAAACATTAATATTTAGACAATACTATTAATAAGAAGCCCGTCGTGTTCGAAATTCAAAATGAGAGTCTTTGTATTTCGAACACGGCGGGCTTCTTATTTAAATCTTGCTTTTTATTTAAATTTTAGAATGCACCTCTGTGGAGAACACGGCACGATGTTCTTAAAAAAAAATATGGCGGGAACGAGAAAAATGTTTTCATCGGATAATACAAAATTAGTTGCAAATTAAAATACAGTTTTAAAACGATTGTTTCAAAAACGTGTCCCGACGTTATACAAAATAGTGTACGATGTAATTGTTGATAAACAAAAGTTTTTTTTGTAGAATTAGCTATAATTACATTATTTAAGGAAGATGGCGTTTATTGGTGTTCTTTTTTTCCACCCTTTTACACAAATAGCTTATTTCCACTTTGTTGATCCAAACTAATATTTTTGAAAAAAATATACACCGTGTCCAATAAGTTCGAATACACATCTTTTTGCACTAACCCTAAAGACATACAGACTACAGGCCATCGAATTCTTATTTTAATTTATAAAGTATGTTGTCGTTAACAAAATACAATCGTTTCAAACGTCAAGCATTTGTAGTTTGCTTTTAATCCACGATGAAACAGTTTCGTGAAACGATTATCCGAAAATTTAGCAATGGCGACAGCCCAGGTGCTATCTTCAAGGCCTTAAAACCTCTTGGAATTAAACGCAATCTAGTTTACACCACAATCAAAAGGTATAAAGAGACCTCCTCAGTAGAAGACAGGAAAAGATCCGGTCGGCTACGTTCAGCTAGAACCGATAGAGTAGTAAAGATTGTGAGAGAGCGACTTCGGCGGAAAATACACCGTTCTATCCGAAAATTGGCTGCTGACCTGAAAATTTCAAAAGGATCGGTACACAATATTTTGAGGGTGGATCTTGGATGCCATGCCTACAAAAAACGAAAAGTTCATGGCATTTCCGAAGCGACCAAGAAAAAGAGAGTACAAAGATCCAATATAATACTTTCTTGGCACGCAGGGGATGAGTTTGTATTTTCTGACGAGAAACTGTTCGTGTTAGAACAGCCTCATAATGCCCAAAATGATCGATTGTGGGCACCAATGATAAAAGACATTCCGGACAACCAGAAAAATGTTCCGAGGTTCCAGAGCTCACCATCGGTGATGGTGTGGGGTGCAGTTTGTAAGCGGGGTAAACTACCTCTAGTATTTATCGATAAAGGCGTTAAAATCAATGCTCAATACTATAAATCCGAGGTTTTGGAGAAAATTAGTGCTCCAAATTTAAAAAGGACGTTTGAGAACGAATATTATGTTTTCCAACAAGACGGAGCTCCTTCACACACGGCAAACGCTGTTCAAGCTTGGTGTCAGGCTAATTTGGCCGATTTTCTGCCGAAACATGAATGGCCACCCAGTTCTCCGGACTTGAATGTATTAGATTATTTCGTGTGGTCGTACATGCTCTCGAAACTACATGATTATAAAATCGCAAACCTGGATCATTTCAAAAAGGTTATCGAGCATACGAGTATTTGGGATGAAATACCAATGGAAGCGGTGCGTGCCGCGTGTGATTAATTTGAGAAACGTTTAAAGCTAGTAAAAAAAGTTAAAGGTGGAGTTATTCCGAAACATTTGTTGTAAATATTGTACATAAGTGTGCCATTAATAAAATATAGTTTTCATTGTATTAACTGTTCGTACATTTATTTTATTGAGAATCTAAACTGTATGCGAACTTATTGGACACGGTGTATGTAATTGAATATTAAATTGTGTATATTATATCAAAATATGGTAGGTGTCACTAAATTGCAAGTAAAAAAAAACTAAAACAGACAAAAATGTTGACTTTAAAGAAGCTAGGACTTTTTTTTTATAAATGTATCTTAAATACATGTATTAAATATTCAAAGGACGTGTCAATCGATAAAGTAGTTTGGCCAATATAAATTAAAAACTGTTTTTTTTTATATTTCGCTAATCGTAAGTATTTAAGGCTTAAATATTCAGTAAAATTATATTTGACAATGAGGCAAATAAACGTGCATATTCAGTTTTCATAATTCAGCCATCAGGGGCGATTTTACTATAGCAGACCGGCCAGACCCTTTGACCAACTTCCCTAACTTGGATGAAGCTGAAAATTTGCATACACCTTTAGTTCTAATGACAATAGCTCTAGAATAATATAGTACCATCGAGCTGGTCTGGTGATGGAAACTCAGAGTGGCCATAGGAACTCCTTAATTACACATGATAAACCCGTCGTGTTACGGCTTGTTAAAATCGTCTTGACAAGTAGGTGACGACTGTGCAAACAAAAGTACAGTCGGCGATAAAAGCTTCTCCTAAAAATGATTTTTTTGGGAGAAATTAATTTCAATTAATTTTCTTGTGATGGCGGGAACAAAAGAATTACGTGCGACTGTAATTTCGTTAGATATGGCGGGATAAAAACCAATGGAGATTTTCCGTGCCTTAATTTGGGATCAGCATTAACTTTATATAATACACCATAAAATGTTACAAGGAGACTGAATCTCTGAAAGATCGCCAAAAGAGTGGTTCGCCCGCGGTCTGTAAGGACGATTGCGAACATCAAAATAGTCACAGAGCGACTTCACCGAAATTCATGTTGCGCCCAGAAAAAATATCTCTGCAGACTAAATTTTCGTGAGTTGCGCTAAACAAAATACTGGAATACAATGTCAAGGAAAAGGCTTATAATAGTAGAAAAATTCACTTCCTTAATAATCGCCTTTGTAAATTACGACGCGAACGTTGTCCTATGCTGCAGAAGAGAGACGCTGCGAAAAAATACGATAGAATAAAAAAGTTCAACCGACCAAATAGTAAAGTTTATGCCAAAAGCAGCAAAGAGGTTCCAGCTCCAGCACGAAATGTATCGCGGTCCCATCATCAAACCAGTGTTGTGGTATGGTGGGGCGTTTCGTATGAAGGTGTCACTCCGCTCCATGTTAGCCAACAAGGCGTCAAGGAGCTCGTATAAATAATAGAGGCTGTCATTTTGATTAATAATTGTTGGTAGTTATTGGTTAATGTATACTTATTACTTACTATCTGAAAATTTTAAAGGTATACATACTAAACTTAAAAAATATATATTTGTACATTTTATATCGTCCCAAACCGTATGAACACACGAGGTAAGGTAGGTTTTGCGGGTGGTAGGACCTTGTGCAGGGCCCGTCCGGATCGCTACCACCATCTTATCCATTAACCTACCGCCAAACAGCAGTGTTCGCATTGTTGTGTTCCGGTTTGGGGATAAGACAGCCGGTGAAATGACTAGCATAGAGGCATTCCATCTTAGTCCTCAGGGTTGGCAACGCATTTGCAGTCTTAGGATTGCATCGCAGTCCTGTGAATGCGAATGTCTATGGGTCACAGTTTCCACTTACCATCAGGTGGCCTGTGTGCTCGTTTGTCTTCTCTATAACATAAAAAAAAAAAAAAAAAAAAAAAAGGTAAGACGCGCCGTGCGCCGTGATCTCACTTTAAATTAATTCCTTTTCTTTAACCTCCTAAAGCCCTACGAAAAATTCAGCTTGTAGTATTATAGTTTTATACTCATTCAGACCCAAGTACTTAAAAGACTTAGAGGACACGCCATATTCGTTTAGCGCGCAATTTGAAAACAAAATGGCGGGTTTTATAAATCTTTTTATTACGCGAACTCCTACTTTTATGGTTACAAATAGGTTCTTCGAAACGATATCTACTAATAATTGGCACATGTTCAAAACTTTTTTTTTATATTTTATGTGTATTTATTAATTTTAAAAATAATAATTTATAAGTTAAAAAGGAAAACATGGGGTGCTCAACACCTTTGGCCAAGGCTGTATTTTAGTTATTTATTTATTTTATTGCTCAAAATTGAATAGTTTATTAAAGGCAGCAACAAGCATTCTCTACCAGTCAGTCAGTCGGGTAAAACTAAAACAAGTAGCTAGGTGCAATAAAATAACAATGTATTTCCTTTTTTTTCCATTAGTCCCTATTAAAGACTGTACGGCGGCTTCTGCCTTTTTAACACAACAGATTTTTACATTAAATATTGTTTTGAACGTTGTCCAAATTTCATTCCGCATAAGTTAAATACCGTAAAACGGGGTTAATCGGGATAAGAAAGGACACAACCTAAAATAAATCATAACTAGTTACAAGAAGAACAAGTACATACATACCGTCGTCACCCTTTCATCCCAGAGTGGGGTAGGCAGAGCTACAGAATTAGCAACAACTCTAGCAACTTGTTGTTAATTCTGTAACCACATTTTGCACAAACAGGCTAAGATGTTTACCATGCCATGCGTATTTTAGTGATAGGTTGTAAGCCCATCGCCTTACAATACTACAAGCCTTTAATCCCTTAATCGCCTCTTACGACTTCCACAGGAAGACATGTAGTGGCACTATTCTAAGCCGGTAACCACACGGCAAACAAGAACAAGTATTAAGTGGAAAATAATGTTACGTCTATTGGAAATAATGACAGTCTTATAATCACTACTTACTCGTTAATCCCTATTTACCTCGTTTCACGGTACTCTCACTTTCCTTCTCGCGTCGACTTCATTAAAACATGTTTGGTTGTCATGGCAACAAAGGCTCGCCACTTAACTGTCTGCGCTCATTTATTAGGCCCTCGTTACGTTACGACGTGTACAAACACGACGAATAGAATAGGGAAATATTCCTACAGGATGTTTGCCAGACATAACAAATAGCAGGGACGAACCTCCAAAACCTCGTTAGTAACATTTTTAAAGCAGAGCAAAATGCACCTTTATGTCCATAAGTTAAGATCCATTTTGCTCTATAATAAATTTGTTGGTTACGCTCTTTTGCAATATAACCGACGAAATAACCCGCGCTAATGATCAGATGCCGTTTATTAGCGGCGGATATCCTTTGTTGGCGGCTCCGTGGCCAAAACGGCAAATACGGAACCCTCCATATTTGTCCGTATGTCACTACAAGACGTATGTTGATGAAGTTAGAAGTATTCGTGTCCCGTATAAGCCGCTTCTTAGTTTGATAATTTAAAGGTACTCTTCTGTTTTGTGTTAACATAGAGTTTGTAGTGTATTGTAAGCGCGTGTCGTGTAACAGATGATGAAAAAAATGTTTTTGTTGACTCCAACGTTTTGCACATATTTGGAGTTCCTTTACAAACAGGTTACAAAGCTATTGTTTTATTGTGAGTTCCTTTACAAACAGGTTACAAAGCTATTGTTTTATTTGGAGTTCCTTTACAAACAGGTTACAAAGCTATTGTTTTATTTGGAGTTCCTTTGCAAACAGGTTACAAAGCTATTGTTTTATTTGGAGTTCCTTTACAAACAGGTTACAAAGCTATTGTTTTATTTGGAGTTCCTTTACAAACAGGTTACAAAGCTATTGTTTTATTTGGAGTTCCTTTACAAACAGGTTACAAAGCTATTGTTTTTATTGAGTTGAAACGTTTGGAAACAATCGCTCCGATTTTCCGAGAGTTTTAAAGTTCCTCTTTACCTTTAAAAGCGTATGTCCAAAAATATGAAAAATAAAACAAAGGGAACGTGTTTAAGAAATAATATTTAAACATAAAATAGTAGAAAATTCACATTTTGGTGTAGCAACTTTTTGATGTGTATTATATGACAACACTGTCGTTCTTCCTCTTCTGTTATTATAGCCTCTGAAAGATGGCGCATTGTTAAAATTTATAATACAGTCCACTGCTTAAAAACCCAGCTTGCTTTTTATTTATACATGCAGGTTTGTGGTCCTTCATCACCTGTGATCAATGTGTAGTATAAATTCAGTGAATCTACGACTAACTCGTTGTGATTTCGAACCGGCGGCGGTCGGTTGGCAAGTTGAAGAGAAATTTCTATAGCTTTTCGCTTCCAATCATCGTTACACACGGAATATCTACAGTGTTCATAGTGCGTTAAGTGATTTATCTATGAAATCTCATAGGATGCAATCAATAATTGCATTCCAATAAGTTCATTGTGCAAGTAGGTACATGTTTTTCGTCAGTGGCGGGTCAGTTTAACTTGGGTGCGTGACGTCATACATCGGTCTCGTCGGCCATAGAGAATATAGCTCTAAGTTGGCCATACTGCTGGTTTGAGCGCGAAGCGCGCTCTGCCTGTAAACGTCAGGTGCCAATGTTCCTGTCAGTAGTGTCAGTTAACTCTGCCTGTGCGGTGTAAACAATCATATTAACCTCATATAAGGGGGGGCCATTTGCAACGTTAAAAGATGGCGGATGTGTAATTTGTTTTAGTTTTATTTTTTTGTGTATTTAGGTGTTCAAAGTTCTTTTCTGATAGTGATTTGTACTTTTTATGCCATTGTGTTGCACAGTGATTGAAAACTTGGACTTATTTCGCGTATCTGGCATCTTTCTTCTCGTTACAAGTGGACTCGAAGTGGTACATAGGTTAAAACTATCTTGACCTCTGTCCTACAAACTACCGAACAACGTTGCTCCCAATTTTCCCAGAGAAGATTGGATTGTATTTTATTGCTATATTGATTTATACTTATATACACTTGACACTGGCGAAATCACTAATTCGTGGAAACGCCATAGCCCGGCGGTAGTAGCTGTTGAAGTCGCCGCGGGGCAAAAAAAAAAAAAAAAAAACCTCATAAGTGCGAATCTAGTGTTTTCGTAAATAAAAAGTGCATATTTCGCGTTGTGAATATCTCACGTAGTGAGTTGCGTACATACGGTGAGTGTTTCCGTGCTATACCTATCATGGATGACCTGAAAAAGTTGCGGTATGCGCGTGGACAATTGAAAGGTACTGTGACGAAATTGGATAATTATGTCAACGACCAACAAAAACTTTCGGCGGCAACTATTGAAATGTTATATTCACGTAAAGAAAAGTTAATTAGTGCTTTCAAAGAATTCGAGCTCATGGGTCATACACAATCACAAAAACAAAAGTTGTCTCTCCTGTGGTCAATAGTTAAGGGCTTGTGTGCATATAAGTAATTATTTTATTTGATAGGACTAAAGTAGACGTGACGCCGTTTATGCGGATGTGGGTTCAGTCAGAAAATTAGGCCTTAAACACGTTAACTTCGGGTATGTCCACAGGAAAGACGGGAACCTAAATCTGTGTATGACCCTCATACAGTTGGAAATTTTAATGCTTGACAGCAATGATAGTGAAGATGTTTCTCTATTGGAAGAAAAGTGTTATAATGTTATTTCTAAGTTAAATGCCGCTAGTAAGTTATTAGTTGCGTCTGAGACACAGCAAAACAGTGCTATAACAGCATCAAAGCTGCCCACCATTGACATACCTGTATTTAATGGAAAATAATTCACTAAATATACTCCATTTATGGATTTATTTATGGCTGTCATACACAACAATAGCACATTGTCAGATGTGCAAAAGTTGTTTTATTTACGGAAATTCTTGACTGAGGATGCTCTGAATGTTATCATAAAAGACCCCGGACCTAAAGTATGGAAAATGTGGTTTCAGTTAAATATCCTGAGATTTTGATATGTTATAGTATGGAAAGTCCTGAACAAAAGTCTCTAGGGGTGCTACCACTGTTTCCAAGTCCTTTTCAGAGTTTCGACAGATTTTGTACTAGATAACAAAAACTATAAACAATGGATGAAATGAAAGAAAAATAGCGTTACAGGTTAAATCTTATCAATCGATATTTACATATTTATAGAATACACATGTACCGAATCACATATTTTACAAATGTACACTTTTAACTTAGTTTAGGTAATACATTTAACTTGCATTTCTATTCGCACAGTCCAGTATGTAATTTAATAATACTTATTAATATCTTATTTTTATACTTTAATAAATCTCAAAGACGGAAATTATTGCAGGACTAGGTATTATGCACTCCTTTATCACCTTTTGTGAAGCTAAAGCTTTAATTTTTCTCCGCTGCATTTCCCCTTTGCTTTCTATGCAGTAAGGTATAATTTTACTAACAATGTCACTTGATATTTTTCCAACCGTAGCAACTGTATTTATCGCAACTAGTTATTTGGTTGAAGCTCTCATAAAGAATGTTTGCGCCCGGACAAGTTAGAAGAAAAAGTCTAGCGAAGTCGAGGGTCGAATTTAATCACTCATTCAGGCCCTATTTTCTACCTTTTTACATTTTCCCCCAGTGCGGCTACTACACCTGATTTTTGCGAAATACTTACCTAACCCTACTTAAGGTTGATGCAGAGAAAGCGATTGTTGAAAGTTTAGACCGGTGCACCTGGCGAGGGAGACAGGCGTGAAGGTATACATGTACCTATACTTAAACCTTTTACCTAGGCCTAGTAAAGTTTCAAAGTTCCATAAGTTTCTCACATAATTATTCTTAATTTTAGGAGTAAGTATCGTAAATATCCGATTTAAACCGTACATCGTTCAGATCATAGTACATCATAAAAATTGCTGTAGTACATTCCTATTTGGCAAGTATGTATGAGTGTGAACGTTTCGACGACAATTACATAATATAATATAAACAAGGTTATATCTACATATTTGTGTCGACATAAACCTATCACTATTTATTTTTTCCTATGTCTGGCAACGTTTTCGGCTGTTCGCCTAATTAACTTAGTAACTGATCACGAAAAGTATATCGAGTGCCTGATAGACAGTAAAAGAAATAAAAACACGTTTACTGATCTGTCATTCCACCGTAACACCCGAAACGGTTACTTTTTATTAGTGATTCTCTCGTTAATCTCATCCTTTTGATTAGGCGTGTTAAGGATAAGACAATATTATCCAAATAGTAGACCATTCACAAGTCATTTTCCTAGTTTCTTATTACAATATCGAAATAAACCTTGATAAAAAGAAGCCGTTTCGGGTGTTACGGTGGAATGACCCTGATTAACGATTACTATAATTTTTTTTTATTTACAATGTTATACACGTTTAAATTTACTTGTCAAGACAGTAAAGCGAAACCGCAAGCTTTTACAAGGGAATATGCATTGATTTTTCAAATGGCATTTGTCAACAAAGTAGAAAAATAACGTGAAAGAGATCATCAAGAGTGGAATTTGAATTAGAATACAAGCATTTTGAACTTTTGACTCCGCAGCGATTAGACGGAGTGATCTGATATGCACTGTGTCGAAATAGGTAGGCCATATAAACTCCAAGTCAAGACTGCACCGAGCAAACGTCGTCGAGCAAAAGTGGTGTCCTCATTACTATTATTGTGTTTTATAATTAACTAAAGAATTTCCTTGCAATCAGTCGATACGTTTTAGGCGAACTTGCGCGGACCAGAGTTAGCCCTTAACCCAGAGTTAAGCGTCTACTTTTGTACGTGGTTTGCCGCCTAACCTCGGGTTAAGACGCTAACTCTGGTCCACGCAAGTGGGCGTTAGTAGCGCAAGTAAAAACACAATTTATGGGATACGTAACAAACTTTAATAACATTACCCTTTGAGTAGTCAGCTTAACGGGAAAAGGTGGCCTCTTTTTTCCGTTAAGTTGATAACTCTAAGGTGAGTTGTTATTAAATAAAATATGTGATATACTTACCCTATAAGTTGTGTTTTCATTTTTAGTACAAAAACCTACCGACCAATTTTAGGAAAATACTTTAGTTTATTAGAAAAGACAATAATAGTAATGACGGCGCCACTGTACATACTCTGCAGTCTTAACCCGTTTCCAGACATAGTACATTTCATCGACCACATTCATGTCGCTCAAAATTGAACTGCTACCTACATTTTAAGACTCAACTTTAATTGAACTTTTCTGAAATATGACTTCATGGATCAGTATCCTTCAGGAAGTTACGAATTCGTGGCTCTATTCCATTTCTTATTTGTATCCTTATTTAGGTTGTTTTATCCCCACGAGAACACAACAATGCGATCACTGGTTGCCGGTAGGTAAAAGGTCCAAGTTCTTTGATATTATATTTATTATTTATTTAGAAAATTCGTGTTGTAGTAAATAATGTCTGCATTCTCGGTAAGCCGCTTAGTTAGAGTGCACGTATTAATGTAACGAAAGTTTCCACGGTCCATTCAAGTAAAGAGACAAGACTAAGACCTTTTCAATGCGATATAGTGCACCTGTCTATGTCCTTTACTTTCCCAAAGGAAGTTTGGTTTGTTCTCGTAGGAAAGTAGTCTTTATTCTATAGGGAACACGAGTAAAATTACGATATTTATGAAATGAGTAAAATGTTATTTTACGAAAGTACTTCAAAAGAAAAATATTTAGTTCCTTAAGTTGTTTATTACGGTTGACAAGAAAATATCGTGTACAGAAACGCTTCTCGAAACATTGACATAAATACTACTTTTAATTGAATATTTTGTGACAAGATTCCGTGCAGAAATTGTAATCTAATCGAATAGTTAGATACTAAAGTAGTCTTTATTCTTTAAGTACACGAGTACAAGCCCGAGAATCTAGGCGGTAAAAGCCACTGTCTTTGACCTGTTATCGTATTGTCAATTTATTGACAACTAGCGACCCGCCCTCGCTTCGCTTCGGCTTATTTGAGTTTTCTATAACACACGTACATAAAACAAAATTTATTATACATAAAAACCTTCCTCTTGAATCACTCTATCTACTAAAAAAAACCGCATCAAAATCCGTTGCGTAGTTTTAAAGATCTAAGCATACATAGGGACAGACAGCGGGAAGCGACTTTGTTTTATACTATGTAGTGATTGACTCCATAATATTGAATTAGGTACATATATTGACATACCTTGTAAAGACAATTTATTTTTATATTTATATAAATTAGTGTAGAATTGTTATGTAAACACTGAACTTTCGACATGTAAAACTCTGTTTTATCAAGGAATAAAAAAAATAAAAAAAATAAAAATAAATTGATAGCTCTTATTTACATGACAGTAATAGCGGCCGAGTTAAAACATTACTACAGAGGCCGGGAAGTAGGGGGTTGCCGGATAGTTACGAGGCTGGCAACCCCTTTTCACGGCGAGGTATGTATAGTGCTTTTCTCAAACATATGCAATGAAATAAAAAAATACATCATTCAAAAAAGTAAATTATAAATACTCGTATTTTCATGTCTCATACTCTGAATGTAGACCATTTTATCTTAGAAGCGGGTTGAATTGAAAGTGATAAAATTAAGTACCAGGAGCGCAGCGGTAATTAGAAGGCTTATCAGGCATGGCGCAACTTAGATCGCAGGCGGTGCGGTGCGGCGCACCGGCGGACTGGCGGGCGCACGCGACACAGCGCGGATGTCTCCCAAACATTGAAGTCGTGCGTTTGTTCATACTCCAATCTAAAAAATATTTGTACGCCTTTTCACACTTGGATCTTGATTTTTCTGGCAACAAGTTATTTGTTACAATCGTGGCTGCATTTATTATATCCGGCGGAGTGTGCATAATATCGTTCTCGGAGTCACTACTACTCATATTTTTAACTAAAACAATACAATCAGCTTTTCACAATCCTACTTTCGAAACAATAAAAATCAAAAAACAATTCAAGCAAATGACAACAACCAAACAACAATAATAATGGCGGTAATTCGATCCTTCGTCAAGACGAATGTTTTTTTTAAATCATAGACAAATGAATGAAGTCCCTATTCTCATGTCGCTCGAGATCAAAAATCGTGCAGTTTGTATTAAAAAAACATATTGAATTGACGTGTCTTATAAATAACTGTTTTACTATCTATGAACACTAGAAGTTTTGACAGCTATTCCAAATTTAAACTGATATTAACCTTACAGAATTTAGTACTGTAATTTTAACATTACAGTACTACCACAGATGAGAAAATTCTCATAGTTAAATTGGTTGTCATAACGCTGGTCATTTCCTACGGGTTTTGAACGCATAATAGAGGACTTATGATATGCGTGTAGATAAACTAACATAACGCCAACATTTCATTGCATGTTTGAGCAATAGTACATTACTACAGAGGCCGGGACAAAAGGGGTTGCCGGCCGAAGACATATAGACGGCCGAGCGCCAAGCGAGGCCGGATAGGTCTGAGGCGGGCAACCCCATATTTCCCGCCGAGGTATGTATAGTGCTTTTCTCAAACATATGCAATTAAATAAAAAATACATCACTCAAAAAAGTAAATTGATAAATGTCCACAGAAAAGTAATTGGGTGTTAAAATAAAGTACCAGGAGCGCAGCGGTAATTAGGAGGTATATCAGGCATAGCGCAACTTAGATCTCAGGCGGTGCGGGCAGCCGGCGGCGGGCGCACACGACACAGCGCGGATGTCTCCCAAACGTTTATGCACTCCTAGTACTTGACGTTATAACATTTTCTCAAAAATTTTAAAAATATTATTTTTTTAATACGCATAGTGGCAGAATGTCATGATGTCTGTGCCACAAATTTATGTGGAATGGAAATTAAAAAAGAGGACTTTGCAGGCCTAGGCCTGCACGATTTGTATGAAATTCCCTTAACGACCTCCTGTCCCAGCCGCACCTGAAACGTCATACTTCGCAGCCTATTGTAAGGCACACAATGTCAATATTCCATAGCATGTTTGAGAAAAGATAGTTTCGCCGCCGCTGCCATCACAGGCTCCCGCGGCCCCACACTGCATCCACAAGTTACGTGTACAGGATTGTTTTCATGGTGCTTCCGATTTAATATGCAATAGAGAAGACTTAAAAATGAAAAGTATTTTCATTCGTTTAATTTACTCGTAGGAGGAAAATGAGGCACTTTACGTTTTAGTTTTTCAAATCATGTTTGAGAAAATCACACCATACCAGGTCAAAGACGTTATGGTGTTTACCACCTACGAGTAGAATAGAGGTTCTGCTCTCTAAATACAGAAGTGCGCTTATCGTTGTCTAGTACCCATAGTTCAAGTCTAGAGCTTAGTTTGGGACTAGGTCAATCTGTGTGAGATGGTTCCCCTATATTTTCCATAAACATGTGAAACACCATGTTTAAATTCAAATCGATTTTTTTTATTGCGTTTTACGTGGTAGGGTAAATTGCATATTACTAGCCACCCTCCGGTAACTGGCCACTTTGCAATAAAAAGTGTAAAGCAAGAGATTTGCTCACATTTTTGCGATTAAACTAGAATAGAGTTACTACCTAGATCCTGAGTTACTACCCGGAGTACGGTCCAAGTATCGTTACTAACAGCGTCAGTAAGAAATTTGATGGCTAGTAACTAAATTACACTTTCTAAAGTGGCCAGTTATTGACAATTTACCCTAGTACTTAAATTAATTAAGACTAGATCTTAGTTTGAGACGAAGTACATTTACCCTGTCAGGCCGGGAGGCATGGTATACGATCTTTACGGCTTACCTCAAAGGACGGGGGGAGGCAGACGCTGCACAAGCGCTCAAAGGAGATTACTTGCATTCTGAAAGTATGAAATACCTTAACGTCGTCACGTTCTGCTCGAATATTTTATATAATATTTACAGTATTAGGTAAATGTACTAGGTACTAGTTTGGATGACTTTTTTTTTAAAACAATTATTTTTGGTTAAGATACCTTGGTTGGTGTGGTTGCCGGGTTAGAATAGTGCCACTCCATGTCTTCCCGTGGATGTCGTAAGATTAAGGAAATAAAGGCTTATAGTACTGTTAACCTGTCACCAATACACTGGTAAACAACTTGGGCTAATTGGGATTGTTCATATTTTTACAATTACTCCAATTCGAAAACCATTTCGAGGAATAAGGTTTTAAAGCCGTTCTGCATTATTAAGTTTTTGAAATATTTCTCTATTTTGGATATTTCGACAAAAGTATATTTAACCTTTGTTTGACTTTCGTTTTCGGCTTTAAGCCCTCCTAGGTGTATTTTACGGGTTAGGCGAAAACAACTTGAAATAGTATGTTTTAATACACTATTAAAATCACTTTTTTTCATTGGATATCATTTAATTGATGTAATTTATTAGAAAATGCCATCCCAAATTAAAAATAATCATGTCATCCATAAAATGTCTGCTAAATAAATAAAGATATGAAAAAAAAAACTATTGGTTCAAATACAAAATTAATGAAATTGGTGTCTTAGAATTTCCTATTCTTTCGAATGAGAAAGTAAAAACCGTGAGTTATTTTTTTTGGTCAATCCCAATTGTGCATAATGTGGTTACAGAATTATCAATTACCCCACTCTGACAATGAAGGCTCAATTTGTGTATGTATGTTTGTAAGATAACTGTCGAAAAGAAAAGGTATCTCTAGTTAGTTATGTGGATTATTAATTACTATAGATAACGTTGGTATGCTTGTGCTAACATCGTTAACTTTCTTACTCGCGTGACTTTTTACTGTGTTTTGTCCATTGATTGCGGCACTGCCACCCTCGCTCGCGACGTTGGAACTATATCACCGGTGGACACTGCCATAAGCGATCACAACGCACAGCCGTTTAAGGTGATGCGGCATGAAAATTCATCAAATGACACTGTTGAACGTCGATTATTTAATGATTAATCTATTTACTTTTTCTATTATGATACTTCTAATTATGACTTTTATTTTATTTACGATAGGGTAAATCGTCAAACTGGTCACTTTAGAAAGTGTCATTTAGTTACTAGCCATCAAATTTCTTACTGACGCTGTTTGTTAAGGTACAGTGCTCCGGGTAATGACTCAGGATCTAGGTAGTCTAGTTTAATCTCAAAAATGACAGGAAATCTCTTGCTTTACACATTTTATTGCAAAGTGGCCAGAGTTACCGGAGGGTGGCCAGTAATAAACGATTTACCCTAGTCGTTATAGCTAAGATTATGAGTATCTGAAGCGGATATTATCGTGTTTTTTTTTTAATTGCATATTGTCATAATATTTTCTAAGTTAGTAAGATTATTTACTTATAAAGTCTTTAAATAAAGTAAGATTATTTACTTATAAAGTCTTTAAGTAAAGTTAAATCTGATAAATTACTTTCGGTTGGGATGCATTAGGGTGACGGCACCAATGATGGACACTTTTAGCTGACAGGCACCAGTAATGGATACTTCACTCTTAATCCAAATTTCATACAGTCCTAAATTGATTGTTGCAAAACAAATGAATAACCCTTATCTTCTGTAAAATAAGAATCAAGTGTCCATTATTGGTGCCTTGTCTATTACTGGTTCCATCACCCTATATTCATTTCAGTTTAAAAAAAAAAGTGCCGCTATTTTATGCGGTAAAAACACAACACAACGCCGAGATTGTAGGCGCTAAAAACCATATCGTATTTGACCTGTTATGGTGTTGTATTTAACTCGGCAGCCATTACTAAGCTGTCTAGTAAATAAGAGCTATCGAAACGTTGACAATACGATAACAGTGCAAAGACAGTGGCTTTTATCGCCTAGAATACACACAACGACGACACTGAAAAGGTGGAAATCCTATCAACAATGTATTTTTCATCACACTTGCTCGTAAATGGTGTTGTTCCATGCCTGTATACAGAAGGACAATGGCCTAAATTGTTCCCGCGGGAATTATGGCGAGTTTGTCATCCCTAGGGAGTAATGACTTTCTTTTTAAAATTTGAAACTCTTCAGTACATCATTTCTGACTAAGGAGGTTTAATTTTCAGCCAAAAATTAAATCGGTTTCTAATTTCATCTTTAAAAATTAGCTATAGACTAACTTACATTACACAAAACCTATACGCTTCATTAAACTTCATTATTTTTATACCTATTTCAAGTTTATATCAACATTTATCATTAATTTTAGTAATTATACATTTTTATCAAATTGGCTAAATCTGGCTCGAATCCAGGTCGAAACTAAACGCAGTTATTATCTGTGGTAGAGGTCACAAAAAAAATATCGTTTCCATTTACGTTCCCGTTCGTCAAAAGTTATTTCTTTATATTTTGCAGAGTTAAAGTGTTTTTTCCTCGCAAATGTGATGAAAACCACTGTGTGTATCACAGGCAGTAAGGGGATTACTAACTCGAGTCATTAAAAGCCCTCCGCCTTCGGCGTCGGGCTTCTAACACTCTCGTTAGTAATTCCCTTCTTACTACCCTTGATGCACAATGTACTATTTCCAGTCCATGATACGGCAGCGTAGTCTGCGAAGCTTAATCGAATGCACTCCGAGCCTTATAAATCCCCTTACACAGTCTCATGCATGTACCTAAAATTAACGCTCGCCATATCACGTCGAGGGGTTAGCTTTAGTTGGATTTCCTCCCGGTTTCCCGTTACTAATCGAATTACGCTGGATCCGTCCAACGTTGTCCCAGACAGATAAGGGGAGGTGAGATTTCCCTGTTTTGCATTATCGACTCGGGCCATTACTGGGCTGAGGTTCTAGTCGATTAAAATCGTATCGTCTTTGACCTGGGCCCTATTGCATAATAAATAGACCCCGTTATCAATTGCTCAGTTTGGGGGCAAACGTCACAATAAGGTAATATGGGGACTAAATGGAACGGTGTTCATTAACACTACAACTTAGTGAATTGGTGTTCAACGGTTTTTTTATTTGTTAATTTATTATGAAACATACAATAATAAATTGTAATAAAAAATCTTTCATTTCATAATAATTAAAAAAAACACTATAGCAGAGATGTGTTAAATACGAATCAGATCTTTTGATATGTTATTGAGTGACTAAATCAACCTCATTTTTTACCGATTCAGATTATCGAAACTGTCCCATCACTTGCCCCCAAACTGAGCAAATGATAACGGGGTCTAATAATAAAGTACAAGTCATTAGTAAAAATCCATTCAAAACCACTAATACTATTGTACTTGCTTGTACTTTGTTATGCAATCGGCCCCTGGGGACCGATTTTTTATTTTCGAGCGCTCTAAAGTTTCAATCGAAAGTGACGAAAAACAATGAAATGGTGTTTTTGACTTACGAGCGATAGAAAATATGAACACGAGCGGTCCGTGTCATTCGTTTTGAATTCTATCAATAGAAAGTATTATTTGACATCTGTCAAACAAGTTAAAACTATAACATAAAACAATTCTGGAAACCTAGCAACACCATAGACCACACACCACAGACGAGAAAGCGTTCCATTTTTCCTAAATTTATAACCAGTCAATAAGCGAAAATAATTAATTAAGAATGATGTAGTGAAAATAAACGTAAAATAATCTCATTCGCAAGTAAATAATAAATTCCTTATTATAATTTCAACTATTGTTAGCTTCGCACATTTATTCGCATTTGAAATATGAATTACAAAAAACCGGTAAAACATCGACTTTGTGCGTATAATGAAACACGTTCCAACATTACAATACTATTTAGGCAATCCATCAGTATTGAGTGAGAATCTCAAAAGTATGGATTTACGGACCATTCGAAAATAAAGCTTGAAAGATTGTCGCATACGAATATTTTCTACCGCTCGGTTTTGAAATCGAACGCTCGAAATTCAAAAATCGGTCCCCTGTATTGTTTTCGACTTTGCTGCCATTACTGTTAAGTGAATAAGAGATATCAAAACGTTGACGATACGATAAGGCACGATAACAAATACGATATGGTTTTTAGCGCCTAGAAATACGGCCCAGAAGCGTTTTCATTTTGAAAATCGAAGGCTTGTCTGCATACAAAATGAAAACAACTGTCCTACTTTGAAGTCGATTGCGATTACGAGTGGTTAGGCAATAGCGACGCCGGTCAGATACGATTTGATACGCTGCGCGTTCGTCACTCCGGCGCTCATTAATGCCCGGTTCCTATATTCAAGAAACGAATCGTTTTCCTTACGTCTCGTTTAAAATTTGACACATTTTGTACGTAGCAAAATTAAATGTCAAAATGTTTTCCTTACGAAAACGATTCGTTTCTTGAATATAGGAACCGGGCATAAGACTGCGCCGAGAGTCTTTAATTATTTACAATTTTGTTTGATGCTATGTTGATCCATTATTGGTGGTATAATATGCTGCAGTTTAATAGTGCACAGGCTTAAGATTATAGTCTTAAGAATGCAATGTCTATGGGCCACAAGTACCACTTACCAACTTACACTTGACGACGCGCTGGCCTAGTGGCCACGTAGCTAGCGGTCCTGGGTTCGAATCCCGGTAAGGGCATATATTTGTGTGATGAGCGCGAATATTTGTTCCCGAGTCATGGATGTTTTCTAATGTATTTAAGTATATATTTCTCTATATAAGTATTTATATCGTTGTCTTGTACCCATATTACAAGCCTAGAGCTTAGTTTGGGACTAGGTCAATTGGTGTGAGATTGTCCCCTTATATTTATTTTATTATTATTAACATCAGCCCCCTATTTCACCCTTTCGACAATGACAGGTTATATCGTCGCTTTACTATCTCAACCTCGTATCTGATCGAATCGTTTGACAGGAAAGTAGTGTTTATTCTTTAGGGAACATGAGAGCTTTTCCTATCTAACGAATCGATCATATACGAGGTTGAGAAAGTAAAGCGACGATATGTGACATTTTAGTGTACCTGGCGCAGCTTATATGAAACCCAGTCATGTGTCAGCGTGTTAACTTTGGAATGTATAACTTATTGTCACCTGTCCGTTGTGTGTGTGCCCGTTAGCGTTCCTCACTCTGTAAAAAGAAACAGGAGTTATCTCCGTCTTACGTCATGAGCGGGGAAGTGCATAATGCGATCCCCTTTTTAAGGGGAACTCTCTACGAGTTCCATTAAAATATCAAATAACTCCCCAATTAGCAATGCTACTTGTTTCTGTTCGATAATTATTTTACGAAACTAATTAAAGTACGAATTGGATACTCTGTTACTTGTAAAGCCCTTGGCTGTCTTATTCGACATCGCATTAATTAAATAAAAATAATTAATTAGAAAAAAGGAATACTCTGAAAAGGATACGGTTGTTTGTTTAGGCATTGTTTTTAAGGAGTATGCGGTAATTGACAGCTGATCCGTGAGCCGTTGATCCCCGTGGAAGTCGTAAGAGGTGACTGAGGGAATAAAGGCTTGCAGTATTGTTAGGCGTTGGGCTTGCAACCTGTCACTAATATACACATGGTAAATATCTTAGCCTGATTGTGCCAAATGTGGTTACAGTATTCACAACAAGTTTTCAAAGTTGTACGTAGGTAATATATAATGTAGTGTTGCCTCCTCCACTCTGGGAATACAGGCGTAAACCCTGTGACAATAGAACTTGCAAAAGATGTAAACAAAATCAAACGAACCAATTAACCATGATTACTCCAATATCCTTTTTTTTAAAGATCCTAGTGAGGTCGTTGCAAAGATTTATACACTAGTTAGATCATTATTTTCATATTAAGTTTAAGATGAAATAACTATTGATTTACCTACGTTATTTTTATTAAAAACACGCTTGGTCAATATTAGAGGTTATGTGTCAATCAGTACCAATTTGTTTACATCGTTCACAAGTTCTATTGACGGTGACCTTAAAGATATGTATACATGTATGATAGTTGATTGAGGGTTAACTCAAGTACGGGGCGAATAAATAAAACTATACTCGTAGTCTAAAGTCGGTATTTTATTTTATTTAATGTTTGTGGTTGTTAAAAATAGCACCGAAACCGGGAGGAAAACGGTTGCAGGACGAATACTAGCTAGCACGGTCGAGGCACAGTCGAGGCACTATACATGGTAGATAGTTAAGATGGGGCAGTAAGGGCAGCTACTAGATCCCTTGCGGCCTCGCGAAAATGCTCCTAAGGCTTATCCACGAAAAAAAGTAGCCATCAAAAACTAAGTCTCCACTGTCTCCCAGTAGGTCTAAGTAGTTCAAACCGCAATTAAACTGCCAACTGAGTATTCTTTTATACGTGTAAGAATCTAAAATACATAAATTTTTCCTTACAAGTTGTGAAAACCTACATAATGCCAGTTAAGGCTTAGACCTAAAATGATTGCATACAAATGTGTGTACTTCTGCCATGATTTAAAACAATTTATGACCTCCACACGGTAATTAAAAGTCTGAAAAGACATTCGTGGAACATTATAGCGTCAATAATCTATTCGAGTAAAGAAAAAAAAAGAAGCTCTGTGACCCAAACGTGAAAAATACAAAATCTAAGACTAAAATGCATAGTTTACGAAAGTTACCCCAAAAATGGATAGCATCTGATATAAATATCCATAACAGCACTCAAAACGAAAGGTGAAGAGTCCGTCTATAGTTAATTTATTTAAAAAATGTAATTTCATGTTGAAGTCCTTAGTTATATCACAGTGGCTACTTTTTTTCGTGGACAAGCCTTAGAAGACCTTTACTAACTTTTAAAATGACGGCAATCGACATGCATAGATTTTTGCATGAAATGTATAGTCCGTATCTTTCCGTGGATGTTGTAAAAGCCGACTAAGGTAATAAAGGCGTGTAGTACTGTTAGGCGATGGGCTTGCAACCTGTCACTAATACACTGGTAAACACCTTCGCCTAAGTTGGCAAAATGTGGTTACAGAATTATCATTTTTCTTTATAGTTGTTGGAAATTCTGTAGCTCTGCCTACCCCACTCTGGGAATAAAGGCGTGAGTTTATGTATGTATGTATGTATAGTCAGCGAGAACGATAGATTTAAGTAATTGCCAATCGATCCAGCTCCTATCACTCTCAGGTTAGGGTACTAAAATACCCACAAAACAAAGAAAACTTTTTCCATACAGTTAGCTCTGCAAAAACTAAAAAAATATGATTAAAATTTCATACATGGCCTGACCCGCTATGCTCTCCCACTCAATAATTCAATATTTTTACTATTTTCATACACGGCCCTGCAGCCAATAAGTTCGCGGACTGCTTTAGCAAGGCTGGGTTCACATGGTATATTTTTTTCTCGAATATCGTACGGTCAGCCAAGAAAGTGGTCTACCAGTTTTAACCTTTTCCACGCCATTGACGGATATATCCGCACCACTGGTTCAACGCCAACGACGGAAATATCCGTCATGGTTGACAGCGCAAAATAGACTGGAGTGTCAATGAGGTAAGGTTGATGTTAGCTCTGGTGTTTAGCTGTCATTGGCGTGTGAGTTTAGACTTTATATCTGACATAGCGTCGAAAAGGTTAACAAAAAAATCTGTGAAATCTAATTATCGCTAAGGTTTACACTTGCCACTGTCATAATATTAGTGCAAGGAGAAATCGAACTTGTTGTGTCGTGACTATGACGTGCAAATGAGCTTCAACCGTAGGGTGGTATACCACATTTATGACCGAATGCCGTAGTGACAACATTTATATGGCAACTTTGAAAATCGTTCACACGGCGTCTATGCGGGAAAAAGTTTTAACCATTTTTAACGTTTACCGTACAGTTCTTGCCACCCAGGATGCGATGTGGTGCACAGTAGCACTAGTGATTAATTTGTTTCATACACACGAAAAAATGTGGTTACATTCGCCTAAGTGTGCAAAATATGGTTACAGAATTATCAAAAAGTTTTTATAGTTGTTGGAAATTCTGTAGCTCTGCCTACCCCACTCTGGGAATAAAGGCGTGAGTTTATGTATGTATGTACAAGTGTGTAAAATAATAGCAGTAAAGGCAAACTAAAGATTAAAATTTATTAAGTTAACTTAAGATTATATATCTTTCCTACATTTACAATTCTATGTCTAATAGTACTAAATCAAAATTAACCATAAAATAATGTCAAGTATTTTTGAGGTAAACATAAAAAAATCAAGAGTACCGTTTTCAAAATAATAGCAGTTTATTCATTAAAAGGCAAATAATAATTTGTAATCAAACAATCAACCAAAAAAAATATAAGTCCTTGTTAGTATTTAGTGGCTTGACCTTTATTTCTAATAACAGCTTCACATCTTCTCAGCATTGAGTCGACTAAAGCTTGACATCTCTCTATAGGGATATTGTTCCATGCTGACTGTACTACATTCCATAATTGGGACTTCGTGGTAGGTTTTTGATCACTTACAGCATTCTTAATGTCTGTCCACAAGTTCTCAATTGGATTTAGGTCCGGCGACTGAGCCGCCCAAGGTAAAACATTTACTTTGTTGACTCTAAACCACTCTTTCACAACTTAACTCGTGTGTTTAGGGTCATTGTCTTGTTGAAAAACCCATCTGAGCGGCATAGTGTCATTGGCATATGGATACATTACTTCCTGGAGCACCTTCTTTAAATAGTATTCTTTGTTCATTATGCCCACAATTTCAATGATAGGGCCTACACCATTGTATGAAAAACATCCCCATACCATCAAACTAAGTCCGCCATGTTTGACCGTCTTTATTGTATACTGCGGCATGAAAGCGGCACCCGCAGGTCTCCTAACGTACTCTCGACGTCCTTTACACCCAAACAGTACTTCTTTACTTTCATCACTCCACTCTCTCTTTTTCTTCCCACTTCAGAGCATTACTGATCATCTCAGCAGAACATTTTAAAATTTCTTGAATATCTTTGTTTTTCTTTCTTGAATCAACCTTTTTATCAAAATTCTCATTTCTCTGGAACAATGCCTTCCTCTTCCCATAGTCGTAATTTTTTTCTAGCTTTAATTACTTTTACACAGCGACCAATTGTCTTGTATACTATGAATAGATAATAATTGTATCATCCGAGTCAGAAAAAACTATGTAATGAGGACATTTCCGTGACACTGCTATTTATATGGAATATATATTTTCGAAATTCGGAAATTAAAGAAAGAATTTAAAAAAAAATTGTATTGCTAGCCAGTGCGAACAATCCCTGGGTGAATAGTTTTTAAATGTGAGGCCCTCTTTTGAGCACTTGGCTTATTTTAGAAAATATTTACTCAAATACCTACACTGCTATTATTTTGCACACAAGTAACTGTATGTACACGAAAAAAATGGTTGCTGGATATGCGCATAGTGGAAGACCGCATACGAACTAAACGGACCTCGCGCGTGAACGATCATCTCGTAAACGGTAAAACCTTATGCGAGAACCTTAGAGAGATTGTCTCTTAGTTGACATAAAATGGATACAATAGTTATGATAATTAGTTATATCAATCAATGCTCATAGTAACAGCAGCAAATTCTTCAGTGATTCAACTTACATCTTAGTTTGACGCGCTGGTCTAGTTGGTAGTGACCCTGCCTACGAAGCTGGCGGTCCTGGGTTCAAATCCCGGTAAGGGCGGGTATTAGTGTGATGAGCGCGAATATTTGTTCCTGAGTCATGGATGTTTTCTATATATTTAAGTATATATTTCTCTGTATAAGTATTTATATCGTTGTCTAGTACCCAATAATACAAGCCTTGAGCTTAGTTTGGGACTAGGTCAATTGGTGTGACATCGTCCCCTGATATTTATTTATTTTATTTAGTTGATGTATCTAATGTCTTGTTAGGCTCGAGTATGGAATCACGACGCCTATGCACGAGAAGCACAACCTTTTTAGAAACGGCCAATTATTTTTACAATGCAAATATCGAATCGAATAGTCGACAAGTGAACGTAGCCTTACTGTATTTCTGAGCACATTGGAGGATTACATTTTTATTTCCTTTTTAATTTCTGTCTGCCATTGCTGTTCAGATTTTATATTTTGAAACGTTAAAATCAACATTGGTCGGTAAAATCTCAACGTGCTTCAAACAAATTGTTCGTTTGCTGGCTCCATTTTAGGACCGACTAATTAATTACCATGGCTCTTTGAAAAGCTAGCGTCTTTAAATGTTGCGAAATGCATCAAAGACATTTTTTTTGATGCATTTTATAAGAATAAAAATGAAATATTAATAATGATAATCTATATAATAAAAATGAAATATTAATAATGATAATCTATATAATAAAAATGAAATATTAATAATGATAATCTATATAATAAAAATGAAATATTAATAATGATAATCTATATAATAAAAATGAAATATTAATAATGATAATCAATATAATAAAAATGAAATATTAATAATGATAATCTATATAATAAAAATGAAATATTAATAATGATAATCTATATAATAAAAATGAATCACTAAATGTGTTGTTAAGCTCAAAACTCGAGAACGGCTGGACCGATTTGGCTGATTTCTTTTTTGTTGGGTTCGTTATTGTCAGGATTAGGTTTATATGTAAGAAAAAAATAGAAAATTCCAACGGGAATGTCGGAAATTTGCAGCGGGGCGAAGCCGCTGGCGGGCAGCTAGTGTGGAATAAAAGAAGATGTAGTGACTAAGATGGAAAAGGGAATGCTTCGATGGTTCGGTCATTTGGAAAGGATGGATGAAAGAAGATTGACGAAAGAGATATATAGATCGAAAGTGAAGTTCTTAAGCCGAATCTTAAGTACCCGAAACCGACGTGCGTGCATGACTCGATGAATGAATGTGGAAGAAGCGAAAGAAATCTGTCAAGAATGTAGCAAGTGGAAAGAAGTGGTCTCTGCCTGCCCCTCTGGGAAACAGGCGTGATTTAATGTATGTATGTTTGTAAAAAATAATACTAGTTACTTAAAAAATCAGAACTCTAATTAGCCCCAATTTCCTTCAACTGGCTTCCTTGTATTTAAATATCATTAAAGAAATACCGTACAAGTTTCCACTTTGTTCTTTTGGACTACATAAATAAAATACAATATGCACGGAAAATAAGTTTATCTACATTTATACTCGTATAATAACTTGCCTTTAATATGTTTAGAAACGATAAGCATAAGGCCTATTATGTCGGCCCAGAAGTAAATAGACAAAATTAGGTGAGAAATATTTAATATAAGGAATGCAATAAAATCAAAGTTTATTGGTTCAAATAACTATATCGAATTGGTGCATAGTTCAACTTTGTTACCATTTTTTTTTATGTTATTTGCTGTCTGTCTCATCACAACTTTTGAAGATCTCAAAACTACAGTTTTAGCCAATCTAGTCCACCGACGGTTAAATGCAGTGAAAGATTTGGGTTTGTCCACTTGTTTTGTAACATAATGTTTAATGTTTATTTGGGCACAAACGGTACAAGTAAAGAAAAAATATAACAGAATAACTGACATAACACATTGACCAGTGAAGTTGCCACAATTAACTAATACAGTACAGAGTAACACGTCAAAAATGTGAGTTTACATAATATTCAATTCAAGTAAAGTATTAAATTCAATAATACTGACAAAACTTAATGTTTAGACAACGCAATTTTAAATCTAAGAAGGGAAAGACTAAATATATCTAAGTGAGAAAATGAGCTATTATAACTTTTAACAGTTCTACATAAAAATGAATTTGACGCATATTTGTTACGAGTAAGGGGAACATGAAATAGATTGCTAATACTTCGAGCATTAGTACAAGGAGTCCTAAGGCCAATTTTGCCTAGCAAATACGGGGAATCAATCTCACACGAAATAATTTTATGCAATAAAATTTGATCTCTAAGTGTACGCCGACTCTCAAGGGAAACAACATTGCCGCGGCAGAACGAACACCCCGACCGCTCAGATTTCCACTCTAGGTGTTTAATTAATTTATTTTGAAGCTTTTCAATGCAATCAATATAAATGTTATACTGAGGGTTCCAAACAGTTGACGAATATTCCAAAATCGGCCTGAATAAGGAATTGAATAGAGTTAAAATTGTGTCTGCGTTCCGAAATTCTCTTCCTATTCTTAAAATAAAACCCAGCAGTTGAAAAGCCCGACCAGTAATATAATCAATATGATTACTGAACAGCAATTTGCTATCAAGAAAAATACCCAAATCTTTTATAAGTGATGTCCTCTTTACAATTTCATTATTAATACAATAGTCATAATTTATGAGGTGTTTTTTTCTTGTAAAAGTAATGACCATATCTATCTACCTCAACTTAAAGCAATAAAATATCCCTTGCCAGGAATACAACATGTGTCAACAGAAGGCAGGTCTCATCATTAACAATGAGAACTTTCTTTGTTATACAGTGTGTTACCGGCATGCGGGCATTTATTAAAACTGGCGTTAATATATTGCTTCAGCAATTGTTTGCAAGTATTATCAATTAATAATCAATTAAAATAACTTTACAATTAATTTTCTTAGATACTGTCCATTTTTAATGTAGTGCATGTGCTGCGTGTTCATCGTTATCAGTATCGCTGTCAAGGCATGTCGTGGTACGGGGGCAGATCATAAAATCAAAGTATCAATCGACTATCATTTACACTTGTCAAATTGCTGTGCTTTACATTGCTGGCAATTAAAATTTTGTTAGAAAGTTAACAAAGCGTGAAATTTTGTTTATTAATTAAATTAATGTCATAGTTACGTTGCAAATATACGTTATTTTAACCTACTTTAAAAAAGCCAGGGTGCTGGTAACGCACTGTATATTCAAATCAGTTCAAAATATATTTTTTTAATTACATTTAGATTGCAGTAATGAAAAGGGCGTGAGCACATCTAAGCTAAATTTGAGCTCACCCTTGGTCAGCCTCGGCGAGATTATACGTACATTATTTAACTAGTTACATAAAACCTAGATTATTTATGGGTGAGGACCAAAAAGTTGGACAACAGGTTAAGCGCAGTTAACCATATAAACGACGTAGGTACACGAAAAAAGTTCCGTTGTGCGACGAAAAGTATACCTACAATTGAATGGCAAATTTCTTGTCACAACGGAAAATATCATAGATAATTTAATTGATTGAGTTAGCGTGGACAATTTTTTAGTCCTTACCCTTATAAATATAAATGCGATTTTGTAGAGTTGTTGGTAATTCTGTAGCTCTGCCTACCCCATACATAAATATAAATGTGAAACAATATTACTTGATAAACCTTTCTTATAATAATATTTAGATATTTTATTTTTATTTTAAAGTGTTGAATGAATATAATAAATATAGTAGAATAAATATAAAATAATGAAGTTATTAAAGTGCAATTACAGTTAGTAAATAACATATTATAATATTAAAAAATAAATCATCTTCTCTGTTTTCTCTGCTACTGTTGCTGTGTGCCCAACAGGTTCCTCATATCATGAACATGTATATTATACCCATGATTGTATAACAACATCTGAAAAATGTGGAATGTATACAATAAATGTATTGGGTATTGAGTATTTTAACATTAAACTTTATGGACGCATCCCTTAGCGGGTTCATAACATTGACAAATTGAAATTACGCGACTCACAACTCACAAAATTACGCTCATGTTGCATCATAAGGCTATCTTAAGCATGGGTTGCGAAGGTTAGGTTAGACCTATGACGTGTTAAATAAAAAATCCAACTTCAAAATTCAATTATTAAAAAACTAAAATCAATTTTTGGGGTACATTTGTTTTTAAAAACTTCTCTAGCTAATGACCTTTGTAACGATGTGCTACACATTAATAAATAATAAACCGGGATATTCACATTTTCAAAGAAAACTTCGAGAGCACCTGGATAACTCCTTCCGTAACTCGTGGATAGGCAGAAGCGGCCCGATACCTTGGCCCGAAAGGGCAATATCTAGAAAAGTTTTTAAAAGCAAATGAACCCCAAAATCGTATTTAGATTTTTAATAATTGAATTTTGAAGTTGGATTTTTTTCACACCAAACTATAATTTTGTGAAATACAAAACCTTGTACGTCCCTTTAAGACTTTCAATTAGAATAAAAGCTATTAGTATTTGTACTAACATGCATTAAAAAGTTTTACGCACATTTTTTTTATTTATAGTAATAAAAAAGTTACGAGCGTTTGAAGGCGGGATTTCGGAAAATTTCAAAAACATTTAAAAAATCACATCCCCAAAACCGGGACCCTTATGACCCAAAGTACAAGGGCGAAAAGATAACAAACAACTCCCACAATATCCCAACAAAAATTGGCGGTCCATGTGCCGAGCACATGTGTGTGTGTGTAATTAGTAACGTCATTAATGGGGGAACACGAAATGGAAATGCTGTAATGCGAAAAACCTGGCACACCATTTTTTATATATATACAGGGTGTTTGGCAGTCGGGTGTAGGGGTTTTAAGGGATGATAGTAAGGGTCATTCTGAACATTTTTGACCACATTTACTATTATGCTAAGTTTCACGGTTTCCGAGATATTGATAATTTTAATAGGATTTTTTGTAATTTTTCCTTATGTCCATGATACGAAAAACCCCTTAATTCAAGTATTAATTTAAAAAAAAACCAGTGTTTTCTTGCATGACTTGAATCACTATGAAATAAGGAAGTTTTAAAGCTACATCCCATTTTTTTTTCCTTACAACTTTTGGAGTAACCTCACAAAATTGGTTTTTCCATACTTGGTGAAAAACAAACGCGGGGTTCTCTTAGTATGGAGAAAGTAACTCTTGCGCGTTTACTCAAAAAGTTGTAAAGAAAAAAAAATGGCATGTGGCTTTAAAACTTCCTTATTTCATAGTGATTCAAGTCATGCAAGAAAACACTGTTTTTTTTTAAATTAATACTTGAATTAAGGGGTTTTTCGTATCACGGACATAAGGAAAAATGACAAAAAATCCTATTAAAATTATCAATATCTCGGAAACCGTGAAACTTAGCATAATAGTAAATGTGGTCAAAAATGTTCAGAATGACCCTTACTATCATCCCTTAAAACCCCTACACCCGACTGCCAAACACCCTGTATATACACTGTGATTTTTTTCTGGTGATCAGGAACCAATTTTTCTAATTCAGTTATTAATGGCGATCACGTTTAAGTCGCAGTTACATGAAACAAAACTATTTTTTTTTATGTAAATAATATATTTTGAAACTAATTTTTAATTGAAATTTAATGTCACCCTACTAATAGGGTATTTGCCTAGTTTGTGAAAAGTACTTATACTTAATTAGTGATCCATTTTATGATAGTAAAAAAAAACTCGCACGGATATTAACCCGATAACAATAATAAAACAATAAATAAATAATTGCCTTAACTCTTTACAGCCAAAACGACATCTTTCTGTATGATCTGTGTTATGACGTCATATTACACTTATGTCAAATGTCATTCAACCCAACCCAACGGACAATTTAAAACTTCAAAAAGTGGTGTTATATTTGTGTTTACCTACTATGCTATCCATTCAATACAGTATTGTAAATTATAAAATCAAGATTAAAGTAAGCGACGTGTTTTTGGTTAAATTAGCTTTATTAAAAATCAACTTGTTGTAATTGGTTGTCTCTCTTACGAACCATAATTACCTGGCAGTTTTCACGTTCCTGAATTCAGCGGAACAAAAATCTGGATTCGCCGCGAAAAAAGTTGCTACCATTATTGTGTCGATTTTCGGCAAATTGACACTGTCTGCTTTGGTAAACGTGTTCACCAAAGACGCCGTAGCTGGATCTTTGTTTATTGCAATGTATTTGCTAACGGCTAACCCAGTAGGTATGAGATAATGTAAGTTTTTTCGCCAGTAGACTCAAGTTCAAATCTTTGTTTACAGTAAACGCAGACAGAATGAATCTTGTCATCGTCACCACAGATTATAGGATATGTCTAAAGCACAGATTAGAAGAGTTGTCACTGTCTCGAGTTGATGACACAGATAGTATGATAAAAAAAAACATTAAGTAAGATGACGTCACGCAATCTCATTGGTGTTTCAATAGAGATTAAAAATCTTTATTTTATTATAAGATATATAATAAAATAACGACTTTATTAAATTAAATAAAAACTATAATCATAATCCTCGTCATTAAAACTAGCTATATGCAAAGCATCTTTGTTTATTATAACCACAGGCAAGTACCCTATTGTTTAGTCTATGAGTTAACAACACTTAACTGATTAGTTCATTGGCGTAATATCTGTCAAATTTCCCGCCAAAGCGATGGCACTTGACGTATCTAATTCACTTCAATAATTAATGTAGGATGTCCATGTATCCAGTGGTGATTGGTTTTAACAATATCATTAACTTAAATTAATTAAACAGTGAGTTAATTGTTTTAGACATCACCCATTAAATTCCATTTTTGTTGCTTATTAATAATTTTCAACTCCTGATCACCGATAAAAAATCACCGTGTATAATGTTATCCGGTAGTCTATTTGAACAATTTTTAGTGTGGACGTGGACTCCCCTACTATATTACTTGTTTATATTTCAATACATTCGGATACCTTGGTACCTAACGTACAGTATTAATAGAAGGGATGTTTACAAAAACGACATAAACACTAGATATGATTTTACATGAAACATAAAAAAGTGAATGTCTCTTTAAATACTACTTATTAGAGATCAATATTTTATACGTGATATTAGTAAGTGGCCAAATAGTTTAGAAATATACTACTACACATTTCAAAGACTAGTACTTTTTGAATAAAATATTAAAATAGGTTCGGCACTAGTGCGATTTTTGTATAATTTTGTTACTTATGTTCTTTTTGTACGAAAATAAAACAAATTTGTCTAGAAGTTATCTTCGAATCATAAGAAATACAGGCTTATTTAACTTCATTATGTCTCTGAAAAATAATGTAAATATGTAGTTTTTTTTAAATAGACTTATTTTTGGGAATCTATTTTGGACAAATGGGGTCATTTTTGGACAATAACTTGTAGCTCCTTCTTAGTAGAACACCGTGGTACCAATAACTTAAATCCACCAAAAAATTTAGTGTTGGTGTTTTTCTAAACATCCCTTCAGTTACTAAGGCGTACTCGGTATTTCATAGTACAAATACTACGTATTAATAACCAGACTACCAATACTGAGTATAAATACCTTGCTCTGACAACTCGAAAATTAATTGATGTAAACGTTACCAACTGACGTGCCCGCATAATGCCGAGTGCCGAGACTCGAGTGCTATGTATGCAAATGAGCAGACCTATGTAGGAATATAGGGGGCAAAATTAAATGACAGCTAGGGATGGCCTATATCATAGCATAGGATGGCATATACTAGTGATCGCTCCAAGTTTGGTTTGTAAAAATATTTTTTTAATTGAAAGTATGCAAATGAAACAAAATGGCAACAGAATTCTGGTTATCCATTATTTTAAAAGGATTTTTTATCCTTCACTTATATCATCATTATATTATTTTACACTACAAATTCTGATCGTTTATTTTAACAATAGTAAATGGGACAGTCATTCTGAAATACTCAATAGGGAAAAAAATATGATGACGATGAGTGAGGGTTAAAAACATCCTTTTAAAATAAAGAATAACCAGAATTATGTTGCAATTTTGTTTCATTTGCATAATGTCACTTTTGGATCACTAGTATATGGGAAAAGTATCGATAGTTGAGTTTATAGATGTAGGCAATCCCTAGCTGTTATTTAATTTTGCCCTGTATGTTCCTAGGTCTGCACACGAGTTATTAATCAAAGGAATTCATATTCCCCGAATATACGTTTGATTAAATCGTGCTCAGGGACAGTCTGTTAACTAATGAGGGTGCATTTCGTCCTTTTACTGTCTCAACGTCATATCTGTTCGAATAGTAACATAGGAAAGTATTCTTTATTCTTTAGGTAACATGAGTGCGTTTCCTATCTAACTAAAAGTAAACGACGATTTCTAATTGTGAAATTAATAACTGCAGCCAGATTTGAGTGTGGAAGGAAATGATAATGAACCGTTGACTTTACACAAATAATAAAAAAAAGCATTTAATTCTACCATAATTTTATACACCATATTATAATTTCGTGCATTATACATAACACTATAATCAGATCCAATTTAAATTAATTGCGTTAAAATTTATTATTATGTATGTCTTTACCAATCACGGAACTATGGGAGTCCCGGACCTTTGGAAGGCGTACATGGAGCCGAAGCCAACACGCAGAGGCCCTTTAGACAAGTTTAATTTAGTAAAGTGATGGGATACCAACCGGCGATTGTCCCTGAGTTCAAACTATAGAGGTATGCTCCCACGGACAACCACCGATTAGTATAAGAGACTATTTAAGAAGGATGGGAACATTAATAATAAGTTCTATGAATGAACTGATATGGATTGGTGACCTAGGCTATTGATGAAACTACGGCGCCTGCCTGGCCAATGCTAATTACTTTGGTTGAAATGGCAGGCGGTGACTCGCCAACTCAATAGAATGGGCCTCCCGAAATAGCCGCATATAATATAGCAGCAGGGAGGCAACAGTTCCAGAGGGGCTAAGGGTGGAGAGGTGCTTCTGGACTTTAAACGACCATAAGGTGCCCACTCGCCACTTATGCAACACATCCACCCTTCGAGCATATAGCTCTTGCGACTCCACTCTGACCGGCCAATAAAGGCAAGCCAGAGGTGAGGGTCTGTTCCTCGTCATTGTATACCGCAGCCGGCCGGTGAAGGCAAGCGTGAGGTAAAAAAAACCAACTTCAAAATTCAATTATTAAAAACCTAAATACAATTTTGGGGTTCATTTTATTTTAAAAACTTCTCTAACTAATTACCTTTCTAACGATGTGCTACACATTAATAAAAAGTAAACGAGAATATCCACATTTTCAAAAAAAAGTTCGAGAGCACCTAGATAACTCGTTTCCTAACTGGTGGATAGGCAGAAGCGGCCCGATTCCTTGGCCCGCAAGATCTCCAGACCTAGCGCCTTATTTGTTAAATAAAACTTCGCTTCAGTACTTGTAAAGTATTGAAATGAAGTTTTATTTAAAAAATACTTGAGAAATTGCGTAGGCACTTCCGTTACATAAACTAGTTCTTTTGCCCGTCCCCAGACAAAAGTCTAAGGGCGTTAGGTCTAGAGATCTTGCGGACCAAGATATCGGGCCACTTCTGCCTATCCACGAGTTAGGAAACGAGTTATCTAGGTGCTCTCGAACTTTTTTTTGAAAATGTGGATATTCTCGTTTACTTTTTATTAATGTATAGCACATCGTTAGAAAGGTAATTAGTTAGAGAAGTTTTTAAAATAAAATGAACCCCAAAATTGTATTTAGGTTTTTAATAATTGAATTTTGAAGTTGGTTTTTTTTCACACAAATAGTAAATTTGTGAAATAAAAAACCTCGTACGTCCCTTTGAGACTATCAATTAGAATAAAGACTATTAGTATTTGAACTAGCATGTATTAACAAGTTTTAAATACAACATATTTTTCTGTAACACGCATTAATAAAAAAGTTACGAACGTTTAAAGGAGGAATTTCGGAAAATTTGAGAAAAAACATTTAACAAATCATATCTCCAAAACCGTGACCCTTATGACCCTAAGTCCAAGGGCGAAAAGATAACAAATAACCACAACAATATCCCAAAAAAAATTGACGGTCCATGTGCCGAACACCCTGTATATCGACGACCGTAATCTAAATTGACGTAAGGGACAAAATGGCGAAAATGAGTTATGAATGGAGTTCTGTTCAGTTTTTTTTTCTCTATCGATTGGTATAGGTGACATCTCAATAGCCTTAAAAAACATGCCCCTTACAGCCTTAAGAAAATGTTACTTTTACTCCGTATTTCAAACAAATACGACGTATCGATAGCAATAAAAAAAAGTTCATTTACTTCTTGGTGTAACATTCATCTTCGCAATTTACCTAACGCTGTAAGGAGCCATTAAATAAGTAAAGGTACGATACATCATTTAACGTTCTCAAAATTATCTACAAAAACAAAATTCATTCTATCACAATTAGATGTAACTATAATTTTCTAAATTTATCTACGTCGTAAAAGACTATTCTGTACTTAAGCAATTGTACGATACGCAGTTTTGCTTTCACAAATGTAAGGCATCAGTGACCCTTACGGTAATTTGTAATTGTTTCAAATGTTTGCTAAGAGTATATACGACATTTTTTTACAAGTAAAATGTCAAAACTACCGTCCCTTACATTAAAACATAGCTGCAAAATTTTAACTATTACCAAAAATGTAAGCGTTATCTCTTTCGTTAGATGGCATACGAAGTGTTCGTCAATATAGCTAAATTAGTCTAACGCACTTAAAGTTGCTTGAGGGTGAAAGAGATCTCACTATCACCTCGTGTATCAAAAACATTGCAGAAAGAGCATGTCGCTCCTGGTAGTGGTTGACAATGTTGCCGCTTCATCTGATTTTTAGGAAATCTACTGAATTTTCTTGACAATCTATTGATTTTTGAGCCTTGGACTTCGATTGAAAATATGGCTATAAATGCATTTAAAATAATATTCCAAGGGTTTGTTTGTTTGTGCAAACAGAGTATAAAGTATTTACAATAACACGACACGTGATAACTATAATTTTACAATAGAAATAAAATAAAATAATTTTAATGAGAATACTCTATACATAATTCAATTGTTAGTTTTCCAATAAAGCGTTTACATACATACATACGAACAAGAAAAAAACAGTTTTATAATCATTTATTCAAAGGTATGTTCGACTGATAAAAAAACTATTCGTTTTTCGAATTACACCTGGCTACACTGAATTGAGTGCTGCCGCTGCTTGCTCAGTTCTGTTTTGCACGAGCACTCGTCTTCACGCACGTTTAAGTACTTAATAATAAGGAAGGCAACCGAGATTTGATAACGATGAATAGGAACAGTATTGAATCACTCTTAGCTCGACGCAATAAATTACTGCGGGATCGAGAAGAGTTATTGCAGTAAGTATTTTATTTAATAAAATATCAAGGTTTCGGCTACATGCAATTACCGTGTTTGTGTCTTCTTATGTAGGTATATTATTTTTCAAGTCTTTAGAAATGCTATGCTAACCAAAATACTTTGTTACGTTTCTAAATACATTAAAATATATCTATTCATTCTTGGTATTACGACATAACTTCCTAGGAAAATACCAACTAAGTTACTTGTGTGCTATTTTGTTAAAATAAACTTAATAGAGGACCAAACAATTGTTTAAAGTACTAATCTATACTTTAAACAATAGTTTGGTCCTTTATTAAGTTTATTTTAAGAATTTTTGGTCCGTTTATACAATTCTGGTATCTGAACACCAGTAAGTATTTCGACCCTATTAAGATAGCATTTGGCCTAATTGTACTACTATTATTAAGTTCTAATTGATACTGTCGAATTAAAATTGCTTATGTTTTTACATTTCTAATCGTTTTTACACCGAATAGTGTATTTTGTTTTATTTTATTACTTGTTACTAGCAATTGACGTATTAAAGAGAGCTCATAATGGCGTATAATATATAGTGATGTATCATTGCAATATAATAATAAAAACACTCGTTTACAATAACACGAGAGCAACGAATAACTTTCATTAGAATTGTCTTATCTCTTTTACTTCTTCAGAACACTTTACTTTAATTAAAAACCTTGTATATTGCCGATAGTAAAAGAAAAATGAAGATTTAAATAGTGAAAGTCCTGTAAACACACAAGTACCACTACATAATTGCGATTCCGAGCTCTGGCAAATTATGTCTATACTTAGGTACATGATTGATCTCTTAATTTTTCTAATAAATAACACATTTACATTTTATGTTTTGGTTTATTATTCCACCTAAGATAATTTCCCATGTACCTTTTACGCCCTGTCATTGATTAGTTTCAATGGAGTTACGACCACTTTAATTTCGTTTCTTTCAATTTATTTGTAGATACATCAAATTCACTCTAAAGTCAACTGTTGAAGAAGGGTGTATTGGACATAATGATTTTTTTTTTTTGACGTAAGGGACATGCTATCTCAGTAACTAAGCGTTAAATGATAAATTGAATTATTTGTAGTTAAAGGGTTAAAGAAAATAAGTAATTGGCTATTATCAGTTACATGATACGTAAACAAACAAAAAAAATATGAATTTAAAATGAAAAAAAAAACAGTTTTTTGGCTCTCCTGAAAAGTAGCCATTTGTCCCTTACGTCAATTTAGATTACGGTCGTCGATATATACATATATTTTTATGGCATAGTGAAGACAAACGAGCACACAGGCCACCTGATGGTAAGTGGAAACTGTGACCCATAGACATTTGCATTCACTATATTGCAATGCAATCCTAAGACTGCAAATGCGTTGCCAACCCTGAGGACTAAGATGGAATGCCTCTATGCTAGTCATTTCACCGGCTGTCTTACCCTCAAACCGGAACACAACAATGCGAACACTGCTGTTCGGCGGTAGGTTTATGGATAAGATGGTGGTAGCGATCCAGACGGACCCTGCACAAGGTCCTACCACCCGCAAAAATAATTAAATAATTTCAGTCTGAGAAATACTATATGCTTTATTTTAGGTTGTCTCCCTACTTACCCCTTGATCCCTATTAACCCCGTTTTAGGGTATTTTTTTTTGAATGATTTCATCTGTTAGTTTTAATTATTATTTATTATTTCATTGTAAGGCCGTTTCGGAATGTACACAAAGTCGGTCTGTTTACATCATTATTATATTTATTTATTTGGATTAATTAATACAAACACAATAATGTAAACAATATAAAATGAAACCATAAAATGTAATAAATCAAATAGCTAATGAGCGGACGGCGGATGCAAATTACTTCAAAATGATGTCGAACGATATCTGTTATGTGGATATGACTACAATTAATCACTGCAAAAAAAGTTAAAGAATTTTATTGTTGAAGTAAATAATCATATTTTCAGAACATTCCTTCTGTGGTTCACTATCTACTTTAATACGTAAAGTGATAGTTCAGTACTTTCTTAATAAACAAAATATGTACTGATTTATAACAAAAACTGCATATCTTTTAACACTTTTATAGTACTCGAAATGTAATAAAAGTCTTTATCCATCTTGTGCTTTCTTCACCATATTGCATTCGCCGTCAGAACATTTCTTATAATAATTTATCAAACGTTATAAATAGGTCGAATTCGTAGCCCGTAGCGCTACGGCAGCCGTAGCGCTACGCCAACTAAACCGCTACGCTAGCCGACGAGACTTTAATGTAGTTTTTATAAGTTCAATTTAAAAACTTTACAAACTCCCGGGTCGCTTGGCCTGGAATCTCGATTCTACACTGTACATTTTTATTGCTTTTGACCTGTTGCTGTATTGGTAATGTTAAGATAGCTCTTATTTACTCAGTGTGAGTAGCCAAACGCAGTTTATACATCTATAGTTGTTAAAAAAATTATGTACATTTTTTTATGTATTTTTCTTTTGTTCGCAGTTCGAGACAAACGAGTCGGAATCTTGAAGCCCCAAGGCTCTCTAGAGAGAGCGCGAGAGGAGAGGGCCTTGGCAACCAATGACGAACAGGTAAGACGGCTGTATATTATACAGCGTGCAATATTATATACAGGGCGGGACAGGATTATTGTCCAGGATAAAATCTCTCTAAAAAACATTTGGTCTTAGAAATAACAAGATCGTGAAATCTAAAATAAATTGTAGCGGGTGTACATTCTGAAAAAAAAAATAGCCTATTTTAAATTTTAAGTTTTAATCTATTTCTTTTCTTTTCATTTGTCACAAGACACTATATACCTATAAATGAGAACACAATGTAATGTTTCTCGCCGGCCAGATATTTTTTATTGTCTTATTTTGTCTGTACGAGCATGTCACGCTGAATCAATTATCTTGGCTTACGGCCGCGTCGTTGATCGGGTCTCCCCTCCCCGCGCACATGGTGGGGGGAGGCGACGGCTAAGATACGCGTCATATTCGTGAACGGGTGCTGTCTTTGGGCATGGACCTATTTTTCAGTTATTTTAATTATGTTGTTCTCCTAGTCACTACTTTTAATTTTATATTGTCGAGCTTAGATTTGTAATTTTTTTTTTTTACTTTTTCTATAATTATTAATTACTTAATTACATTACATTACTCTTTATAAACACGAGGCGGCTTTGATATTTTTAATAATCATATATTTAATGCAATGTTGCTTAATACGGAGCTAAATACCTTAAAATGTTAACGAGAGGACAATAGGCGCTGAGGGGGTGGGGTGATTACAACCAAATTTTCGCTATTAGTAGTTAAGGGTCATGTGACCAATTTCCCGCTAAAATATGTTGAATTTCGAATATATTTTTGTAGTATTTTAATTTCAGCTCGTTCAATTTTTTTTGCGCACTAATTATAAGGTAATTAGTTAGCAGCATATAAACACCGGTAAATGTGGTTAGTTTTTAATCGAGCGCTCTGCTGTGGCACCCTGATGGATAACTTGTCCTCTGCGCAGGGTTAACTAGGGCAGTCAGTTGATGTTATCGTTTAAAAAGATAGCTGCTGTATAGCCTTGTTCAGTCGCGATCGGAACCTCTGTGGAGGCGCTCGTCAGACATGCATGCCATCAGGGACCCCGACCCGTACTTCTACAACTGTCTCAGCACCTCGCTGCTGGCCATGACTATCTTGTTTGTTGGCTTTATTCTCGGTAAGTGATTAATGGATGCGTCGGTCGTGCGTTTTGTGTGAGCTGCTCTAGTTTTAGGCGCGCGTTTTAAAAAAAGTTGAAAAGTTTGGTGCTTTGCGGTTGAGTGTTTCGGTTTCGCCCGTGTTTTGTTATGATAATGGGTCATGAGGGTAATGTAAAATTGTTTTTCTATTGTTTCGATAAAATAAATTGTGAAAAGTAGGTTGCTCGGATAGAAAATCTGTACCGGTAAGCGGTTATGAGCTCTGCATTGTCCTTTCCCAAATGTTACAGTTTAATCGTTTGTTCACTTTTCAAGTTTAAAAAGTGTTTTACGGTCGAGTTTCGGTAAGTAAATATTAATAATATAATGTAAAAGTAAATTTTTCTGGTTTTATCTGACTCATAGTTTTATCTTATTAAATGAACAAGATATTAAGTAAATAAATTACTAAAACTTTTTTTATATTTCGTATTAAATATTTTAAATAGTGAAAATCAGATAACAAGTGATGTGTTAATAAAAATCGGACGAGTGCGAGACGGACTCGCCCACCGAGAGTTCCGTACAAATTCTCAATTCAAAATTTTGGGCCGCCATGTTTTTTTTGTGATTAAATTAAAACTAAGTATAAATTTTCTTTATATAAGGGTGAGGTTTCCAGATTTTTCCCTATACTTGCAGTATAAGACGGCAGTGCTTTTATAGTTTTATGTCAATGGAAAATACCCTATAAATTTTCGGGAGTGTCGAAATATACGTTTTTTGCGGCGTAAGCGGTCGTACTTTTTTTTACGTTAACTGAGAAATTTGGTTTTTTCATATAGCTGCTGCAGTTGTCTTTTATCTTTTTATCTTTTTATACCTTCACGCGTTCCCGAGAGTAACGGTCTTGATAGACAAACGGACGGACAGCACAGTGCTCCTATAAAGGTTCCGGTTTTTAGCTTTTGAGGCACGAAACCTTTAAAAGGAACTTAATAATATGTTATTATAACTTTTTAACAAAATAGTGATACTAAAAAAAACCATCTTAGTTTTTTCTCTCTAAAAATATCGAAGTCACCTCGTGTTTATTTGTCACCTGAAAGTTAAAAATTAAAAAAAAAACAGTAAATTGGTCACATGGCTCTTTTACACGTGAGTACCCTTACTTGCGAATACTTGCGAGGGCTCGAGGGACAGAGCTTCGACTCGCTAGCGAGTACGTTAATTGTGACTCATGGTAAGGGTACATTAATGTGGAGTAAATTTACAATACGGACAAGACCATCGTTGCGAAGTAGAAGCACGAGGCCTGTGTTCTAGACGCTAAAACCATATCGTCTTTGATTTGTTATAGTATTGTCAAAATTTTGATAGCTCTTATTTACTTGACACCATTTGACAGTCATTTTTTTATCGTCTTTTCTAACTAATTTTAAAAAGTGGAAATTTTAAACGATCAAATTTTTATTACTGCTCCACTTATTTTAAAGTAATATTATAATCTGAATCTAAAAGAGCTTCCAGCGGCGGCAGTGCCTAAGAAATGTGACGTTAACTTGCACCGTCATCGCTCGGTCAGAGAATTGATTATTTTTTTATAAACTAGCTACCCGCCCTTGCTTCGCTTCGGTTTATATGACACAGTAGCTTTCCGATTTTATCCTTCAAACTGATATGTGTGACAGAACGTTAAGTAAACCTTATTAAGAAATAACAATTAGAATATACGACCTGCCAAGAACGAAAAAAAATGTGATTGAAATTTTGACTTGTCTATCGTGTACATAAGTGTTAAAGCTGGAGACTATTTTTGTAAAAAACAAATTAATTAAACTCACCAAAATGCAAAAATAATTTACCTAGTTGTATCAAAAATTCATAGTTTTCAAGAAAAGTCATATTTAATGAAATATTTTTCTGTGGAACAACCAGGATTTTCTTGTGACGAAAATTAGCTGTACATTGACGGCCGCTAAGTATTGCCGTCACTAATGGGGGTACACGTCTAAGTGAAAACTTCAGATGTTGAACTAAGAACCATTTGAAATTGGAATTCTAACTTCATAAGCTTCTTAGACAGCTCTCTGTCACGGAGCACTACCTCCACTAGGAACCGTGCGGTGCACTCGCTTAATCGCATTACTCGATCATTTCCAGAGTGGGGTAGGTGAGTAGTTACAAAATTACCAAAATTGCAAACGTCGGTGGCGTAGCTTAGGGGGTCGACTCGTGATCGTAAGGTGCCGAGTTCGAACGTCATCAACCGAAGCCATGCTGCCAAATCGGATTGTGCCTAGACCGGCGCGTTGATGATGTTAATGCCGCTTGGCGAGTTTCTCCTATCTAACTTTGGACATTTAATTTTATTTTCATACATACATACATTAAATCACGCCTGTTTCCCAGAGGGGTAGGCAGAGACCACTTCTTTCCACTTGCTACGATCTTGACAAATTTCTTTCGCTTCTTCCACATTCATACATCGAGTCATGCACGCACGTCGGTTTCGGGTACTTAAGATTCGGCCCTTTTCCAGTATTTCACCGATTTGACTCGAAAAAGTACGCCTAGGGCGGCCCCTTCCGACCCGTCCACTCACTTTCGATCTGTATATCTCTGTCGTCAATCTTCTTTCATCCATCCTTTCCAAATGACCGAATTATCGAAGCATGCCGTTTTCAATCTATTTATTTTCATAATTTTATCGAAACGGGAATTGTTATGTTTTTTTGGCTATTTTTATTTGAAAATTGTTTTCACATCACCGTTGTTGTACTTACTATAATGTTGGACACCATGCGAATCATGTGATTTAAAAAAAAACCACTTTATCGCGTAGTCTACTATACGTACGCTTAGCGTGGGAAGACTTAGGCTGCTTTCTATAAAGATCCGTTAGATAAGATTTCGGTCAGGAATGTCAAAACTTGATTGAAGTTACTAAAATTTGATCTGAGATATTTACTAACGGGCCTTTATAAAATCGGGCCTTATTGATGTAATCTAAATGCCTTTCGAATTATTAATCAATTTTTTTTTTTTTTGGGAAAATGAAATACGTCTGTGAATTGACAAGCGTGTTTTTTCGTGTTTTCTGTTTTTATGTAGACATCCATTTGACGAAGTACTAAAACAATTTTTGATAGAAGGAAATAACTTAAAATAATCGAAAGAAGGCCAGCGGCACCAATGATGGACACTTTAAGCTGACCGGCATCAGTAATGGACACTTAACTCTTTATTCAATTTGCATACGATCCTAAATTGATTGTTGCAAAACATATGAATAACCCTTGTCTTCTGTAAAATATAAATCAAGTGTCCATTATTGGTGCCTTTCACCCTAACATTAAAGTAAAATATATATTTTTGCTATAAACACTGAACATGTAATTACAGATTAAGTTATTACGTACGTATTCTAAAGATTTAAAAGTTTAGTGTCGAATTTCATCAATCACTTAACAGACGGTTAGAGTATTAACAGCTGTCGACATCTTTGAACAAACAAACAAATAAATAAATAGCAGGGGAGGTCACACCAATAGACCTAGTCCCAAACTAAGCTCTAGGCTTGTACTATGGGTACTAGACAGCGATATAAATACTTATATAGAGAAATATATACTTAAATACATAGAAAACATCCATGACTCAGGAACTAATATTCTCGCTCATCACACAAATATCTGCTTTTTATTATTTTTATTTATTATGAAAATAAGATGAAATTACATCATATATAGGAACATATGTCCCATATGTATGCTTGAATTGGGATTTGAAACCCAGGACCGCTAGCTTCATAGGCAGGGTCACTACCAACTTCAAAACAAAGACTTGTTATTGGGTCGCTATCAGGGTCAGATAGTGGGTCGATTAACATTTGTACTAAGAAAATATATCAAACTCAAGAATTTCATTCATAATAAATACTTACGAGAAAAATTATAACGTAATTACTAAACTCGCGCGTATCTCAAAGGTTTAACTGCTAAGATGTTACCAGACTGATAGACTGTCTGAAAATGGAGGAGGATTAGGGGGAAAGGGGAGGGCGCAACAAGTGTACGAGGAAAATGGCTCGCGAATTAGGAGTTAATAGTCCGAGCTGCCGGGACTTGCGCGAGGATTTGCTTAACGAGGGTAGACGATTACGGTTTGGGGGAAAACGTATTACACTCAGGAGCAAAAGTATCGGGGTCAGAGTGCATTTTTCATACAAACGAGGCTATTTCGAAGCCTTGGTTCCTCGCCACGGGATGCTTGTAGTGAAATCTGATGATGGATGCCCCGAGCATCGATACAGGACTTTCAGAGTGCCTAGGACACCCAACTGATTGAATTTGCGGTTAACGCCGGAATTGTGCATGTTCGGAAAAACATCTAAAATAACAATAAAATGTAAGGAAATCCAAATGCGAACCCAAACTCTCTCGCTGTGGTGTCAACTGATTGTGCGATCAGTTAGGTGTCTTAAGAACTTTTGACCTCTATTGAACCTCGGAGTAACCACCTTTAAACCTCACTCAAAATAACCCCTGGCTAGGAACCAAGGCTTCAAAATAGCCTCGTTTGTATGAAAAACGCACTCTGACCCGATACTTTAGCTCCTGAGTGTATTTTACTAACTCAAAATTGTACAACAACTTATTTACACTCGAACCGTTTCGTATTTTTATACAGCTTTGGCAAAACATGTTGTGGATCCCACGTTTTCCTTTGTAACTTATAAATAACATGTTTAGTTTCAATTTAAAACATACGCAACCACGTAAAATATAAAAAATGTGTGCAAATAGTAGCCTATGTCGTTTCGATGTAGCTTTTTCCGTGTGAAAACTGTAGCTTGATAAACATTTTTGTATAATAAAAGATGTAAATGAACCTTTTCAAGTTTGACTTTTATATGAAAAACACATGGATTTCTAACTTATAAAAGAATTATTCGGACTTTCACCGGCCGCTGAAATCCATCATCGAACTTCCAATAATATTAGCTTAATGACTGGCGTACACCGTGCGTTCCACTAGAAACTTAATATCATCTAATCTATTACTAGAGAATTTAATATTCTCATAAAGAAGAAAGATGTTAAATTAAAATCGACTTTCGTTCCGTTACAAAAAAATGTACTCTCACTTTATCTTATGGATTGCGGCATTTACTCATATAGATCGAATGGAGACTTGCCAGACAGGCGTAGATTTACTTGTAGTTATGATTATGAAATTTTTGAATAATGATCTGTTTTTTGGCACCGAATTCTGTTCCATCGGTCCAAGCTTGACCGGACTTGTGTGAAGTACGGATGTAGGTTTCATCAGTATAAACTATTGGTCTACCTTGAGACCGATATTCCGCATTATGTTGTGTCTTTCCATTAATATTTTTCGATTGTCCTCAGTCTTTTTCCATTTAAAACCTAATTGATTCATTTGTTGCCAAACCTAATCGATTATTTTATAACAAACCTCTTTTTATGCTGATAGTATGGGAAGAGGGAAATTTCAAATGTGGAATGCCTATAAACACACAATACCACTAGATCGATAGATTGATTGACAGGCATATGCAATTCCGCTAATTCATCTACATACTGATGATGATGGGAGGGGAGGGGAGGCCGGATCAGGCGGGGGGGTGGGGGGGGTCTCGGTCTCTTTGTCAATCCGCCCAACACATAGGTAGTAATCCCAAATTAATGTACTAAACATTAATTAAATTTATGCCCTAAGTAAACATGTTGGTTGGGTTTAAACAATTGATTGTACAACCATTTATAAAACCGATGTTAATAGAGACAACATTGTAAGTGTAGTCGTTAATAGTTTTGTGTGGTCAACAAATGGGTGAGGACCAAAAAGTTGGACCACAGTTAAGCGCAGTTAACCATACAAACGACGAAGACGAAAAAAGTTCCGTTGTGCGACGAAAAGTATCCCTACAAATTGTACCTATGGCTAATTTTCGTGTCACAACGGAAAAGTTTCATAGAAAATTTAATTGATTGAGTTAGTGTGGACAACTTTTTGGTCCTTACCCAAATAGGGTTAGGGCTGTCATCCCTGAAATAACTGGCGGCAGACAAAGACGAACAAAACCCCGGACAATATGTTCAAGTAATTAGGTTTGTCAATAAACCCTGAGACGAGTAAAATAGATTACTTAAATAAAAAACACTACAAGTGCCTTTCCTACTTAGTTTTGTCTCGTACAGTGAAATTGTGGGGGGTGGCTTCAAGAAAACAGCTTTCAGTTCCCTAATTTTGGCTGGCAACAGACCGAAAACTTTTCTTGAATAGCTGGTGTCTTTTTTTTTTTTTATGGCATAGAGTAGACAAACGAGCACACAGGCCACCTGATGGTAAGTGGAAACTGTGACCCATAGACATTCGTATTCACAAGAATGCAGTGCAATCCTAAGACTAGTATGATTAGTTTGTATGAAAATAACTTGCTAAAACCGGTTATAGATATTTCAAACTACGCATCGGATATTAAGGTTTCATCAATAGATAGAATGATTTAAGATGTAAAAAAACTGTCTTATATACTGGCGTTACACAAAAGTTACATTAACCGAAGCGAAACAAGGGCTCGTCACTAGTAAAGTATTTTCAAGATATTATAAAACATAATTAAATGTTAGGAGCAGATTTATAGTGACAAGAAATTAATTAAAATGAGTAATAACTTGTTATTTTCTTTACGCAAAGGCAAACCTAGCGAACTTCAATCTGACAGGAACGTCGTCCTCGTAAACAGTTTTTAATTAAAGTGACTGGCTTAGAACGCTTTATTAATGTCAGGAGTATGTGCGCGTCTCACTCGCTAGTTAGGTTTATAGAATTCATATATACACCGAATTATAGCTCATGTAGTCTTTAATTTCTTGAAAATATAATTCCCTGTAAAATCTAAACCCAAACCATAAAGGTTTTAGAACAAAACCAAAAATTGTAGACGGATCCGAATTAGGACAGTGCCACTCCGTGTTTTCCCGTGCGGGTGTCGTAAGAGATTAAGGGATTAAAGGCTTGCAGTACTGTTAGGCGATGGGCTTGCAGCCTGTCACTAATGCGCTGGTAATAGTACATTACTTAACAAGGGCTGTAAAAGAAAGAAAGCCCGAAATCGCAGGTATTTGAGACCCGAGCCGTAGGCGAGGGTTGTAAATATGCGAGAGGGCTTTCTTTTTTACTGCCCGTGATGAGTACACAATTTTACGTCTTCACCTGGCCACAATGCGACTTTTAACGTGCGCGCAGCGTGCGATAAAACTCACATTATGGCCAGGTGTTACGTAAACTTCTTAGTCTCATTGTGCAAAATGTGGATGCGAAATTGTAAAAAGGTTTTTGGAGTTGTAGGTAATTCTGTAGCTCGCATTTCCACTCTGGGAACGAAGGCGTGAGTTTATGTATGTACCTAGTCTGGCCATAAGTTCTGTTACTTTTATTTATTAAAATTTTAGAAACAAATCAAAGGAGTTTTTCATAAATCTGTATAATAATCAATACTTTGAACTATACAAAATAAAAATAAAAGTAATGTATTCTAAACCATTATTGCAATTATTTGATGTACGAGCTTGGAGTATTCCCATTTCGGACGAGAAAATTATAGTTTAATTTACGCACGACGATGATACTGATAACGGCCACAGCTTTTGTAAGAACTCTTGTAGAGAGTTCAAATTTTGCGTAACAATATTGACCAGACTTTTACCTTGAAATTCTTATACAAATGTATTTCAAGCAATTATAGATCCGTTTGTACACCGGTCAATCTTGGTATCCTATTAAATCGACTTTACGATTTCACATGAATTTGCAGCAAATCCAAAAAGACACCTAATTTCTTGCGCTATAAGTTGAAATTGACTCGTGTTGAGAAATATATTTTTATTCCGGATAAGTCACGCGTAATTTCATCGATGCCGGCTGTGAATGTTAAAAGATCGCGTCGGAAATTGCGGCGACTAACTAGAATGATTATTTGTTCTTCAAAATGTATATTCAATAAGCTTTTTATTATTTTACGTATTGAAATAAAAAAAATAACTTAAGTTTTATTTGACTCAACCTTAGTAACAACTTATGGCTGGACTAGCTATGTAAAATAGATAAAGGCAATTAAGTTATAATGTGTCGTACCGAACCTAGTATTTTCAATGGATTTGCTCCAGTGATAACGAGGTCTGATGATCGGATATACCATTTTTGAGTTATTGCGGAAAATGTACCCTTCTCAACAGACGGACGTGTAAGTACCATGCAGATACGCTCTTTTCTGGAGTTTTTTTTTTGGTATTGTAGTAGCGGCTTCGGAACCCTACACTGAGCATGGTCCGACGCACACTGGAACCCGCCCATACAAGTGGGTGCACAAAAGTCTTATAAGTTACATAAACATAAATTTGCATCTGTGATGTAAAATATTGGACTGTAAAATTATACCAGTAGTTTCAAATCGTGTTTACATTATACTTTTTACCTTAACAAACATTATTGTCTATGATGACATTAAATTTTCACTTAAAAACATTTCAATGGCTTCTAAATCGAATGTTTTTCTGTCCATTACTGGTAGAGAACGTGAGCATGTGATGATAGGATCAGAGGAAATCAAAAGTCTATTGAAAACATCTATCATATTGTCTACTCTCGAAGTTTTTCGACTAAATCGCTCCCGGTAACATTTAAAATCCTTGATTCTTGCTTCCTGGGCTTCTTCACTTAAACTTCCAATGGGAATAAGATGCTCTGATATTATTTCACTTCCGTTAATAAGGATCTTGTGTACTGTAGTTGTCATAGGAAACCATCAATACAGTAACACATACAGTTCGGCTGTGTGCAGGCAATAATTTTTGAATTTATCCGTATCAATCTTGTAACCACTTGAAATTGTTTGGAGGATCATGTAATACCGACGAATGAGTTCCTCATTTAGTCCCGTTATTTCGGCGGATAACTAATAATTTTGAAAAAACTTTCTGGCAACATTTAATATTATTATTTATTTTTATTTTTTATTTTTACAGCTTTAATCGATATTCGCCACTCAACCAAGACTTTTCCCTTTCTAAAAAAGCTTCTTCATGTCTGTTGTATTTCTCCCATTTTAAACGAAATTGCATTTTAAAATTACGCACCTCTTTAATTAGCTTGTGCTTTGATATATCAGGACAATTACTTTTCTTTGCTAAAAAGCTATAAAGGTCTTCGAATTTCTTTTTTATTGTTTGATGTTTACTTTTCAATAAAACGTTACACATAACATAGCGTTTTATAGAAATTGTTGCATTTTGTTCGCCTAAAACGTAAGGAAAATAGGTATAAAACATTATCAGCTAAAATATTATGAACGTTACAGTGTTTTTTTTAAGTAACTTTTAATTTTCCCCGAAATAAAAACGCCTGATCAAAACGTCATAGCAAAAAATACGGTGTTTTTTCGAAAACCCGCAACGGGCTTTTACTTTTGAAACTAGTATTGAAATACCAAAGACCTCCTCTATAACATCGCCCTATCTGCTTCAAAAGCCTCTTGCGGGTTTCGAAAAAAACAACATATTTATCATTTTTTACTGCGAGTTACTGTTCGTAAGTATAGTAAAAAGATAAAGCAATATTAGGATAAAGGAAATGACTAAATTTAATCTACATACCATGCTTAAGAAGAGACATCGTGAGTTTTGTGTTTTTAGTAATGCTATATACCCGAAATAATTACATTTACAGAGACGAAATTGATCACTAGTACCGCAATATATAAAATCATTGCACTTTGACAAGATACCACCACGTAATGTCAACTGATAATGAAATTGTTTTTCTTTAATAAGGTTCATTTATTACTTGGCAAATGTTGGCGGCCGGGTATTATTGTAAAATACCTAATTTAAAAAAAATAGTTTTATGCAACTCTTTGTATGGACGGGTTCCAGTGTGCGACGTGCCCAGGCCCGGTTTTTTAGGTTGTAAGGTAACTTCATGCAACGTTGAAATTGTTACGAAGTGATTCAACAGGCGGTTTTATCGCCAGAGACACTTCTTTCCTCTTGCTACGATCTTGACAAATTTATTTCGCTTCTTCCACATTCATACATCGAGTCATACTTTTTTTTACCAAGTTTAATAATGTCAAAAGGTGGAACAATACAGATTAAGTAGTAGGTATTATATTTTTGACTTTATCTCTGAATTTATCTGAAAGTTCGTTAGGTTTTGGTGTCTTTAGTTTTTGTTGTTTGCTCGGTTTTTTTTTGGTAAGTTTTGTTAAAATTAAACCTGGCTAGATCGGTTATCGCCCGCTGCATAAAAAAAACGCGAAAATCGTTGGAGCTGTTTCCGAGATTCATATTATATGCTAGCGACCCGCCCTCGCTTCGCTTCGGTTTATGTGAGTGTTCTGTAACACCCGTACATAAATAGTATAAAAACCTTCCGTTGCGTAGTTTTAAAGATCTAAGCATACATAGGGACAGATTGACAGACAGCGGAAGGCGACTCTGTTTCATACTATGTAGTGATATATACCAGAATTGCTCGTTTAAAGGAATTAGATTAAATACACATTCTCAAATTGGTCTGTAATAAAAAAGTTTACAATATTATACTCTCTCTATTATACGGCGATAATCAATTACGCCTGTGACCTGTTTTCAAAGGTCTTATTTACTGGTAAGTAATAGCCTAATGGCGGCTAACAAACAACACGATAACACGTCAAATGCAACTAATCGCCCAATAAATAGCGGCCATGTTGACGTTACACAAATAAACGAATATCGTTAGTGTTCTGACGTCGGCGAGGCATCGCATAAATAGAAATGGAAATAGAACAAGATGCAATATAGGGTAAATCGTCAATAACTGGCCACTTTAAAAAGTGTAATTTAGTTACTAGCCATCAAATTTCTTACTGGCGCTGTTATTAAAGATACTTGGACAGTACTCCGGGTAATAACTCAGGATCTATGTATTCTAGTTTAATCGCAAAAATGTGAGCAAATCTCTTGCTTTACACATTCTATTGCAAAGTGGCCAGTTACCCGAGGGTGGCCAGTAATAAACGATTTACCCTAGTCGTTATAGCTAAGATTATGAGTATCTGAAGCGGATATTATCGTGTTTTTTTTTTAATTGCATATTGTCATAATATTTTCTAAGTTAGTAAGATTATTTACTTATAAAGTTATTTCTATATAATATGCTGAAATTATACATACATACATACATACATACATACATTAAATCACGCCTGTTTCCCAGAGGGGTAGGCAGAGATCACTTCTTTCCACTTGCCACGATCTTGACAAATTTCTTTCGCTTCTTCCACATTCATACATCGAGTCATGCACGCACGTCGGTTTGGGGTACTTAAGATTCGGCCCTTTTCCAGTATTTCTCCGATTTGACTCGAAAAAGTACGCCTAGGGCGGCCCCTTCCGAGCCGTCCACTCACTTTCGATCTGTATATCTCTTTCGTCAATCTAAAAACTAAAACCTCTGAAATTATAAACGGTTAATAAGTGGATTAAGAACTAACTCGAGCTCTCTTATGATGAATACTCCCGTGAAATATTGGTTAAAGCATGTGACGTTCGTATTAAACAGTTAAAAGAAAGATACAAAATATATATTTGGGTTACTGTTATAAATGTAATTCATAAATTACGACTCCTATTGATCTGGTTATATTACCGTATTGCGATTGGTTTGCGATGACCTATCAGATCTATAATCTATATGATCATAACTATAAACTAATCCGACCGAGGGTACAGTCACGAGATTAAATTTGGTACCCGCCTTGGGTCCAAAGTCAATCTGACATTCTACAACAATAACGTTGAGTTCCCTAAAAATTACAAATGACTTGACATATCTAATGACATTGACGACTTTAAGCATATTTTTCTTGAAATGGGTATTAAGGTTTGAAGATATTCTCTTCTCTGTCAAAAAAGACATAAGTCGCTTACATGAGAACACATTATTGTAAGTATATAAACTTAAACGTTCGTTCCAGCTACTTTTTTTTACACTTATTTTTTTTTATTTTGTAGGTATTAGCCATTATAAATATGCTGTGATAATTTCGTTTAAATACATTAAGTGAACCACGTTTTATAGCAGACGGTAATTTATTATAAAGCTTAAGCTTACCTTCAAAAGTAAAATTTTTTTCCCTAATTGAGTTCTTATCTTCGGTAATACTAAATAACTTGCGCGTCGGGCAGATCGTTTTGTTATTTGCTTCTTCTTCGTAAAGGATGGATGGAAGGATGTTAAATATTTTCCTTACCAATATGCAAGTGTTATAGGAGTATAATTGTTTTAAGTTCATTAGTTTAGTTTCTTTATATATATGTTTAGTAGGTGTTAAAAAATGGTAGTTAAATAGTATTTTTATGATTTTATTTTGCAGTCTTTGGAGTTCAGCTAGTTTTGTTTTGGCGGCGCTGCCTCAGGGTTCTATTAGATAAAGAAGATGAGGTTTAACAAGTGAATTGTATATAGTGTAGCGTATCCGATGTGGGATTGAGCTATCGATTATTGCTCGTGACTGTACTTAAAATGTCCTGCCCGAGTTACTCGTTAGTTTCGTATCGACCGTACAGTCGGTCAAAAATGTGCACCCTACGGTTGAAGTTCACTTGCACTTCATGATAAAACAAGTTTGATTCTCCCTTGCAATAACATTATGACATTGCACAAGTGTCGACCTTAGCGATTATTAGACCTCACGGAAACTTGTCGAAACTGGTAGACTGACCGTCCCACGTTCTTGTTGTAATGTTTTCAGTCGTTCGTTCTCGGTTCGTGAGTGAGTGTTTAAACGTTATAATTATAAGTAATTTTATTATTTTTAGTTTAATTTTTTTTGCTAATTTTAAGAATTTATTATTTATTACTTTATGATTATTTTGTAACTAACTTTTTCTTAATACTACTGTATATATAGATTTAATTTATTTAATTTATTATATCCTAACCTAAGTTGAATCTGTTAACTAAACATATACGTTTTTTTATCATATCATTATCACCATATACTTGTTCTAGGGATTAGTTCATAGGATTAGAACATGTAAGTCTGTGGGCTAAGCTACTATTGTTGGATGCACAGGATTCCGACACTGCTGCCGAAGGTTCTTCCGCCGGGGAAGATAGGCGCGGCTTCAGGCGGCCGCGCGTAAATATTGCCATGGCCGCCATCCTCCGAAAACAGGAGGAAACCTGCAAACAAGTCAGTGCACGCCAAACAAACTTTACCTTCCACGACTGGATCATTGTCTCCAAATCATTTATTTCCTGAAGCGTTTTACCCGATTCGTCAATTTCACCACACACATTTATTTTTCTCTTTTTTTTCCATTCACATTTTTTCCCATTTATAATGGTTCTCTGTCGTTTGCCCGAAAGTCATTGGCCATAATTCTATCACTTGCCATAATATTCATTCGCCATAAAGGCATTTTTTCTGAAATCGTGAACTATTCAGAATTGTTATAAAACAAACCTAACCTAACCTATTGGGCTCTATACGACGGCATGTAAAAATTACCTGAAAGGTTTACAGTTTCAAAAAAAATGCCTTTATGGCAAATTAACATTATGGCAAGTGACACAATTATGGCAAATGAAATTCGGGTAAACGAAGTGATCCGATTAATAATATTAACCACTCGCATTAAAAGGTAAGGACCAAAAAGTTGTCCACGCTAACTCAATGAATTAAATTTTCTATGAAACTTTTCCGTTGTGTCACGAAAATTAGCCAAACTACATATATTGTAGGGATACTTTTCGTCGCACAATGGAACTTTTTTCGTCTTCGTCGTTTGTATGGCTAACTGCGCTTAACTGTGGTCCAACTTTTTGGTCCTCACCCAAATAACATCGTTGCTTCTTACGAGTCGTATGTTAGCCCATTTGTGAATTCTACAGGACGCCCGAAGGGCCCAGCTACCCGGACTAGGAACTCCGCGGCAGCGCATCTCCGTCGACTTTGTTTAATATAATGTATATTCGATAAGGGCGAACATGCGACTCGGAGAAAGCTACAATTGTGAAATGTGTGTAGTTAAAATTATGGATGAGGAAAAATGCGAATGGAAAAGGAGAAGAATAAATGCGTGTGGTGAAATTAACGAATGGGTAAAAAACCGCGATCGGAAAATACGCTTCAGGAAATGAATGATTTGGAGAAAAGCGGTGAATAAAGCATCCGTCACTCTCGCGCTTACGCATTGGTTAGAAGGTGACAGATGTTTTTTCCATGTTTATACCGACGAACAAACACGACTATAATAGGGCCCGCACGGTCCGTATGTAACATGTCTGTGGGTAAAAATCAAAATAAATGTACATAAGGACGCTATTTAAATGTCACTTAAATGATGTCTAACTTACAATTTCATTACAATTGACGTATGTTTGACGTTAACCAACAGTTTCGTGACGGTGACAAAACTCTTTAACTGGACATTTATTTTGATTTTTACCCCTGTCTATAAATTTATTTCAATGTACTATCAGACCATTGGAACCTTGACCCACCGTAGAACTGTGTCACAGAGACGTTATGATTCAAGTCATAAGAAGTGTCAAACAAATTGTTTTATAATGTCGCTGTGACACCGTTCTATGGTGGGTCAGGGTTCCATTGGGCTGATAGTATTTATCAGCTCTATTCTACTCGGTAAAACAATATTGGTTTCGACAACGTTATGATAACTCTTATTTACTCGACATAATTAAAAACAAAACGATAAAATGTCAACAGCAATATTGTTTTACAAAGTAGAATTGACCCCTGTGCTCCAGCGGCTCGTGACGGCTGTCTCCATGGTTTGCCAAAAGCAATGAGGAGATTGCCTTTCGCTGAAGCACTCTTTTTTTTAAGCAATGTTTTAATTTTTTGTTAAATTTCTCCTCCAGGTAAAGTTCAGAACCCCACCACCCGTCGCCGAAGAAACTGAGTTAGACTCGGTTACTTCGGATACCCCCACCCCAGCTTCTTCAACCCCAATGGAACGCCCCAAAACTAACCCACCTCGCCAACCAAAATCTCTAGCCGATATACCCGTCGGACGAAAAACAGGCGGCATTTTAGCCCTTAAAGACAAATCAGGCTACCCACACTTAGTTGACGTTCCCACTGAAACAACCCAACGCCAAGAAAAAATACAATACAAAGATCCTAAGGTCATACAACCACCAACGCAAGGTCTGAAGCGTGAAACCCAGAAATGGCATCACCCATATGAACACCGAGTGAACAAGAACTATGGACTCCAAAACGCTGGAATAACCTACAACCCGAACTACCAACATAAACCACTCGACGATCATGGCATTCGGCTACCGGTGGTGAATCCCAAAGAGATAGACGTGCGTTCCGCTGCATTGCAAAAGCAAAACGCGCGCGTTGAATATGGCGTTCAGAAATCCGACAGATCAGACAAGAAAAGTTTCATGGAAGACCTTCCGCCGCGATTTGCGACACAAAAATATCTCGAGCAACACACAAACAGGTTCAGGGACGATGAGTTCAGATTAAACTCCGAGTTGATGAGTGCACCACCTCCGAGCTGGCTAAATCCCCTGACGCCTCCTTTGTCTTCGAGACAAAGTACGCTTCAGGCTGGATCCTTAGACACTCAACTATCAATGCCTCCACCAATGTCAGACAATTTCTCCCCTAGGAATTGGTGGAAGCAGAACTACCCACCACCGGTGACAAGCACTCAAACTCATTCTCAAGCGTTACAACACATCTACGGCAGCCAACTGCCATACATGCCGCCCTATTTGCCTCCCATGCCACGTCCAGAGCTATCTCCCAGCTACGGTCGCCCATCGCCCATAGGGCAACAGCTGCCGCCCCGCCACATACCACCCCCCAATTATAACCCATACCCCCCCCTACCTTACCCCAACATGCACGAAAACATCCCCGTTTACAACAGGGGATTTGTCGAAGAGCGATACCAACCCCAGCTGGAGCAAGGGTTGGATCTGTCTATGAATAGAGCCAGCATGGATTTGTTCGTCCCGACATATGACAGTCGGAGGGCGGATGACGGGGGCCTCGAACGGGCCATCGACGAAGCCCTAGGAGTGATTCCCCTGGACCTCTCAATAAAGAGCGAACCCGAGGTAAGTGGCTTATATTATTAAGGATATGTATAATTCAGAATCTTGTTTAAAAGTTGTTCTGAACAAAAACATTTTTTTTTGTGTTGTTAATTTTTTACAGAGAAAATAAATAAATTTCTGCTAATGGCTAAAGAGCTTGAACGCCACTCGGTTATTTCTACGTGGCTAGCCGCGGTTACATACAAAATGACGTCATTCCGCCCACTAGTCTAAAGTTCTCTTTACCTGTGGTACGGTTTGGCCAAAATTTATATTTCGAAATCAAATTGAATAGAGGCTTAGAAAATTGCGAGCCGTAATTATTAATGTGCGTCATTTTCGTCGCCAGTCGGATTTTTCCATAACATTTTACTTATTATTGTTAAGCTTACCTGTGTTATTTATAGACATGGCAAACGTTGGATCGCTGATTAATTGGTGTGGTTTTGAACATCTGTCAGATTTATTTCTCAAAATGTTCTGATAAACATAATTAAAGTCTGAGTTGTAGGCGGTTCTAAAGCTCTCTTTTCATGTTTATTTCTGATATCTCTGATACCTTGTCACTGCGATTGCTTTTTTATTTACGAAAATATACTTCAAAGATTATGGGCAAAAATGTCCCCGCCCACCATCATAAATTAAATGTCTCAGTATAGATCTTGGTAACATGATGTATTTTTAATATGACGACGATCTCTTTACCGTATGGGGTTTCCTTGGAAAATCATATTTGCTTAAAAGTAATCATATTCCTGCCTTGTTCGCTATTCAAAGGTTTTTTAAATTAAAAAAAAATTAAAAAGGCCTATTGCTTTTTGCAACTAAAATTGGTATTTTGTATTTTTGGATCCTGATGAAAATATTGGGTTGGAGGGTGGAGACGGCGTCCATACGAAATACCCCGTCATCCTTTATAATGCATTAGCACCACTTTTACTTTAGAACGAAAAATTCAGATCGACTTATGCCAATTTGTAGTAACGTCATTTATTACTACACATCGCTAACTCGTGGCATTTAGGTAGCAGTTGACAGTTTCTAACAGACTACAAGTCGAGAAAAGGAAACCAATTAGAAAAAAAAGTATTTTCAATATATGATATGATATCTGTGATAAACAATTAATAATTGTTCAAAATTTTTACAAGTCAGAAGTCTTGAGAAAATCCACTTTGTGTAAGAAAATTTTACCTTGTCACTGTATAGTAGGAGTTCTGAATGCTCTCTAATGATTTCTTGCATTATTTGGAAAATATCTGTTCCGTGACACGTTTCGTAATGTGATGACAATATCATTGATATTGACATTGATGTTTTTAAACTAGTGATCAAACTTACTTCGTCATTATGTTAAGACCATGTAGGTAATATTAATTTATTATTTTATCTTATCTGAAAAGACACTTGGAAAATTTGTCTCATCACTAATGTGTCAAGGGCTACCTACCTAAATGCCACGAGTTAGCGATGTGTATTTATAACAGCTCACCTCCCCACCTTCGGATATATTTAAAATGTTTATCAGAGCACCTTAACGAAAAACGTAACGTACGAAATTTAAAAAACTACACCCAAATTTGTGCATTTCTATATTCTATATTTAAATAGTGTCATGTGATTTGTGTAGAGCATTACGTCTATTGGCTTAGGCGGTCGACACGTGATCGTAAAGTACCGAGTTCGAACCCCCGCAGTCGCCATGTGCCAATAGGTTTTTCTAACTTAACCCTTTAACGCCTACTGTACTCGCACGGGTACAGCTAATAAAACTGAGATTTCAGTGGTTTTTCTGAAGTCTCAATTGATATCATTGCTCAATATGGTCATACATGTCTCTTAATTTATGACAAATTGATTATGCATTTAGAAAATCGAATTAGATGTTAATAAAGCTAGTTATAGCAAAAAAAATGAATTATTTAATTTTGAATTTTCTTAATAAATATTATTAGTTCGTAGGTTACTGGTTACTATTGTTGCAATAAAAACAAAAAAAATAGACAGTTTACTTTTGGGCGATAATGGGTTAAGTACGTTACACGAAGCACATCCGAACAGCTGAGTGTGTAAAAGGGTAATTGCACCAAATATGCTAAACGGTCGAGGTGTATGTAAGACCCCATCTGTAAGATACGACTTAACTACAATATATAATCCGTCCGCGAGCGAAGCGAGAGCGCTATTACAATACTGGATATATCTGCAGGCGGAGCAGCAGCCCCAGGAGGCTCCGGCGCCAAATCCGGGCACCTATTCCCTGTTCAGCGGAGGCCCGGGCACCTGGGGGCAAGTGGGCCCTTCCCAGCAGGTAAATAGCACTGTAGTTTACTACAGGTACCTTTATTCAAACCGCGGACAGATAGGCTGACTTCGGATTAAAATTTGACACATTTTGTTTGGGCAAGTAAGCCTAATCTACACTCGCGGTCAAATAATTCGGGTCAGAGTGCGTTTTTCATACAAACGAGGCTATTTCGAAGCCTTTGTTCCTCGCCAGGGGATGCTTGTAGTGAAATCTGATGATGGATACCCCGAGCATCGATACAGGACTTCCAGAGTGCCTAGGACACCCAACTGATTGAATCTGCGGCTAACGCCGGAATTGTGCATCTTCAGAAAAACATCTAAAATGACAATAAAATGTAAGGAAATCCAAATGCTGACCCAAACTCTATCGCTGTGGTGTCAACTGATTGTGCTATCAGTTAGGTATCTTAAGAACTTTTGACCTCCTCTATTGAACCTTGGAGTATCCACCATTAAACCTCACTCAAAACAACCCCTGGCTAGGGACCAAGGCTTCGAAATAGCCTCGTTTGTATGAAAAACGCACTCTGACCCGAATTATTTGACCGCGAGTGTATCCTAACCTATCCGCGGTTTGGATATAGGAACCCGACACAACTAGTTAAGCGCCGTGTATACTTGTTCTTTGTATTATTTGTAGGTATCGTTACGCTAATAGTTGGGGAGCCCATGACACTAAACCTACTTCGATAAGACTACCTGAGGATATATATCGTTGCTTAAATACAAAAGCGCCACAAAACAAAAACAGATATGGTTTCATTTAAAACTTAAAGTATGTAGCGTTCCGAATTTAAATGCAACACAACACACATTTTGATTTGTGGCCCTTTAGTATTTAAGCAACGATATATAATTAATCAGTTACGTCATTAATGCGGGACTACAAAATGCCAATGCTGCAATGCGAAAAACGTGGTAGTATTTTAGTTATTGGTCCAGCATAGTATAAACGCAGCAGTAGTTTTTCTTACACAGAAATTGATGATATTTCAGATGAGCTTTGGTTTTTTGAGGAGAACGATCATACTAGATACTTAAGTACGAAGCGTCGCTTATCATGCTGTGGCCAGTGATTAGGCCAATCAGGGGGCTTGCAGCACTGCATTGTCGTATAGTCCTACCCCTCCCCTGTTCCGAAGAATAAACAAAACTTGGGAGTCTAATTATAATACTAAACACTGGACTTATATACAAAAGAATAGTACATTGTTGTAGAGGTTAGAAAGTACGAGTCCATCTATTGCACTTTCGGCCGAGGCTTAACACAGTGTTTTTCACGACTACTGCGAGGAAATAAAAATAAATTCTTAAAATAAACTTACAACACACTAAAAAAATTACGCTCTCCCGTCAATTTTTACTTTTTTTTTGCGTTGGCCAGTCATTCAAAGGCGTTTTATAAACTGACGACTCTGACCGTGACAGAACTATATTTCAGATAATTAAAAACAGACATCTGATTCCTTTGCCTATCCGTGAAAGGATGAATATTATTAAGAAATAAAACGGCTTCTGATTGGCCAATTTAATTTCATATGCAGCACAAGTCGTGTTCTGATTGGTCGAACCAGTGATCAGCGGACCGATGTGAATGGTCGACTTGCTCAATGGAATAGACCAACAATGTTAACATTGTTGGTCTGTTTAAATTCATAGAAGGCCTGCTCATTCAATGTACAACTATTGATTGTTTTGGGGACTAAGAACAGACCATCTTTCGCCACATTTTCGAGCAGTGGCGTGAAAAGAATATAGAATATTTCTCCTTTAATGGCGTGACTACATACATACAAACACTCACGCCTTCATTCACAGAGTGGAGGCAGAGCTACAGAATAACAAACAACTCTAAAAAACATGTTAATTCCGTAATCACATTTTGCACAACCAGGCTAAGATGTTAACCAGTGTATTAGTGACAGGTTGCAAGCCCATCGCCTAACAGTAATAGACAGCCTTTATTCCCTTAGTGGTGACTAACGACATCAGCCGGAAGACATGGAGTGGCACTATTCTAAACCGGTAACCACACGTCCGGGCAATCACGGGACAGGCGACGTGGGACCAATTAGGCTAATTGGTTTAGTGTCGTCGGCTCCCCTATTAGTGGTAGTAAGCTTGGCTTGTCTGTTTCAAGTCGCTTTGGAGCGCGCCGAAGACACTACCTACGAGCGATCTAGGCGACGCGCGCTACTCACGCGACTCTGCCCACTGAAGACGCCGCTGCCCCGCGAAACCGCCGGGGAAACGCAACCGCTCTGACCAGTAGCGGGAACGGTAAGTCCTGCGTCTACACTACCTTTTACCGGTGTTTCAGACTGATCGCGTTTACGTGTACAAGCTGCTTGTGCACATGTAACGTGTGTGCGAGATGTACAGTGAACAGCAAAATAAACTGATGAACAGGGAGCGAAACTTTGGTGCCGGTGACAGCCGTATGACGTCAAGCTTCATACAGAGTGTTTTTATCTACATTATAGATAATCACTAACAACATATTGGCCTCTTTAGTTTACGGATATTTTATTGACACTTGAGACGCCCAGTATTTATAAAAAGTGACACCTTAATGTCTTTGTCATATAAGTCAGAAAATTTTCGGAGACAATAATAATGTATATCAGTTTAAATAGTATTTTTTATTCGTGAATTTAAGAATATTGTCATTAAGGACGAATAAAAGGCATTCGGTTCCAAATTTATTACGAGACATTGCAATGGAGATGCCAACATATTGAATCGAAAACTTCTTCAGTACTTAGATGAGAAGGATGAACACGATCTTACCGAGAAAGTAAGTTAGGTATTATTAAAATATAGACGTATCGTAATAATATGAATCATCTATGTCACTATTTTAATATGTTGTGTATATTTTATAAAAACACCCTATATTTAAATTTGCGTCATAATGACGTCACCGGCACCAAAGTTTCGCTCCCTGCTGATGAAATAGGCTCTCAAAATAGTATATAAATTCAACTTCTCAAATGCTGCTTCTTTTGTTTTATAACTTGAAAAAAAATGTAATTTCAAATTTTTTATAGTTTTATACATAATAAATAGTGTTTTCAATGCACGACGTCCGTTCTCGTTAAACTCGTTACATAAGTCGTAGGGATTAAAGGGTGAGTAGGAGGGTCAAAATCTTTTTCGATGCACTGAAATTCTCCAATCTGTCAAAATCGTAATTGTTCTCTTTAAGTAGTAATGTTTTTTTTTAATCTAAATAAATGTTTATTTTATTTGAATCAGTAAAGTATTGTCAAAAATCGTCAAACAAAATAAAATATTACTTCCTGCAAAAACAACCACTCTGTCACATTTCCCAGGGACCAATTTCAATGCATCCAAAAAGATTTTGACCCAGGAACATAACGTAAAGAGCAATGTTACTATAGTAGCCCTCAAACGAAGAGACGACTGAGGCCATAAAAGTCCGGGCGCAACAAAATGGATAACTGATAACGCGAGCTCAAGGGTTTTATGGCCCCGGTCGTCACTTTGGTTGAGGGCTACTATAATCATAAGACTGAAATAATTTCCAATACACGTAACGTTATTCTCCATTTAATACTTGATCTTATTTGTAACAGGCTGTGACTTATTTTAAGTTGTGTCCCTTCTCACCACTTGATCCCTACACACCCTGTTATACGGTATATGGTTTTAGTTTGTTTTTTAATTAATCTCTAAACATTGTTCTAGAAGAAACACATAGACACGGCATAAGCGACCGGGAATTCGCACCAAGGACATACAAGTGTGGCACCGCAAGGAAATACCTTACTTATCGAAGTAATCATATATTCGTTTATGTATATGTATTTATGAACAAATGTTTTTAAATCCACTAATTGATTGTGTTTCTACTGTTTCTGTGTCAAAATTATATGTTTAATTTTTTAAATAATAGTTCGTATAGTTCCCGTATTCGAGATTGCAGATTGATCAAGATCACATTTAAATGTTGAACCGGTTTCTAAAGTGACATAATTCAAACTGAGTGCCGTTTATTTGCACCCGATTTACGATTTGGTCCTACATTCACTTAATCGCATTGAAAAGCTAATCTCCAATAAAATTGTACATGAACGATTGTGTTTTAGCTGCACGGTCGTTCGAGATTTATTTTTAGTTTTTTTAAGCATTTGGTTTCCAAACAAAATTATAACGATAAACAGAACAAGTTCCCAAAGATCTGCTATACCTTGGTGTACTTAATTATTCAACAACTAAGTCGTCGAAAACTTCATAAGAATTGTGGCTGATGTTGTTATTGTTGTGGGGCGTTAAAACCTTTTAAAACACTAGTAGAACAAAATAACTCTGTCAGACGTCGTCTCGTTGGTGGTCACTGTATTGTAAAATGCTGATGCCTATATATCCTCATAAGGCCCACGTCAAATTTCGTTAGTTTCAAAAATAATCTTATGTCGGTCAACTGAAGTCAAGTCTTTTTGACAATGTCCTATATGTAGTACTTTGGGCCTTACGAGGATAAAAACCCTCTTGCAAAGAAACCTGGCACTTACGATTGCTTTGAGTAATTGGAATATATTGTAAGGGCACAGGGTTGATTGGGGCGAAATACAATTTATATTGCACAAATTATTATACAATAATTTCCTTGTCAATTAGAGTTTTCACCCCCGCACGTTAGAGCCATGTTCTAGAATGTGAGCATTAAATACTTATATACTAAATAGCTTATCATCTTGTAGCATAAAACCTCATTGCTTCACAGAATGTTTAAAATCCTTGAAAAAAAAACAATTCCCGTTTTCTTAGCAAGGAGGTGTAGCCTCAGGAGCATTTAATCCGCCTATCCCGTGTGACTTTTTAAAGTTATAATTGAGGCATTGGATTACTATTCGATAAATGTATCTCTTTCGTATAATGTGTGAAACGCTCACAAGCCACAGCCAAATATGTAGTGTAAATAAATTTAAAATTCAATAGTGTTGTAATTCAATTTCATGTTTCTTCCTGCGGGAATTCGTATGCAATAAAGTTCAATTTCTGTTGTACGTAAATGTCCAAATATAAAACAATGGAAAACGAACTTTATAATAATGGAATAATAGTTAAAATTATTATCATGTAGATTATGTTATGTACGTTTTATTCACGGCGTCACAGGAGGATACGGAGTAATAAGTGATAGAAAAATATGAAGTAACTGTGATTAAGTAAGATAAGAAACTATTCCTTAGCTTACTAAGCGTTGAAATGCAACCGTTTTATAGGTTTCACTTAAGTCGTTTGGATTTATCAAGTGCCAAAAAACTTGACTGCCGCTCGTGGCCTTACAGTGCAACCATTTTCTTAACACCGCTCGGCAATCTTCGTTTTTCTATGACACACGAGTGACAAATATACCGCCAGTGGCGAGTCGGAGCGTGATAGCGATAGCCAGCCGAACGGTATTAAGAAGCTGGGAGAACTGTACGAAATGTTACCGTTTGCGATAGGGTTATTGTAATTAATTTGCCACTGTTGTTACGAAAACCCTTGAAAGGGTTAACTTATACATTCGTAGTTTGGCATTATAATGTTCACATTTGTTAGACCTCGTGTAATAGTAATATTCAGGAAAGGAATCCACACACAGTTGTCAGTAAGACCAATGAAGTCCTATATTTCGTCGCGAATAAAATGAGTGTTAAAATGAATATACAGTTGGTTCAACAGGCCCATCGACAGCCGTATAAATTTGAAATTGTAATTCAAAAATTAAAATTACCATTAAAATGTCTGGACTTTGTTTGGTCTTTAATCTGTGTGTAGTCACGTTCCGTATTCTTACTTTCACGTTTGGTCACTAAATTAAAGTGTAGAAAAACTTTATTTAACACTTCACTTGAAATAATTTTAAACTTACACATATCCTTAACATTTTAAATCGTAACAGTCACATTTTTAGGTCACGATATGTCAAAAATAGCATTTCAACAGTTTCACTACCGCAAACGGTCAATTTTTACAGGCGACAGTGCTGACATTCCTTTTTTGATCTGAAACAGTTCCCTGGCAAAGAGTGACACCTGTCGTAGTGACTGTTATTTTTTTCTTAATTGGGAAGACACATTTTGTCTTCTGAATTGTAAAAAATAGTCACGTACGGTCACGATCGTTAATTTGGGTCCCATTTCAAGAAAAATATGCTTGAAGTCGTTAATGTCATTAGAGATGTCACGTCATTTGTATCTTTTAAGAAACTCAACCTTGTTGTTGGGGGCCATTTGCAACGTTAAAAGATGGCGGATGTGTAATTTGTTTTAGTTTTATTTTTTTGTGTATTTAGGTGTTCAAAGTTCTTTTCTAATAGTGATTTGTACTTTTTATGCCATTGTGTTGCACAGTGATTGAAAACTTGGACTTATTTCGCGTATCTGGCATCTTTCTTCTCGTTACAAGTGGACTCGAAGTGGTACATAGGTTAAAACTATCTTGACCTCTGTCCTACAAACTACCGAACAACGTTGCCCCCAATCTTCCCAGAGAAGATTGGATTGTATTTTATTGCTATATTGATTTATACTTATATACACTTGACACTGGCGAAATCACTAATTCGTGGAAACGCCATAGCCCGGCGGTAGTAGCTGTTGAAGTCGCCGCGGGGCAAAAAGAAGAAGAAGAACCTTGTTGTTGTAGAATATCAGATTGACTTTGGACCTAAGGTGGGTACCAAATTAAAGATCGTGACTGTACATTCTCGAGGCGAGAGGACAGAGCAGCCAAACGATTACATACGAACTTATCCTTCCCCTTAGTTTTGGGATTTAAAGCAGTTTGAAAGTGTGAAACCTACATGTATGAGACTACATTAAAAAAAACACGTTCAAAGTAAATATTCTAGAATAAAATTGAAGAAAACAGGGGTCTCGGATAAATGGTTGTTAATTCGTTTGGCTCGCAACGGGTCCGATCGATTTTCAAATCCATAAATATAACGGCTGTTCGTTTTTTTTTAAAGTTTTATTCCCACTAGCTTTTTATAGCTCTAGTTAATAGTTTGTTTAATACACCTAACGGGAATAGTCTTTTTTTACAAACGGTAACCCTATGGAAAAGTGTAGCTCGTAAAAATACAAGTCCCTAACCATAACGCTAACATAGGCGGTTTCTGTGAACTGTCAAAGTGTAAATTGACATTTGCGTTTGACGCGACCGTCGCGCAGTTTACGTCCATCCTATACGTTTTCGATAACGGTTACGTTCGCAGTATGAATGTAATGAATAAGACGAGGGTCGTTGAAAATTGTAAAATGCCAGCGCTAGGATAGACGTCCTAGCCTAACCATTGTTTTTTTATTAATTATAGCGTTCAGTTTTATTCATTCGTGCTCTTGTGAAACTACTCACTACTCTTACGGCTTGTTTAGACTAGCTGACCGAATGTTGGCTGAATGTTGGTTGGTTGAATGTAACCTATTTATGTAAACGTACTTTTGATATCGACGGTCTTAGAGACCGTTCCTCTTTATAAAATTACGTATTCAGTGTCTAGTAGAAAAGTAAAATTATTAATGTGTTATAGAATTACGTGTGTATACTGTAAACGTTAGTAGCCAAAACATAATATTCTAAATGTTTCAATACTAGTCTATAATGACAACTTACTGTGTATTAGAAATTTGTAATGTATATCTGCGTGTACCTATGTATAACCTTCGAAATGTGCCACGTTTAAGGCCGCATTTTACCATACTAGAATAAGGCTTACTCCGAGATTAGTTTGCACAAATTCAGCGTTTTATATAGGTATAACACCTTATTCTATTAGATAGATAACCATCATAAAACTTGTCTATTTTAAGTATGGTGGTTAGTGGTCCTGTCTTCGACTTCTACGCGACATACTTTTACCTTTTAATCACATCGTAGTACGTGTACCCTGTGCATTTTTGGAATTAAATATTTACTATTTGTAACTTGAAGTTTTTTTTCTGCATAAAATAAAATTACCTTGTCCCAAACTAAGCTCTAGGCTTGTACTATGGGTACTAGACAACGATATAAATACATAAAGTCGCCGTCATTAGAACTTGTGAACGATGTAAACAAATTAGTACTGTTTGACACATAACCTCAAATATTCACCAAGCGTGTTTTTATTAAAAATAACGTACCTATAATGAATGGTTATTTCATCTTGAACTTAATATGAAAATAATGGTCTAGTGTAAAATCATTGCAAAGACCTCACTTGATCTTCAAAAGTACGTGATTATCGAGTAACCATGGTGAATTGGTTCCTTTGGTTTTGTTTACATCTTTTGCAAGTTCTATCGATAGCGACCTTAGAAAATATACATGACATGACTCAGAAACAAGCACGAATATTTCGTGCTCACCCCACAAATATCTGCCCTTCCCTGGATTTGAACCCACGACTTCTAGATTCGTCACTACAGCAGGCTCCAGAAATTTAGCGGCAAAACAAAAGACTGTCGCAATCTAGCTAGTGTTTGAAATATATTTTCATCGATTTATCGATAGTTGTGTAACAGAAGAAAAGAAAACGAAATAAAACTATTTTTAATTAAACATTTTACGTGAGGCTTATATAAAACTATATAGTCCGTTTCAAAGCGCTTTAAGAAACAAATTAACAGTCGATAAAAAAAAAGCCTCTCTATCAATACCTAGATTGCGACAGTCTTTTTTTTGCCGTGAATAATCCGGACTCAGATGATAAACTTATTCCTGTATGGTTCGCGAGTCTGCCGAGAAACTACACTCCCACCGCTGTAGAAGGCCCGACGTGACAGCTGTACAAATTATAACCTCAAACGGGTAAGGACCAAATGTTTGTCATCGATGCATAACGGAAATCACACTGAAAAAAAACTACATATTTACATATTTTATATATGATATTGTTATAAACAAATATATAACTAGTCCAGCCATAAGTTCTGTTACTAAGGTTGAGTCAAATAAAACTAATGTTTTATTTTTATTTTAATACGTTTAAGAATAAAAAAGCTAATTTAATGTACATTTTAAAGAACAAATAATCATTCTAGTTAGTCGCCGCAATTTCCGACGCGAGCTTTTAACATTCACTGCCGGCATCGATGAAATTACGCATGACTTTCCCGTAAATTTCACTTTTTGAAAACGGTTAAAAGCGCGAACACGTTTACCAAAGAACTTTATTGTTTAATATTATAAAACTTCCTATCTCTGTGTATATTTAGGGCCCGTTCAGACGGACAGCATTTCAACTGCAACCCAGCTGCAAAGTGGCAGTTCCGGGGCTGTTCTGATGCAGTTGGACCAACTGCATCAGAACTGCAAACTCATTGTGCAGTCCGCTTGCAGGTGTCATGCAGTTCAGTCAACCGCACACCAACTGCAATCAGGCTGCACTTTTGTAATGCAGTCGTGTTGCAGTTATATTGCAGTTGGTACGACTGCAATATAACATTATGAGCAGTTCTACAGTCGTATTGCAGTTGCTCCAACTGCAATACGACTGCATTACAGAAGTGCAGCCAGATTGCAGTTGGTGTGCGGTCGACACAACTGCATGACACCTGCAAGCGGACTGCACAATGAGTTTGCAGTTCTGATGCAGTCGGTCCAACTGCATCAGAACAGCCCCGGAACTGCCACATTGCAGTTGGGTTGCAGTTGAAATGCTGTCCGTCTGAACGGGCCCTAGAGACCAAAATTTAACTTCTCAACAAGACTCAATTCCAACTTATGAAGCAAGTAATTTGGTGAGGCTTTGGATTTTCTGCAAATTCATGTGAAATCGTAAAGTCAATTGAATAAGACATCAAGATGGACCGGTGTCATTGACCGGTGTACAAACGGATCTACAGTTGCTTGAAATATCTACATTTGTATAAGAATTTAAAGATAAAAGTCTGGTCAATGTTGTCACGCTTTGAACTCTCTACAAGAACTATTACAAAAGTTGTGGCCGTTATCGGTATCATCGTCGTGCGTAAATTAAATTATTTTTTTCTAGTCCGAAATAAAATACTTCAAGCTCGTACATCAAATAATTGCAATACTTTAGAATACATTAATTGTATTTTTATTTTGTATTAATCACTCCATTGATATGTTTTTGAAATTTTAACATTGAATTTTATATCTCAGTAACAGAACTTATGACCAGACTAGGTATACAGTTGCCAGACACTTCCTGTGGGCCATAACTTTTGACAGACACTTTAAAAGTCGTAAAAAACAGTTGCAGCTTACTTCATTTTAAGAAAGCTGAATTTTATATTTGGGTCAATCAACTTTTCTTTGTAGCTCGTTGCCATGGTTACGTCTCCTGAGTCACTCTTTAAAACTGTGATTTCAAAGAATATAAGTCCACTAAAAATCAGTTTTATTGGCAATTCCAAACCCATTCTTTTATGGGCTTTCTCCTGAGTGTGCTATAATATATTATATTATAGCATTTTTTCTAAGAAACTCTAACACTGTTGTCTCCTGGGTTACGGGACAGAATAACAACAACAAAAAGTTGATCCACCCATTTATAGTATCAAATATTTCCCATACAAGACAAATCTGACGGGTCAAACATCCCCCTAGACTCGTTAAAAGTTCCGCTATGCGAGAAAGCGCGAGAGTATTATTCAAGCGCATAAGCACGTGAGATACCCTCCGACGCGTGAATATCTCTCCCTTACAGGGCGTTTTCACTAAAAAGTGTACCCAATTAAGGACTGAAATTAAGGAACTTTAACTTTGTCAGTTTTGTGACGAAAATTAGCCATACAATGCGGCCATCAATGTATAGATAATTTTCGTCACAAAACTGACAAAGTTAAAGTTCCTTAGTTTCAGTCCTTAATTGGGTACACTTTTTAGTGAAAACGCCCTACAACTCGTGGCCACTCGGAGTTAGTGTGTTGTTAAAAGTTCCACTGTTCGCCGAAGCGCGAAAGCATTATTCAAGTCAATTTAATATTATTAATACTTAAATTTTACTATAATATTTTTTTATCCATAAAAATAAATATAATTTTTTGCAAAAAGCGCATTGAAATACATTTACATACATTTGCCCTTTAAGTTTAATTATTAGTAGGTTAAAATATTTTGATTCAAGCTTCAACACGTCGGGGGACCGCTAAGTAGCTGGGATATTTTATATTATTTAATTTACTTAGCGGTCCCCCGACTTGTCAACGCTTGAATCAAAATATTAAAATCTACTAATAATTAAACTTATAGGGCCAAAACTTATTATTTTTAACATTCATAGGTTTATTATTACAGACTGTTTTGAGTCGTGGGTTTTTTAAAATATGAAATTTAATTTTTAATCCATGCTTTTTAAACTTTTCCTAATTAACAATACGACTATAGCTACGTACGGCAACGTCTCTTTAACGACAGAAATAATAGGGGTGAATAACTGAAACAAAAAGAGGGGTGTTAAAAGTTTATCACGTGTATCTATATATGTCGTGTAGACCCCGGATTTCTGTGGCAATGACGTCACAATAGGGTAAAATTTGGGGAGTAAATGGAACAGTGTTAATTAATACGGCAACCTAGTCTATTTGGTGTTCTACGGAATTAAAATTTTATAATCAGAGGGCCCAGACAAGATGCACTACGCTAGCTAGCGTTTGTCTTCGTTTCATTTTTAAACCAAAAACTATACGAATAGAAAAGATAGCGTAATGCTTCTTGTCTGGGCCCTCTGGCATACACGATATAAATTACCTATCCGTCAATTGTTAATTAATCAATGTATAGACTTTCTTTCGTTAACTGACTCTCTGTAACAAATAAAAAAATATTCTAAACGACTTGCGGTAATAATAATATTTTTTGTCGTGAATGCCTAGTTAATAAAAAATATTCAGTTAAAAAAATTTATTAACTAACATATTGTTTTAATTAACACCGTTCCATTTACTCCCCCAACTACCCTATTGTGACGTCATTGCCACAAAAATCCGGGGTCTAGTCGTGACTGACCGTTTGTGACATCGTAGCTCCCAAACGGATGAACGGAATTGGACGTATGTCTTTTTTTAAATAAAACTACATTAATCTGGATGGTTCTTAGCAAGACTCCATGAAAGTAGGAGCTCTATTCGCTCTCGTCAGAAATCATTTATATTCCGCAAAATCACAGTCTATAAACCAATACAGTCGTTCGACGAAGCCGTCTAGACAGGGCAATCGTGCGGGGTGTGAGGGGCGAGGGGCGGGTAGGGCGAGCCCGAGCTGCATACGTCGCCATTGTTAGTAGCTCGGGACATATCTTTCAGGGCTACTGCGTGTCGTGTGTTGTATTTTGATGTGTTTAGAATAAAAAATGGTGCATACGACATGTGCTGTGCGAGAATGCAATTCATCATCTCGCACAAATAAAGATCTGCGATGTTATCAATTTCCACACTCAGAAGAAAGGTAAATATATTATTTTATAGTGCTTAATTTACAACATTTTTGTCATGTCATACCAACGTAAACAAAATGGCGGATGTAAAAGCGTGACGCCTGCCAGCAAAAATTAAAACTTTTCTCAAACAAAAAAATTACATCCATTATCAAATTTAAAATGGCGGACATGACTTTTATAAATAATAATGGGGGTGCTGATTACGAAAAAGATATCCATGTTGAAATCAAAGATGGCGGACGTTATTTTTTCTTAAAAATCGATATGGGTGTCATCTTCGAGGTTCCTCGGGGTGCCGATTACGAAAATGACATTATTTTTGGAATCCAAGATGGCGGACGTACCTTTTTTTTTTAATATAATGATATGGGTGTCATTTTCGAGGTTTCTCGGAGTGCCGATTACGAAAATGACATTATTTTTGGAATCCAAGATGGCGGACGTTTTTTTTTTTAAATATAATGATATGGGTGTCATTTTCGAAGTTCCTCGGGGTGCTGATTACGAAAATGACATTATTTTTGGAATCCAAGATGGCGGACGTTTTTAGACGTTTTTATGGCGGAACAAAGAAACGCACATACATACTTTAAACCTAAAACCATTACCCTCTTTTTTTGGGCAGTTGTGTAGTTTGTGACAGCCCTAGGTAATTACTGTGGCCTTGTGCGGCGTCGGCATTTACGCAAACATCAAAGGCGTCGGCCCATTGTTAGTTACTCTTTACACTGTGGCAAAATTATGTAGGTTAGGTTCCTTCATCATCATCATCATCAGCCCGGGGGCGTCCACTGCTGGACAAAGGCCTCCCCCAAAGAGCGCCACAAGTCACGGTCTTGAGCCGCTCGCATCCAGCGGCTCCCCGCGATCCTAACCAGGTCGTCAGACCACCGGGTGGGAGGCCGTCCAACACTCCGTCCACCGGTGCGGGGCCGCTACTCGAGAACTTTTCTTCCCCAACGGTTATCAGTTCTCCGAGCTATGTGGCCTGCCCATTGCCACTTCAGCATGCTAACTCTCTGAGCTATGTCGGTGACCTTGGTTCTCTGGCGTATTACCGTATTACGGATCATATCGCGCAAAGAAACTCCGAGCATAGCTCTTTCCATTGCACGCTGAGTGACCCTGAGGTTATTTATGAGGCCCACATTTAGCGGCCAAGTCTCTGTTAGGTTCCATAGGCATCTTTAAATGCCTGAAGTGCAAACCGCCCAGAAATAGGCACAGGGCTCCGTCGAAAAGAGCCGTGGGCGGTGGGGCACGTAAACGAACTTTCCTCTCTGCTCGGAATTTGTTTGCACTTCTTACATCGCACTTTGAGCGTCTGCTGTAGTTCCATGCATTTCTTAGATCAAAGAGCAAGAGCAAACTTATTCGGACGGGGTACAGTCAACAGCATAAATAAGTGATCATTTATGCACCTTGTCACTTTAACGTCGTGTTTGAAATGTTATACAAAACTGTCAAACGATTGAAAGCGACAAGGTACAGAAATGATCACTTATTTATGCTGTTGACTGTACAATACACATAAGTTTCTGTTTAAAGGGCAATGGGTAATTTTTTTTAAGAATATTGTTGTTTTTTTTTGTGCTGCCGCGGATGATTTTAACATAGTTATTTAGAGGACCTCGAAAAACACATAGATATATATAATTTATGGCGTTGAATAATATCTGAGCCGAGATATTTAAGATTTAAGCGTTCAGTTTTTGGTACTAAAAGTACGCCCAGGTAAGAATAATATGGCTCGGCTCCGATGCACTTAAGAGTAAAACATTACACAACAAAACATGTTAATTTTGAGTTATTCTATCATAATTTACCACTTTTACTAATGGCCGCTCACCTTGAAAATGTATGACTTTTACAAATGACAACACTTTTACCCAAACCCCTTTACAATGCGCCTGACTTGGTTAGGTAACTAACGTCTTAAATAAATCGATGAACGCCGGCTGCACACACGAAAAAGTGTAACGTTCTGCCAGAGCCGAGCGTACAAGCGAAAGCGCGGAACAACCGATAGAGAGACGATCGGCCTAAGCGTTCGGCTTGTGTTTTTTCTTATGACGTTATCACGTAAAATTATCGTCCGTAAACCAACTTGAACGAGGCTCCGTCAAAAAGAACAGTGGGGCAATGGGGTGGGGTCATGCATGGAAGGTATCAGTCAAAATGAAAATCATGTTAAATCATGTTAATGATTAAATTCAGGCCTGAGAAAAAACCTCAAAACATCGATTCATTACGGCTTATTTCCGTTTTACCCTTATCTTACAGACAGATACATTCCTATTAATCCTTTTTTTTGGACGGATTTGGATGGATTTGGATGAAATTTGGAATTTACCAATACTCCTATACTATCCGCAATACGAAGTGGCGAGTCAGGCAATAAAAGACAGTTTCATTTCTTTTGTATGCGTAATACTACCTGCACTACTCTAGCCTAGCGAGTCCCGCTCCATAAGGCTGTGCAGGTGCGAAATAGATAGCACGATTCAAATTATTTATGGCCTGACTCGCCACTTCGTATTGCAAATAGTATAAATCTCAAAAGGACTAGGTGTCAAAATACACGCGGTAGCGGAGCTCCGTCGACACTGTTGAAACACTTTTCGTTCGAAAAAGTGGTTACGGTAGTGCCCAGGTAATCAAGGGGTAGGGGTACTGATACATACTGATACATACTGATATAAGTAAGTGGGAAACGCTCATAATTAACGATGTAACACAAGCATGACCAAATGACGTATTATTACGTCAACTGTTTTAAATACACAAAAATTACCTACTGAAATAAATGTATTACCTACGCAATCGCGTAACATTATTATTAAGTGGTGGGGTGCCTCTAACAAATTTAGACGCGCTCCATCACTTAATTAAAAAGTAAGTCAAGACTATAATGAGTAGTCACGAGTGAGGAATGTCCCTGGTTTTTTTAACTAATTTGTACATTTAAAAGGTGTGTAGTCCATATACTACGGACCCGACCACCCATTCCCCGATAAAAGCCTTTAAAAGACTTACCTTACTTACCTCTCGAAGTATAACCAACCAGAAGAACAACTCCTTTGGAAGAAATATACCCCTTTTTTAGTTATTTGTTAAACTAACCATTCACATAAGGGAAACCTACAGAGCTAAAGCTCGGATCGTCAACAGTAAATTGATATCTCTCTCTTATTGCATAACCAAATATAAGGTGCTAACAAATTAGTCACGGATATTTTAAGAGATAATACATTACATTAAAACAATTAACTTTTAACTGTAATTAAGGAACCTTTGTATATCATTTTATTGTTTGAATTTACCGAACAAAACATATAAATTATAATTAATCTTTTAAATAATCACCCCTATTATGTACCTGTCAAGGTGTTTAACACTGTTTGTCAAAAGTTGTTTTTCGTAAATGTCATTATGATTCGGCGGGAAAACTGTAGGTTATTAAATACTAGCGTCTGAATGATAGTTTCAAGAGGTTCAAGAATGTCTAAAGAGGTCTCATTTAATTATCTTATTAACAGGGTGTTTTCACGTAGTAAATTTGTTTCCTAGTTTTCTCCAAAAAAACATAAGAAAACCTATGATGTTTCATACTTAAATGTACTCCGAGAACCGAGTACTATCAGCTGTAAAAATATCCGTGACTAATTTGTTAGCACCTTATACAAGGGTAACCCTTATAAATAGCGCTTAAAAAGCCAATCGAACGGCCTTTTTTAAGTTTTCGGGATACTGGTATAACTCAAAATATAGCGCTTTAACCCCTTGAAGAGCAAGAACCACTAAAGTGGTCGTGTACTGTCGCGCCTACGACGCCATCGACCCATATAGTGGTCACAGATGCAGTGCAAAATAGACCCGAGTATTTGTGACGTAAGGTTGACATTGGCTGTGGTTTTCAGCTGTCATTGGCGTGTGACGACGTTTGTATCAAGTCAAAGGCATTCAAAGGGTTAAAAGCAAAATCGAACAATACTTATACGAAACGGATTTAGATAGTTAATCCTTTCGAAAAACCCATTCCAAACCCTTGGTAACGATAACCCTTATAAATAGCGCTTCAAATAGCAAATCGAATAGCGAATAAATCCTTATAATAACCCATTTGTATAGCATAGCAAACATGTTTGGCGTGAGAATGACACATTTTGTGTTCGGCGTAAGGCGTTCAAGAGGTAAGCTATACAACGTGTCTTCAGCCTATGGGCATAGACGAAAAATAACACGTTTGTTAGGGTATTTGTAACGAATATGCAAAGTATTAAAACAATCCGTCTAGTATACAGTGAGTTACCGGCATGCGGGCATTTATTAAAACTGGTGATAATATGTTGCTTTAGCAATTGTTTGCAAGTATTATCAATTAAAAAATAATTAAAATACCTTCACAATTAATTTTCTTACATACTGTCCAGTTTTAATGTAGTGCGTGTGCTGCGTGTTCATCGTTATGAGTATCGCTGTTGCTTGGTACAAGGCATGTCGTGGTACGGGGGCAGATCATAATAATCAAAGTATCCGTCGACTGTCATTTACACTTGTCAAATTGCTGTGCTTTACATTGCTGGCAATTAACATTTTGTTAGAAAGTTAACAAAGACTAAAAAGTTGTTTATTAATTAAATTAATATCATGGTTACATTACAGATATACGTTATTTTAACCTCCTTTAAAAAAAGCCAGGGTGCAGGTAACACACTGTATACCGAGAAAACAAATGGCTTTATTTTTTTCCCTTTAGTTCACCCTATATTTACACTATGAGATATTCACCTATTCCGGTATCGTGTGTGTTTACTCCAGAGGGGATATTGCTTAAGACTACGCCGAGCAAACGCCGAGCGTCCAGTGGCGCCCTCATTACTTTTATATTGTGTTTTTCAATAAACTAAAGTTTTTTTTTTTTTTTTTTATGGCATAGAGATGACAAACGAGCACACAGGCCACCTGATGGTAAGTGGAAACTGTGACCCATAGACATTCGCAATCACAGGACTGCGATGCAATCCTAAGACTGCAAATGCGTTGCCAACCCTGAGGACTAAGATGTAATGCCTCTATGCTAGTTATTATTATTATATTTTCTTGAAATTGGACGAAATTTGATTGTACTACAAATGAAAACATAACTTATAGCGTATATCATATAGTTTAATAACAATTCACCTTCGAGTTATTAACTTAACGAAAAAAAGTGGCCACCTTTTCCCGTTAAGCTGACTACTCAAAGGGTAATTGTTATTAAAGTTTGTTACGTATCCCATAACTTGTGTTTATACTTGCGCTACAAACACATTTTGTTTGATTCCAAGGAAATTCTTTAGTTAATTAGAGAACCCAATAATAGTAATGAGGGCGCCACTGGACGCTCGGCGTTTGCTCGGCGTAGTCTTAACGCACTCGCATTCGCAATTGTTTTAATTTTGAAAATAGAAGGGGACTTCCCAATTGCGCCACAAATCCGCGAACAATTGTTCCTCTTTGACGCCAATTGAGATTGCAAGTGCGTTAGACAATAGCGACGCAGAGCCCGGATTTATCACGGCAAAAAAAAATACCGTCGCAATCTAGTGATGGAATAGTACATTGTAGCCCAGGTACAGAAAGTAAGCAATAGATGGACGAGTTAGTTCGCGGGCCGAGCCGCAGGTGAGGACCGCGAAGATACGAGTCCATCTATTGCACTTTCTACCGAGGCAATACTGTGCTTTTCACGCCTAATGTAAGGAAATAAAACAGGTTAGGACATAATACACAGTTTAATTAAAAGTAATATTGATATTAGCATTAGGACAGTTGCTGAATGACAAGGAAATGTTTTTTCCCGGAACATTTATATTAGTATTTTGTGTCATTTCGGCCGGTATCGGTATCGGTATCGGTATCTTCCAATCAAAAGTTCAAAAGTTTAGCGTTTGTTTCCAATTAAAAGAACAGAAGTAATTTTCATTCCCGCCTTTTTAACTTTTTTAATTTTTACCTTATTTAAAGATGCAAAGGCGTTTTTCACGTACGCCTTAAAAACTTACATAAAAACACGTTTACAATCGCAAAAATACACTTTCACTGAGCGGATTTGACGTTTTAATTTTTTAATTAAACGTTCTAATGTCATATTTGTCAAACATTTTTTTATTTATTTCCGAACGAGTTACTAATGTCATAAATAACCGACCAATAGCAGAGTAGAAAGTAAACTGGTCTAAAAACACTCCATTTTACTTTGCAACTCAACATTGTTGGACTGTTTTTGTGTTGTACTACTAAGAGCAACTTTCTATTCTGATTTCGATCCTTCTTTGGCCATATTTCCGAGCAGTGGCGTGAAAACACTTTTTTATCGATATTAGTATTATTAAATTTTATTCATTGTATTAAGTCCTTGTGCAGGGTCCGTCCGGATCGCTACCACCATCTTATCCATTAACCTACCGCCAAACAGCAGTGTTCGCATTGTTGTGTTCCGGTTTGGGGATAAGACAGCCTGTGAAATGACTAGCATAGAGGCATTCCATCTTAGTCCTCAGGGTTGGCAACGCATTTGCAGTCTTAGTATTGCATTGCAGTCTTGTGAATGTGAATGTCTATGGGTCACAGTTTCCACTTACCGTCAGGTGGCCTGTGTGCTCGTTTGTCTTCCCTATGCCATGAAAAAAAATGGCGAGTTTCTCTGGAAAGGGGGGATATGCCCTATACAAAGCCGGCAGAGACATTTTAATTGTTAAGATTTGTGGTTATGTAAATTTAATTGACATACATTTCTGTGTATAATTTAACTCTAGCCTAATTTAATTACCAAGTGTATATTTACATTATTTTATAATCATTCGCGGTAGTTGTTTTATATGTGTTATTCCATCTAAAGTTTAACTCCTTCTGTATCGTTTCAAGTAATAAAATAACCCGTCGGGTAACTTTGAATGAAGTGACTATACTACCTCATTGAATATAATCGACACTTCAGAAAATGAGTACTGCATAGGCATTTAATGTCCTTTCATTCCGTACTAAGTAAAAATATATAAATTGCGTCTAGATATTATTTGTTTCTTAAAACGCTTTGAAACGTACTATGTAATTTTATACAAATCTCACGTACAATATTTATTAATAACATTTTAATTTAGTTATTTTGTCTTCTGTTACACAACTATCGATATATCGATAGAAATATATTTCTAACACTAACTAGATTGCGACAGTCTTTTGTTTCACCGCAAAAATTCCGGGCTCTCTTTTCACCTTATTCGTGTCTATAATAATACAGCATGCTACTTTTTTCTATCGTTTATATAAAATTAATTTTGTTGCAAAGTTTTTTTTTATATTTACTTCTAATTAAAACAAAAACTGTTTCACAGAATTTGTGAGAAGTAGTATTACGAGGGTGTTCATTCTGTGTACATAGGCTGGCTACACGTAGTATAGACTAAATTAACCCATTCAAATATTGTTAACATACTGATCGCCAGCCACTGCTACGAGTGCTACGCTGTAGCTCGTAGCAGCATTTATACACTTTGTAACGAAAATCTGCTACGAACAGTGTACAGTCAAGGGCAATAATATGTATAAACTTTAGTACCTTGTCACTTTAACCACTGTGACAGTACATATATGGCAGTTCAAATATGACGACAATTAGACAAGGTACTAAAGTGTATACATATTTTGCCCTTGACTGTACCAGCGGGCCTAGTATGGCTGCGTCTATATCGCGTTTCAAATGTGGATAAAGCATCCGTTACTTTTTGACACGTGTACTTATTTACGTGTCAGAAGGTGACGAATGCCTTATCCAAAGTTTGACATGCAATAAACCAAGCCATTTTTTTTTTTATGGCATAGTGTAGACAAACGGGCACACAGGCCACCTGATGGTAAGTGGAAACTGTGACCCATAGACATTTGCATTCACAAGACTGCCATGCAATCCTAAGACTGCAAATGCGTTGCCAACCCTGAGGACTAAGAAGGAATGCCTCTATGCTAGTCATTTCACTGGCTGTCTTATCCCCAAACCGGAACACAACAATGCGAACACTGCTGTTTGGCGGTAGGTTAATGGATAAGATGGTGGTAGCGATCCGGACGGACCCTGCATAAAGTCCTACCACCCGCAATATGAGGCTCCCAGGCCGTCTATTCGTGGCGGTAACACATTTTGCATATCGCCCTTGACCTGTAATGGCATTGTTTCTAACCCCTCCGCCATTACTGTCAAGTTAATAAGAGCTATCAAAACATTGATAATACGAAAACAGCGAGGCTAATACGTCTATTGTACTCGCAATCGCTACCGTTTACATTTTAAAAATCGAAGGCTTGTCTGCATACAAAATGAAAATAATTGTTCCACTTTGAAGCCAATTGAAATTGCGAGTGCGTTAGGCAATAGAACAAATACGATATTGTTATTACTTATTTACCGTTTAGAATAGAGGCCCAGGTATTGTTCTTAAGTTGGCCGCCATTACTGTCATGTACCTAATTAAGAACTAATTGTTGCCTTTATAATAACACGTCAGGTGATACTGTCTTTACCCGGTGGAATACAGCTCCCGAATGGACTCGCGGTGATTCGAGGTGTTCCTCGTGCTAATACCGCTGTCTCCTTTCTACCATGGGACTTCCAGATGCACCACGGGACAAATTACTTACCTATGTCTTACACGAGCAGTTTTGAGAAACTGTCTGTCTCCAATACGGTGAACTGACAGGCGAATATTGGCTGACAGTTAGTTTATACCATGCTTTAGTAGCAATTTCACCATACGATGTTAAGTACCAGTTTCATCGAACAATGTTAATGTTAATTAACTGTAAGTTCATACATTTCAACAGCTGTTAACGCTCTAATCGTCTGTTAAGTGGTTAACATTGTTTGGTGAAATTGGTACTTGGTTCAACAATCACAAACAAATTTATAGGCAGAATGAAAACTTCATCTTTTCAAAGTTAACATTTATTAAATTCATTTCTCTTTTATTCCGTACAACATCAAGATTAATTTAGGTTTATAGATTTTTTTATTACTCATAAAGAACAAAAGTTCACTTATAATGAGCTTAAAACTATACAATGCCTTAAAATTAATGTACTCTAGCTAATCGAAACATTTCTCACTAATAAATTGTTTTAATTTAGTTTTAAACATACGTAAAGAGCTGCACTTTTTCACTTCATTTGGTAGTTTATTGTACAACAGAACTGTGCTCCCTCGCACATGATGTTATTTTTCCCGTATCCAGTTCTGTGTTTTAATAGTTTAATTTTGTCTGTGTTCCTTAGTAAATGTTTAAAAGTTCGTTTTGTGAATGCAATTTGAGAGTGCATTTTCTTAGTTAAAATTTTGTTAATGAGGATACATGTCGTATAAGTGTACAATTTAATTAATTATTAAAGCCATAGCTATTTGACTACGTAAGAGTTGAAATACATTTCACATTTTATTTTTTTGGATATCTAACATAATAATATCGTAGCAGAGTAAGATCCTGAAGAAGATGGCGAGATGACCCAGGGGCGTTTGCATCATATGTTGTCAGACTGAAAAAACATTCTGTTTAAAAAAACGCGTCCGATTCGGTCCATTTTTTTAAACACCAATCTGGAAGTACCAGGCAATCATAAGTCACCGACCGAACATGTATCAATGACCAATATCCCCACCCAATTACGACGGGGTATGTCAAGCTCTGGTTTCGGGACGTCTGCAGCTGTTTTTTTTTTTGAAACAAATGTCATTCAGTAGAAGCGCGTGGAGCTAACCCCATGTGCTTCTGTTTAGTCCAATGGAGAAAATTCTCTTTTACCGAACAATTGTCTTCGCGTGTGATATCCACGGACTTATTGCTCTAATAAGTACATGGGAGTGTCTATAAATAACTTGACATTGGCGAAATACACCTTAACAGGAGTGAAATACACATTACCCTTTTAAAAAAAACAGTAAAAAAACCGAATGGGTTGTTTTAGTCCGGAAAGGGTTTATACGGAGAACGAAAATGAGCCCATAAAAAAAAACGATACTCCGTTCAGATAGGTTCCTAAATAAAATATATAAAAGAAAGTAAAGTAAACAACGAACATAACGTAATAGATTTAAAAGCGTTAAGATAAGTATGTTTTTTATTCAAATAAACATTAAGACTGCGCCGAGCATTATTGTACTTTCTAATAAATTAAATTATTTTCTTGAAATTGGACTAAATGTTTTTGTACTACTAATGACAACACAATTTATAGGGTATATAAGAGAGTAAAGTTAATTTATTTATATTCTGTCGAAAGATGGCATTTAAGAGCAAAGGTAACTTTATATCTGGCTGTTAGTTTCAAATTCCTTACAAAAATGGTAGGCCTCACGACGATAATATACTATCAATATAAAACTTTCCATTCGCATTTTTCCCCATTTAATTTTTTCTCATTTTTCCCTATTCCAATTTATTACCAATTGCATATCCATTTTAGATTTACCCCACTTTTCCCAGATTTCCCGTTGTAATTAATTCAAAATAGATCGAAATAGGTAGACAGGTTTAAGTTATTATTAGCCTTGCAAGGGCCGTAGCGCCCAAAAAAAGTTTTTTTTTTAAATAATTTAATTTGATGAAAGATGAGAAGATGTAGTGACTAAGATTGAAAAGAGCATGCTTCGATGGTTCGGTCATTTGGAAAGGATGGACGAAAGAAATATACAGATCGAAAGTGAGTGTACGGGTCGGAAAGGGCCGCCCACCGGCGTACTTTTTCGAGTCAAATTGGAGAAATACTGGAAAAGGGCCGAATATTAAGTACCCGAAACCGACGTGCGTGCATGACTCGATATATGAATGTGGAAGAAGCGATAGAAATTTTGTCAAGATCGTAGCAAGTGGAAAGAAGTCTACGCCTACCCCTCTGGGAAACAGGCGTGATTTAATGTATGTTAAGGGTCGGTATCAAAACGACTGGATTCTCAAAACTACCAGAACCACATAAAGACTTGATCGCAAAACGACCACATCTGCAAAAAGCTTTTATTTCGTAACGACTTTCTAGTAAAACGACCACATAGCATAAAGTGATAAGTAGGCAAGTAGGCATTATCAGAATGTCTAAGTCGCAAATCGACTACTTTGCTTGTGTTGCTTGGTAGGTTAGGTTCGTTAGTAAGTTTCAAATGCCCGAAGGGCAAACCGCCTAGAAATAGGAGCTCCGCAAAGCGGAGCTCCGTCTACTCTGCTTGTATATAGACATAAGGTAAAATATAATGTGGTCGTTTTGCGACTCGGTCATTCCGAGTTGTGGACCTTTTGCAGAAGTGGTCGTTTTGCGACTTAGCCCTTCTGCTGATCAGGTCGTTTTGAGAATCCAGTCGTCGCACAGGCAGCATATCTAGTCATGCTTACGTTTTCCCGCTGCTACTGTTCCGGCTGAGGAGGGCGCGGCTGCGTGTCGTGCTGTTTCCGCTTCCGGCGCCGCGAGTGCGAGGTGCGCGGCTCGCTGGAGCTTGAGGAAGGCTCCGTCACTGAGACCAGCATACGGACCTGTGTAACTATGACCTCCTGGATCACTTGAGGCCCAGAGTTGCTCTCGGGGATCTCTTCGGCATCGGCTTCGGAGACGGAGTCGGAGTCCGAAACGCTGACTGAAACACCAACTGTACTTAGTACCATTTAAGACTGCGCCGAGCGTACGCCGGATGTACAGTGGCGCCCTCATTACTATTTTTGTGTTTTCTAATTAACTAAAGTGTTTTGTTAATATTGGTCGGTGTGATTTTGTACTACAAATGAAAACATAACTTATAGGGTATATCATATAGTTTAATAACAATTCACCTTCGAGTTATCAACTTAACGGAAGTGGCCACCTGTTCCCGTTAAGCTGGCTACTCAAAGGGTAATTGTTATTAAAGTTTGTTACGTATCATATACATTGTGTTTTTACTTGCGCTACAAAAATGTATCGTCTGATTGCAAGGAAATTCTTTAGTTAATTAGAAAACACAATAATAGTAATGAGGGCGCCACTGGACGCTCGGCGTTTGCTCGGCGCAGTCTTAAGTGGAATCTAACAGGATTGTCAAGCTAAAAGGGTCACACACTCAAAACACAAAAGTCTTGCCTGTGGTCAATAGTTCAAGGCTTGTGTTCATATAAGTAGTTTTTATCTGATAGGAATAAAATAGACCAGAGGGCCCAGACAAGATGCATTACGCTAACTATCGTTTCTGTTCGTTTAGTTTTTAAACCAATCGCGTCACTGGAAGATGACGTGATACGAAAAGTCACGTGATGTGCCAGTGACGCGATTGGTTTAAAAACTAAACGAAGAGAAACGAAAGTTAGCGTAATGCATCTTGTCTGGGCCCTCAGCTGTGGAAGTTTACTAGAAAAAATATATATATTTAAAATTGTGGAAATCGGACTTGATTAATGGACGAGAAGCGTTCCGCCGAATCTAAAGGGGTTTGGGTAAAAGTGTTGTCATTCGTAAAAGTCATACATTATTAAGGTGAGCGGCCATTTGGAAAAGTGGTAAATTATAATTATTATTTTTATTTTTATTATTATTATTATTAAATAAAAATAAAAAGCTATCAATAAAGTTGTAAACTATAATTGCCATATACGGCTGCGCATGCGGTAAAGAGTTAAGTAGATTTAAGTTTAAGATAAGTTTAAGTTGCATTTTTATTTTACTTCCTACCTAGCTTACATAAGCGTAAAGGAGCCTCGTCTGCCAACAAACCACTCTGTGGTTTGGCAGAAGAATATATGTATTTAGTTGTAAGCAAGAACTGTGAATAAACGTATTATTATTATTATTATTATTATGTTAGAATTATCCAAAATAAACATATTTTGTTATGTAATGTAATGCTCTTAAGTGCATCGGAGCCGAGATATTTAAATATTCATATATGGGCGTACTTTTAGTATCAAAACTGAATACTTAAATCTTTTATATCTCTGCTTCGATATTATTTAACACTATAAATTAAATATATATATGTGTATTTCGAGGCCCTCTAAATAACTATGTAAAAAACAATATTCTTCAAACAAATTTACCCAATGCCCTTTGCGTGGTTTTTTATTGCGATTTAAGCGTCGTTTCGCAACAAACATAAAAGTCATAAGCCGAGCTCGGCAGGGGTGAGCCATTGTTACGTCATGTGACTGATAGAACATGATAAAATGATTGTGTCACTTACTAACTTCGCCTTCCCATTCAGACGGGGTGTGCCACGGACGGGGCTCGTCCGCGGGTTCTAGAACAAAATGTAAGACATTTAAGCTTTTAAAAATGATGTATGAATAAAAAACGAAATGGTGTTATCAGATTTACGAGAATCAAGCGTCGAAATCAAATTATTTTAGTGTAGGTAATTGAATCGCATTGATACTTTTACAATGTTCATTTGCAGAAAAGTATACTTAATAAATGAGTTAGTTAATATACCAAAGGTAAATTTACAAAACACGTTAGTATCTACACTGGCCCGCAAAACTAAGCATCACAATTTCTTTTTACTTTTGTACGTTTAAGTCGAAAACTACTGGCCCGATTTCAATAAAATCTTTGAACATTAGAATGCTATATTATCCCCGAGTAGCATAGGTTAGGTTTGTTAATAAAAACCTGGAGTGATCAGCTGACGCCCACGTTTCGAGGCCGATGTAGATGCCGGCTGCGGACCCGTCGAGGCGCCTTCCCCTACATCCTCATTTTGATTTTCATCATCATCTGGTACCTGATTCCTCTGCGTACTATGACGGTAACCCTATCGTAAAGACAAACAATAAATAAAATGTTACTTATGTAATCACGCTGTTTTTATAAACGCGTTTTTGCAATCATCCGGGTTCAGAGTATTAATAGTACGGTAACACTAAAGCGACTAAGTTGACATTCATACTAAAACTTATTAAAACACCGACTTTCCATTACCGAATAATCTTTATTTTTTTTAAATGACACAACCACAGATAACAACAGATGTCATACTATATTTAGTTATAATAAACAACATCCCCACTTAACTAAATAAATGTATAAATAATTAACAAGCATCTTTTATTTATCCTTTACACCTAACATTATACAGGGTGTCCCAAAACTCAACGATAATCCGCCAAGGGCTGATAGAGCAGCTAAAAAGCTATCGATTTAACACCTATGTATGTTCAGCGATTTTCGCTAGTTTCGGAGATATTGATCATTTTAATCTGAAATTTTGTAATTTTGCCTTATGCCCATGTCACGAAAAATCATTAATTTCGTTATGTATTTCATAAGTTTTTCAGTGGTATCTTACATAATTATAATCATTACGAATTGGCGAAGTTTTTAAACCTATTTGCCCGTTTATTTTATCAGTATTTTTTTTAAGTAATCACCTAAAGTTGTTTTTTTCATACAAAGTGAAAAGCAACCACTGAGACACCTAGTATGGAGAAACAAACATTATGTGATTACTAATACAATCATTGATTGACAGTTCGGGTGCCATCGTATTCCGATTGAGATCCGAGTTTTCCCGAAGGAAAATCATTTTGCACTACATCTGTAAGCTCTACGAGTGCGGTTAACTAATTTAAACGGGTTCGCCCTAAAGTTAGGGTAACTCAATCATAGGGTAACCACATCGAATGGGTAACCTAATTATAGGGTTAGCTTATCGATAGGGTTAGTCAAATTAAGGGGTTTTCCGGTCCCTGTCTCGGACTCGAATGGGTCCCGTGAGGGTGGGGGGCGAGAGCGCCACGGCTGCTGCCCCCACACCGCCCCTCAACCGGCACGGCCAATATAACCAACAATCAACAGATTCAGATTTGATCTCTCAATGTAACACAGTATATAAATTACATGACATGTCATGTATTATCATTATACATCGGTATCAACGTTCAAATTTCATGGCACTCGGTAAGGGTAGTAAAATAAATAAATACATCGTTGCTTAAATACTAAAGGGCCTCAAATCAAAATGTGTTTGTGTTGCATTTAAATTCGGAATGCTATATACTTTAAGTTTAAAATCAAACTATGTCTGTTTTTGTTTTGAGGCGCTTTAGCATTTAAGCAGCGACATTTGAATATTTGAATAATAACGTTTAATTATTTTTTTGTTTTTACACTCATACACTGCGGTAAACTGTAGATATACTAAAAGAGGTTGATATTCTAAATACGTCATAAAACCTCAATACTCATTTCGCATTCGAAAAATAAAACTATGTTAAATTTCCCAACGAATGTCAATTTAACTGTCATGCAAAATAATCTGTAAAGTCAAATAATAGTTTATCGAAACATTCATAATTCATAAGTTTCATAACTGAAAATTAGCTTTAATGACAAATGCCCAATCAAACTCCGTGTTAGACTGAGATAGTGGACTCAACACAATATCCTGATTTTATATTTATTTACATTTTTAGTTCTTTTTTACTTATACAAAATAAAGGTTTAAGGGTGAATTGCAAAAATATTGTACATAGTTAAGGGCTTAATTGATGCAACGTTAACTTTCTTCAATTGTTTTTCCTTTGTGTAACGAAAGTTATGCATATGATTATATGACTAATCTTCGTTACACAAAGGAAAAAGTTAAGGATTGTTAAGGGTTTTTTAATTGAGCCCTTAACTATGTACAATATTTTTGCAATTCACCCTTAAAATACTAAGTGTATTTGTTTGTATTTGTTTTTCTGCCGACCGTACATTGCCATGAAATTTGAACGTTGATTCCGATGTCTAATTATCATTAATCATATTTGTCAGTGCTATTTACCTGATTGCTGGTGCCTACTTGCTCCTCCTGCGAGTATCCCTGGCCATCGTTCCACTGTAGATCCTCGCTCTGGACCGACGCCATACTCCGCGGAGGAGGGTGTATCTACGGAAAAACACCATAGTGTTACAACGCCCTCATCTCGCTTGCGGTTGGATTGTCCCACAAGATGAAATTCAAAGTAAAACAAATACTACTAAAAACGTTTTAAGGTAATTGTCCGAGTGGACGACATTGACCCACTGTATGACTTGTTGCAGTTCATTTGAAATAATAAGACAATGGATATTAATATAATGTAAAAATCGGTTATTTACCTGATTGCCGGTGCTACCTTGGTCCTCCTGCGAGTATCCCTGGCTATCGCTCCACGGAAGAACCACGCCGTGAACCAACGCCATATCCTCCGGTGAGAGGTATACCTACGGAAAAACACACTAGTGTTATAACGCCCTCATTTCGCTTGCGGTCGAATTGTCCCACAAGATGAAATTCAAACTCAAACAATAATATTAAAAACCTTTTATTTCATACCAAACTTGACACATCATTTTTTAAGGAAATAGAAAGTGCTCAATTTATGGAGGAGTCCTTAAATGTGTCAATGTTTTTCTCACATACTACTCGTACTGCAAGAAGAAAATAAAAACTTACGTAATAACTGTCAGGTAAAATTTACTTCATATTAATGTGATATGAAGTAAAACAATTATTAAAGCTTCCTTATTGTACAAGGCTTAAGGTTCTTTAAAAGTTTGTCAAAATAGGGTGATACCACCAATAACACACCAGTAATGGACACTTCACTCTTAATTCCAATTTAATACGGTCCTAAATTGATTGTTGCAAAACGAATGAATAACCCTCATCTTCTGTAAAATAAGAATCAAGTGTCCACCATTGGTCCTTGTCCATTACTGGCTCCGTTACCCTACCAGCTAGTAACACATTTCCACAGATAACCACATTTTTCACAACAGTCTAAGATGCTTACCATTGTGTATATAAGACAAGTGACAGGTTGCAAGCCCATCGCCTAACAATACTACAAGCCTTTAATCCCTTAGTTGTCTCTTACGACTTCCACGAGAAGACATGGAGTGGCACTATTCTAAGCCGGCAACCACACGGCAACGGCACGGTAAGTATTTACACATTTTCCAGATACTTTTGTTTCATGAATACTTGTGAGAGAATGTTTCCATCACTCATCGCTAGACATAATCATGCTCACGATCCTCTTTCCAATTTAATAATATCTCAAATAAAGCAGAAGGTACCGTAAAACGGGGTGAGTAGGGATTAAGGGACACAACCTAAAATACGTCAAATGAAGGGGTTTTCCGGTCCCTGTCTCGGAATCGCATGGTCCCGTGAGGGTGGGGGGCGAGAGCTGCCCCCGCACCGCCCCTCAACCGGCACGGCCAATATAACCAACAATAAACTGATTCAGATTTGATCTCTCAATGTAACACAGTATAAGTAAATTACATGACATGTCATGTATTATCATTTATCATATTTGTCAGTGCCAGTTACCTGATTGTATATGCCTCCTTGCTCCTCCTGCGAGTATCCCTGGCCATCGCTCCACTGTACATCCTCGCTCTGGACCGACGCCCTACCCCGCGGAGCAGGTTGTATCTACGGAAAAACACCCAAGTGTTACAACGCCCTCAGCTCGCTTGCATTCATTTCACAAGATGAAATTCAAAGTAAAACAAATACTACTAAAAACTTTTTTAAGGTAAGTATCCGAGTGGGTGACATTGACCCACTGTATGACTTTTTTGCAGTTCATTTGAAATAATAAAACAATGGATATTACTAAAGTCTAAAAATTCAGTTTAACTGACTACTAATGTCATCTATACTCGGCGTCAAAAAAATCGCAACTTTCCTAAAATTCGTTTCAAGCGATTATTACTCCTAAGATACAGTAAGTACCTTAGGAGTAATAATCGATGGAAACGAATTTTAGAAAAGTTGCGACTTTTTTGACGCCGAGTGTATATATTTTTGTAATTCAGTTTTCATCGATGCGACAATAGTACATTTTGATATTAGTGCGGAAAGTATGTCATTTCAAACGAGTCCCGAGGTGTCTTGGCCCGAGCTGAGCTGCGAGGGCCAAGACTCGGGACGAGTGAAATGACAGCTCCGCACGTATATCAAACGACGTTTTGTAATACATCTGCGAAAAAAATATTTCACTATCGTCTAAATCGCTCATTTTTTCACAACAATATTTAATCGTTAGCTAAAAAGGCGGGTTTTTGTTTTACTTTTAATTGACAGACTTTTTAGGGTTCCGTAGTCAAACTAGAAACCCTTATAGTTTCGCCATGTCCGTCCGTCCGTCCGTCCGTCCATCCGTCCGTCCCCAGTCTAGCTCAGAGACTCATAGTACTAGAAAGCTGTAATTTGGCATGAATATACATATTAGTCACGCCAACAAAGTAGTAAAATAAAATTTTGAAAATATTTTTTTTTTATTGCACCTCCCCTACACGTACCGTGGGGATGCCTTTTTTTTTCTTGCCTACCCCATAGTGTGGGGTGTCGTTGGATAGGTCTTTCAAAAATATTGCGGGTTTATGAAAATAATTTTTCGATTAAGGGATCCGTTTATGAAATACGAGTATTAAGCTTTAAAGCGCTATTTTTTGTTAGAGTCAAGTGTCCCCCCCCCCCTACAGCCAAAACTACAAATACTAAAAATCTGTCAAAAATCTTCAACGAAAGCGCATATAACGAATTTTAAAGGAAAACTATCACGGCTAAGTAGACATGATTAGTTCCTGAGATACAGGCGACTAAAGTGTTTATACCTATCAAAATCGCCTATGATAACTTTGATAGAAAAATTTGTTAACGGGGCGTGCACGACGCGCAGGGGGAGTCGAACTGTTTAAGCAACAAATCGAGCGACAACCGCGCTCATAAGCGCGAGCGCCTAGATGCTGTTCGGACGTGCCCCGGAATGCTACCTACAAGTTTGCGATTTGCGATCTGAAAGTTTACAAATTTTCGATTAGATTTATTGATTTGAGTTGAGTATCGTTTGGAAAACTTAAAATTCTATTTACTGGACCTTGTATTTTTTTCAATTTCTATTAATTACTATATTGTTATGGTAATGTTAATGTAATGATGACGTCAACCATGCCCCGAACACCGTATAATAACCGTTCGCCAAATTCAACGCTAATTCTAGTTGTCTCGGTGGCTAAGAGGTCTAGCGCAGGACTACTGTGCAGGAGGGCGCCGGTTCAAGCCTGCGCAGTGTAAAATCTTTTTGTATTTTAATTTGTTAGTATTTAGTTCAAATATCAACGGTTGCATATCTGCGGGTCATTCCAGCTCGTGCTTCTAAGTAATGCACACCCGTGTCTCGTATGTACGTAGCTACGATCTTGGAGTACCCACTTGCTACAAAGTGATTATGTGAGAATTCGGAAAATAATTATTAAGGACATTTATAGAAGTTGTGGACATTTAGTTCACGTTTAAATATTGTGTTCTGTTGTTACGGCGAAGGGGTGAGTGCTAGTTATTAAGATAAACACGCAATAACAGTTATTAACGCCATCATCAGATTGTGTTGTGTCTGACCGACGGTCTTTGTTTTAGCCTAAGGATATGCCCTTCGGAGTTAGAGGATAGCTTGTCACTTAGTTACAACGGAACATCGTCGTCGCTAGCCGGTGGCATTCAGGGTTGGAAGGGGACCCGTTTATTATTGAACCCTCCTGGCGCTCAACATTAGATTAAGGATTAGTTATTTAACTTAGAATAGGAATAGTTAGCTCAAGTTAAGTTAAGTTAGACATAAGGTAGGTTAGGTTCATTACTTCTAGCGTTAATCAATATATTCATTGTTGCATTATAACGCCGTATTGTCATTTGTTACCTCAACCCATAACAATAGCGCCCAACGTAAAAAATCATTAAAGGGGTTGGAGGGCAATTAACATTTGTTTACCGTTATTTGTACGATGTTTGAAACATTATCAGTATAATTTTAATTTTATCTCTAACGTAATTGTCCGGTAATGTAAAATTAAAGCGGTTTTGCAGTAGGTTATTGTTAATGATATTGTTTTGTTTTTTATTAACTATAAGTACATGGGTGTTTATTTTGCGGGTGTCTAATTTTCTATTTTATTATTCGGGTTACTGATTTTTAATTTGTTTTGTGGAACATCTTCATTACCATTGCTATAATACTGAGATTATTGAGGTTTTTATTAAAATTTTATTTTAATTCACGGGACGTTGTGTGTGAGTGGGAGGTATACACCTTGATATAGTTTTGTTTAATTATGGACCCAAATTTCTTGCTGAAAGACGAGCTGGAATACGAGCTAGCGAGCCGGGGAATAAAGTTGAGGAGCACGGTCCCAGTGTTGAAAAAGTTGTTGAGGGAAGTATTGCTCAATGAACAAACCGAGGGTCTGGTGCAGGAGGCAAAAGCACCGCAGTTAGGCTCCGGGGGCATTGCATTTGAGTTGGAGCTGTGTGCCGCCAAGTTAAATGTGCTCGCCAATTACATTTCCGAGTTAGTAGGGAAACCAGATAAGATTTTGTTTAAACGCTTAGTGTCCAGACTGTATCACGTGGAGAATAGGTTAAATTTAGTGCAACAGGGCAATGAAGATGAAATAATTCGTAAACACGGTCTCATACAGCAATGTCATTGTTTATTAGAGAAATTAGAAGGTCAGGATAACGTTGCAGAAGATGAGAACTTAACAAGTCAGGACAAAGAAATTCTGCAGGAGACATTAGGAGATTTAGGACGTAAAATCATACAGAAATTAGAAGTTTCGGCCAAAGTCACACTTGATGGTGGTGAGAATAGAGATGAGGGTAGAGAGGGGGTTGCGGGGTGTAGTCGAAATGTCAGTTTTGTCACAGGTCAATGGGAAAAGGATAGGTTTAGCAGTAGTAGCAGGCCAAGGTTACTTCGTACCTCGACGGTAGAGGAGGACTGGCCGAAACGAAAGTTAGTGCCAATTTATCAGTGGGGTCTTAAGTTCTCAGGAGGAAACAGCATGAGCGTGAATGCATTTTTAGAACGCGTCTCAGAGCTCAAAGATGCTAGGAATGCTACGGACTTTGACTTATGGCGTTACGCCATCGATTTTTTTGAAGGGGACGCACTTATTTGGTACCGGGCCAACAAGGAATATGCTAACAACTGGGAGGATTTGGTAATTTTATTGGAACGTTCGTTTCAGAAACCCTTTTATCAAGAAGAACTTCTGCTAGAAATAAATGCTAGGACACAAGGAACAGAGGAGTCGGTATTGATTTACATTGCGGTCATGCAGAACATGTTCAAGAGATTGCCAAATAGAATCACAGAGAAAGAAAAGATACTCATTCTACTGAAAAACCTACAACCTTACTATCAGAGAGCAGTATGCAGGGATGAATTCAGTTCGATTCCAGATTTGATAAATGTTCTAAGAATAATAGAGAGGACCAAGGTAAATTGTGACAATTTCCAACAACCAAAGGTGGATAAAATACCACTAGAACCAGACCTCGCTTACAAAGTACCAGGAGATCCACCCGCTAAAGATACTAAGGAAATAGCGGAATTAGCAGAAATCAAGGTAGTACGGGATTCTGTGAAAAGGTGCTGGAACTGTCGGGAAGGTGGTCATTTATTCAGGGAGTGCAAGACACCAAAGCAGCGGCTCTTTTGCTATAGATGTGGACGTTTTGGAGTAACGACAAAGGACTGTACTTGTAAGGGAAACGGAGAAGGGGGAAGTTTGAGTCCTGCCAGCTAAATTTCTCCCTCAGCCGTGATAGTGATGAATGGCAGACATGGCTATGTAAAGTCAAAGAGTTTTTTGGACATAGTGATGGGGATTTGTGTCCCCTAATTGTTAATAAGGAGAACGATAATAGGTCATATGTAATATTAAGTATCATGGGTTACGAGTGTGAAGGATTGCTAGACTCCGGTGCGAATCGCACAGTAATTAACGCAAATTTTGCAGAAATTTTACAGACTCTAGGACTCAGAGCCACGACAATGCAGCCTATTGGTATTTCAACTGCGGATGGGGTCACGCACAATATCAGGGAAATAATTGACGTGCCCATTAATTTTGACAACCAATTTAGGGTCTTCCCCGTTTTGGTCATGCCAAATTTGAGTCAGCAATTAGTGTTAGGAAAAGACTTCTTTGACGCATTCGGTGTGGGTTTGCTTTTTAAGAGTGAGCGGACATGGGATAACAGCGTACAGTTAAGTACGTTATCATCGAGAGACCCTGCAATAGTTGATAGAGAAGGCCTTGGCATGGAGGAGGAGCAACAACTGTCGACCTTAATAAAGGATATGAAAGACACTGTTGGCGTTGGGCTCGGGAGAACTAGTCTTTTAAAGCACAGCATTGACACTGCAGACAACAAGCCCGTGCACCAAAAGCAATATAATTTCTCTCCGGTTGTTAAAAAGGCCATAGAAAAAGAATTAGATGAGATGCTGGCTAAGGACGTGGTTGAGCCCTCGTACAGTGCATGGTGTTCACCGGTGTTAGTTGTAAAGAAGCCAAATGGAGAAAACCGGCTTTGTTTGGATAGCAGGCAATTAAATCGCGTCACTAAACGTGATACTTATCCGTTGCCTAGGGTTGCAAATGTTATCAACAATCTGCGCAATGCCAAATTCTTAAGTACTATAGATCTAAAATCGGCATTCTGGCAAATTGAACTGGAGGAAAGCAGCAAAGAAAAGACGGCATTTGCTGTTCCAGGCAGAGGACTATTCCATTTTAAAGTAATGCCATTTGGTCTAGTCAACGCGTCACAAACTCAGCAGCGACTCATGGACATTTTATTCTGTGCTGAAGAGGACAAAGTTTGGGCATATCTTGACGATATCGTAATTTGTTCAGCCAATTTTGAGGAACACATCCTATTATTAAAGAAAGTTTTAAACATTCTTAAGACGGCCAACCTGACAATAAACGTCGATAAGTGTAAGTTCGCGAGACCCAGCCTACGCTACTTAGGGTATATAATTGATAAGGATGGACTAAGGACGGACCCTGAAAAAGTTGAGGCTATTATCAACTTCGCACGACCCAAAACATTCACCGAGCTCAAACGCTTTATTGGTCTTGCAAGCTGGTACAGAAGGTTTGTTAAGGATTTTTCGGTGGTCGCGGCTCCTTTACATGATTTGACAAAAGGAAAGAAGTCTAAAAAGTTTGCGTGGTCGGAAGAGGCTGAAGTTGCCTTTTTGAAATTGAAAACGTTATTGACATCGACACCAGTAGTGACCTGTCCAGATTATGGAAAACCGTTCATAATTCAGTGCGATGCGTCAAATAAAGGCATAGGGGCAGTGCTCTGTCAGGAGATAAACGGCACAGAACTACCTGTTGCTTATCTTAGCCGTAAGTTAAATGACTGGGAATCCAAATACTCAACGTCAGAGAGAGAGTTGTTGAGCGTAGTCTACGCTATTGAAAAGTTTAGGTCGTACATAGACGGAGTACACTTTACAGTAGTGACGGATCACAGTGCATTACTTTGGCTTCATAAAATGAAGGATCCACATGGCCGACTGGCGCGGTGGGCCATGAAATTGCAGCAATTTGATTTCGACATTATACACAGACCGGGGAAAAGCCATGTAGTTCCCGATGCACTGTCTCGCAACATAGGTGTTACATTGTTGGAAATAAACCCTTTAGAAATTTTGGAAAGTCATAAGGACAGTCTGTACAGGCAAAAAGTAGCAGAGGTTACTTCTCGGACTAAGAAGAAAGACTGGGCAGTTGTTGAAGGTCTTCTGTACAAGAAAATTCCCATGAAGCAATTTCCTAACAAAGATGATCTGTGGAAACTATTTGTGCCAGAAAGCCTACGTCTTAAAGTATTTCAAGAATGTCATGATATTCCATCCGCGGGTCATTTAGGTATTAGGAAAACCTACTTTAAGATCAGGCAAAAATTTTACTGGCCTAACATGCTCAAAGATGTCAAACAGTATGTGAACAGTTGTGAATGTTGCGCTAGTCACAAGGTCTCTCAAAAAGTACCAATGGGACAAATGGGGCATCATAGGGAAGTTACTCAGCCCTGGCAGGTGGTGGCTCTGGACTTGATGGGCCCCTTTCCAAAAAGCAAAAAGTGCAACACAATGCTGTTAGTCTTAACGTGTTTATTTAGCAAGTTTACCGTGTTGTTTCCTCTCAGAACTGGCAAAGCTGATAAAATCTGCGAAATAGTAGGCAAGCAATTTCTTTTGTATGGTGCACCTAGGACTATTTTATGTGATAATGGCAAACAGTTCGTATCGCATTTGTTTAAGGATTTGGCAACTACGTTTAACAGTAGGATAGTCTACACGCCACACTATCACCCGCAAAGTAACCCGACAGAGCGCGTTAATCGTGTGGTCGGTACAATGATTTCGGCATATATCAAGTCAAATAAACATAATGAATGGGATGCTAACTTAGATGAAATTGGCCACGCGATTAGATCTGCCGTGCATGAGTCCACGGGGTATACCCCTTCATATCTTTTTTATGGTAGAGAAACTAATGTGCCTAATCTCATCATACCAGCACTAGACCACACGGCTTTAGATTCTGTTTTAAAGGGTCAGGTTAATACTGCTTCGTGTCTTGAAAACATTAAGGATAGGGAAATAATATTACAAAAGGTTAAAGATAAAATTGTTAAAGCGCATGACGACAGCACCCGATATTATAACAGTAAGAGGAGAGTAGGAACTTTTCAACTGGGTGATACAGTCTGGAAGAGAACAAAATATTTATCTAATGCTGGCAATAAATTTATGGCCAAGTTAGCTCCTAAATTTGAAAAGGCGATTGTCGTAAAAAAGGTTTCGGACAACATCCTTCAACTACATAATGCGTACGGTAAAGACATCGGCATGTGGCATGTAAAAGATCTGAAGTTATATAATAAAAAAATAAATAAATGGCCATTTATTTATTTTCTGTGAGGGACGGGGTATGTTATGGTAATGTTAATGTAATGATGACGTCAACCATGCCCCGAACACCGTATAATAACCGTTCGCCAAATTCAACGCTAATTCTAGTTGTCTCGGTGGCTAAGAGGTCTAGCGCAGGACTACTGTGCAGGAGGGCGCCGGTTCAAGCCTGCGCAGTGTAAAATCTTTTTGTATTTTAATTTGTTAGTATTTAGTTCAAATATCAACGGTTGCATATCTGCGGGTCATTCCAGCTCGTGCTTCTAAGTAATGCACACCCGTGTCTCGTATGTACGTAGCTACGATCTTGGAGTACCCACTTGCTACAAAGTGATTATGTGAGAATTCGGAAAATAATTATTAAGGACATTTATAGAAGTTGTGGACATTTAGTTCACGTTTAAATATTGTGTTCTGTTGTTACGGCGAAGGGGTGAGTGCTAGTTATTAAGATAAACACGCAATAACAGTTATTAACGCCATCATCAGATTGTGTTGTGTCTGACCGACGGTCTTTGTTTTAGCCTAAGGATATGCCCTTCGGAGTTAGAGGATAGCTTGTCACTTAGTTACAACGGAACATCGTCGTCGCTAGCCGGTGGCATTCAGGGTTGGAAGGGGACCCGTTTATTATTGAACCCTCCTGGCGCTCAACATTAGATTAAGGATTAGTTATTTAACTTAGAATAGGAATAGTTAGCTCAAGTTAAGTTAAGTTAGACATAAGGTAGGTTAGGTTCATTACTTCTAGCGTTAATCAATATATTCATTGTTGCATTATAACGCCGTATTGTCATTTGTTACCTCAACCCATAACAATATAAAAGATTTAACTTTTATTGTAATTTAAAGTCGGTTTGAAGCAGTTTAGATACCTAACTACCTACATAGGTATACTGATCTCACACTTAAAAGCTTGGTTCTTGTTTGAGATAATATATACGAATTTATAAGAAAAAGAATCATTACTAAGTAGACTTAATTACTTCCTGAGATACAGGCGACTAACGGGTTCATACCTACTAAAAATCATCTAAGACAGCGCCAAATAACTTTAAATAGAAAATTGGTTCATACATGTTGATTTTTGAGATAGTTTTTTGTGTCTGTCGTTACGGCTTCGGAACCCTATACTGAGCATGGTCCGACATGCTCTTGCCCGGTTTTTTCATAATGGCAATGGTTGTGACCATTCAGCCAAATCAAAGAAAAAAAAAGGAACGTAGTAATTTAATTACCTATATTATTTAAAAATCAAGAAGCACAAATACTCTATTAGCCAGTGGTAACGCATAAAGGTGGATTCACATTACACCGTGCTGGGCTGGGCCCGGCTTCGGCATGGTGTAACGTGAATCCACCTTAGTACTCAACTATCCGATCATTCGTAATACTCATTCAGATTCAGCCATCGTGATGAGAGCTTTTTTTTTTAATATTACGTAGATAATTTGTGTGTGTATGTATGTATTTATGTATTTATGTAAATTTAATATTTACAATTATATTACCTATATTAATTTATAGTTTCAATGCTACATGACGTAATCAAAAAGTGATTGAACATACAAACTCTTTGGTTGAATGTATAGGTTGGAAGAGTAGAGAAATTAAAAAAGTTGGAAAAGTAAAAAGCACTAGTGCGGAATATCGAACTTTCCGCACGATATACGGCTACGGAATGTACTCATTTTTGAGCAACTGTATTAAAAAATATTTTTTATATGAGAGTCAGCTTGCGCGGGCAGGTGCTTTGAGTTGGATGTGGGTCGGTCTGCTTGTGGAATTTGCTAAGACATTGGATCGTGAAAATGGATATTGTAGCCAGGAAATCAAGTTTTATATGTAACTGATTATTAAAACGTTACTCATTAAACAAAGTATTGATATTTAGTGTTTTAAATTATTTATGTTAAATACGTTAGTATGTTAAACATATGTCATACACTGGATAAATTATCATGTGTTTAGTAGTTGATGACAACCATGTCATTTACTGGAATATATATTATTTTAACTGTATTTGGATCGTATTAGAAAGATGTAAAAAACAAACTTTTATCTATAGTTTCAGTAGTGTCTGACAGGGGTGTCAGAGCCAGTTTTTCTATGAAATACCAATGAATGACAGTCGTCATTCACTAGGTTATAACTTAGTCATACATTGGTTATAGGTGTTTTGCCATGCAAATATGCCTCCGAGATCATAATATAAATATACTCTGAGGACAAATATAAATATTAGATTAAGGGACTCAACATAAAATAAGTAAAATCTCGGACTCGCATGGGTCCCGTGAGGGTGGAGGGCGAGAGCGCCACGGTGGCTGCCCCCGCACCGCCCCTCAACCGGCACGGCCAATATAACCAACAATCAACAGATTCAGATTTGATTACTCAATGAAACACACCATAAATTACATGACATGTCATGTATTATCATTTATCATATATGTCAGTGCCATTTACCTGATTGTCGGTCCCTCCTTGCCTCTCCTGCGAGTATCCCTCGTCATACATCCACTGAGAAACTTCGCTCTGAATCAACGCCATATCGTCCGGTGAGAGGTATACCTACGGAAAAACACACTAGTGTTATAACGCCCTTATTTCGCTTGCGGTTGGATTGTCCCACAAGGTGAAATTCAAACTAAAACAATAATATTAAAAACCTTTTATTTCATACCAAACTTGACACATAATTTTATAAGGAAATAGAAAGTGCTCAATTTATGGAGGAGTCCTTAATGCAAGAAGAAAAAAAAACTTACGTAATAACTGTCAGGTAAAATTTACTTCATATTAATGTGATATGAAGTAAAACAATTATTAAAAGCTTCCTTATTGTACAAGGCTTAAGGTTCTTTAAAAGTTTGTCAAAATAGGGTGACACCACCAATAATACACCAGTAATGGACACTTCACTCTTAATTCCAATTTAATACGGTCCTTAATTGATTGTTGCAAAACGAATGAATAACCCTCATCTTCTGTAAAATAAGAATCAAGTGTCCACCATTGGTCCTTGTTCATTACTGGCTCCGTTACCCTACGAGCAAGTAACACATTTCCACAGATAACCACATTTTGCACAACAGGTTAAGATGTTTACCATTGTGTATATAAGTGACAGGTTGCAAGCCCTTCGACTAACAATACTACAGGCCTTTAATCCCTTAGTCGTCTCTTACGACTTCCACGGGAAGACATGGAGTGGCACTATTCTAAGCCGGCAACCACACGGCAACGGCGTATATACATATTTGCCAGATAATTTTCTTTCATGAATAGGTACTTGTGAGAGAATGTTTCCATCACTCATCACTTGACATAATCATGGTCACGATCCTCTTTCCGATTTAATAATAGCTCAAATGAATCAGAAGGTACCGTAAAACGGGGTGAGTAGGGATTAATAATTATAATAATAATCTAATAATAATAAATATAAAGGGACAATCTCACACCAATTGACCTAGTCCCAAACTAAGCTCTAGGCTTGTACTAACTATGAGTACTAGACAACGATATAAATACTTATATAGAGAAATATATACTTAAATACATTAGAAAACATCCATGACTCAGGCACAAATATTCGCGCTCATCACACAAATATCTGCCCTTTCCGGGATTCGAACCCAGGACCGCTAGCTTCGTAGGCAGGGTCACTACCCACTAGGCCAGCGCGTCGTCAAACTCTCATTAAGGGACTCAACCTAAAATAAGTCAAATGAAGGGGTTTTCCGGTCCCTGTCTCGGACTCGCATGGATCAACAACCAACAATAAACCGGTTCAGATTTGACAATGATTTGACAATGATTTACTCAATGTAACACGCTATAAATTACATGACATGTCATGTATTATCATTCATTAATTTCATTAAATATGTCAGTGCCATTTACCTGATTGTCGGTGCCTCCTTGCTCCTCCTGCGAGTATCCCTGGCCATCGTTCCACTGAGTAACCCCGCTCTGATCCGACGCCATACCCCGCGTAGGAGGGTGTATCTGCGGAAAAACACCCTAGTGTTACAACGCCCTCATCTCGCTTGCGGTCGGATTGTCCCACAAAGATGAATTTCAAAGTAAAACAAATACTACTAAAAACTTTTTTAAGGTAAGTGTCCGAGTGGGTGACATTGACCCACTGTTTGACTTTTTTGTAGTTCATTTGAAATAATAAAACAATGGATATTAATATAGTCTAAAAACTCGGTTTAACTGACTTTTTCATACCATACTTGACACATTAATTTAGTGTCATCTATATATTTTTGTAAACAAGTTTTCATCGATGCGACAAAATATTTTTGATATGAGAGTCAGCTTTCGCGGGCAGGGGCTTTGAGTTGGATGTGGGTCGGTCTGCATGTGGAATTTGCTATAACATGCAATGTATACTGTGACTAACTTTGGAAAATAAATATTATTCATCCACTCATTCATTCATTGGATCGTGAAAATGTATATTACAGCCAGGAAATCAAGTTTTATATGTAACCGATTATTAAAACGTTAATCATATAACAAAGTATTAATATTTAGTGTTTTAAACTATTTATATTAATTACGTTAGTATGTTAAAGGTATGTCATACACTGGATAAATTATCATGTATTTAGTAGTCGATGACAACCATGTAATTTTCTGGAATATATTTTTTTAACTGTATTTGGATCGTATTAGAAAGATGTAAAAAACAAGCTTTTATCTAAAGTCTCAGTAGTGTCTGACAGGGGTGTCAGAGCCTGTTTTTCTATGAAGTACCAATGAATGACAGGTGTCATTCACTAGGTTATAACCATACGTCGTTATCGCGGGAACAAAAACGATTTGACAGTACAGAAAGATTATGAAAACAAGCAATAACAGACGCGAAACTCATTTTGAGAAACATCTATGCCTACTCCTACGAGTTTAAAATGTATCACACATTAGAAAAAAAGTCAATTAAAATGGATGTTTACTGCTAGACGCCGCAAATTGACTGTAGAAAATTTAGAAAAAATCTTTGAAATCTATAACGAAAACCAAATAATACATGTGAAAAATAAACGTTAGTAAAAATTACACACGTTGTTTTCTTATTTTTTAAATAGACTTTCTTTTAAGTAGGTAAGCGTTTAATTAGTAGACGATAACAGTTATCTTCACACGATTACGTATATATTGTTAAAATTGTTAAAAAAAAGACGTTAAAAGATAATTAAATTTACTTATTTCCTATGTAAGTATAAACTTGTTAACTAAACAGATGGAAACATATGACAACAGTTTAACCCATACCTCTCTTCTAAAGAGATCTTTTCTAGAGAAAACTCTCCACATGTAAAGAGCTTCTTAGATGTTTAGTAGCTGTAGGCAGAATACGTCCGTTTCTACCAAATAGACATTCTGTTTTATCTGCTCTTTATCTGATTGGTAATTGTACCCGCGATAACGACGTATGGTTATAACTATAGAGTCATATATTGGTTATAGGTATTTTGCCATGCAAATATGCCTCCGAGATCATAATAAAAATATACTCTGAGGATAAATATATATATTAGATTAAGGGACACAACATAAAATAAGTAAAATCTCGGACTCGCATGGGTCCCGTGAGGGTGGGGGGCGAGAGCGCCACTGCGGCTGCCCCCGCACCGCCCCTCAACCGGCACGGGGTATCATATTTGTCAGTGTCAGTTACCTGATTGTCGGTGCCTCCTTGCTCCTCCTGCGAGTATCCCTGGCCATCGCTCCACTGAGGAACCCCGCTCTGACCCGACGCCATACCCTGCGGAGGAGGGTGTATCTACGGTAAAACACCCTAGTGTTACAACTATGTGTGTATGATTTTTTTGCAGTTCATTTGAAACAAAAACACAATGGATATTAATATAATCTAAAAACTCGGTTTAACTGACTACTAATGTCATCTTTATATTTTTGTAAACAAGTTTTCATCGATGCGGTAGTATATTTTTTATATTACTTTCGCGGGCAGGTGCTTTGAGTTGGATGTGGGTCGGTCTGCTTGTGGAATTTGCTTAGACATTGGATCGTGAACATGGATATTGTAGCCAGGAAATCAAGTTTTATATGTAACTGATTATTAAAACGTTAATCATCAACTTCACGCAGAAGGCTATCAACGCCCTCAGAGTCCAGTACAACAATGGTTTCAGGATGTTGCTGGGGCTGCCTCGATTCTGCAGCGCGTCGGGGATGTTTGCGGATGCTCTCACAGATGGCTTTACTGCTATACTGCGCAAAAGAGTCGCATCCCTGTTGCACAGATTGCGGGGCAGCCCGAACAGCATGCTATGCTCTATTGCAGAGAGGTTTCATGACTCCTTCCAGAACCATTGGAACAAACTCCACAGGCCTTCTGCCAAATAGATGTTTTTGTATTATTATTTTTTATTTTATTTTTCTTTATTTATTATGTACTATTATTATTTTGTGTTGTGGGTATATTTGTGTTTTACTATGTGCAATATGGAAAGTATTTCTTAATTAAATAATTTGAATTTGAATGAATTTGAATTAAACAAAGTATGGTTTTCCGGTCCCTGTCTTGGACTCGCATGGGTCCCGTGAGGGTGGGGGGCGAGAGCTGCCCCCGCACCGCCCCTCAACCGGCACGGCCAATATAACCAACAATAAACAGATTCAGATTTGATCACTCAATGTAACACGGTAAAAATTACATGACATATCATGTATTATCATTTATCATATTTGTCAGTGCCATTTACCTGATTGCCGGTGCCTCCTTGCTTCTGCTGCGAGTATCCCTGGCCATCCATCCACTGGGAAGCCCCGCTCTGAACTGACACCATACCCCCCGGTGGGAAGTATGCCTACGGAAAAACACACTAGTGTTATAACGCCCTCATTTCGCTTGCGGTTGGAATAATATTAAAAGCCTTTTATTTCATACCAAACTTGACACATACATTTTTAAGGAAATAGAAAGTGCTCAATTTATGGAGGAGCCCTTAAATGTGTCGATATTTTTCTCAAGTACTGCGATGAAAGAAAACTAAAACTTACGTAATAACTGTCAGGTAAAATTTACTTCATATTAATGTGATACGAAGTAAAACAATTATTAAAAGCATCCTTATTGTACAAGGCTTAAGTTTCTTTAAAAGTTTGTCAATATTGGGTGACACCACCAATAACACACCAGTAACTCAAGTTCACTCTTAATTCCAATTTAATACGGTCCTAAATTGATTCTTGCAAAACGAATGAATATCCCTCATCTTCTGTAAAATAAGAATCAAGTGTCCACCATTGGTCCTTGTCCATTACTGGCTCCGTTACTCTACCAGCTAGTAACACATTTCCACAGATAACCACATTTTGCACAACAGGCTAAGATGTTTACCATTGCGTATATAAGTGACAGGTTGCAAGCCCATCGCCTTACAATACTACAAGCCTTTAATCCCTTAGTCGTCTCTTACGACTTCCACAGGAAGACATGGAGTGTAAAATTTACGTCTGTAATCTGCGTCCTCGCAGACAAGTAAACTTACAATAATTCAATACAGACCTTGGTGTAGTAAGGTAGAATATGCAAGTTCAGCTAAACTCAAAAATGACAAATGGCGGCCGATGCCGTCGCAAAATGGCTGCGCAACATTTAACCAACAACCGTCGAAGATTGTACCTGCGCAAACGCACTGCCTTAAAAAAATGCTTACTGCGCAGGTACAGTCACGATCTTTAATTTGGTACCCACCTTAAGTCCAAAGTCAATCTGACATTCTACTACAATAAGGTTGAGTTTCCTAAAAGATACAAATGACGTGACATCTCTAATGACATTGACGACTTCAAGCATATTTTTCTTGAAATGGGTCCCAAATTAACGATCGCGACCGTACCTACATCGTTGTAACTTATATTTGACGACGCGCTGGCCTAGTGGGTAGTGACCCTGCCTACGAAGCTAGTGGTCTTGGGTTCGTATCCCGGTAAGGGCAGATATTTGTGTGATGAGCTCGAATATTTGTTCCTGAGTCATGGATGTTTTCTGTGTATTTTAGTACATAAATTTCTCTATATAAGTATTTATATCGTTGTCTAGTACCCATAGTACAAGCCTAGAGCTTAGTTTGGGACTAGGTCAATTGGTGTGAGATTGTCCCCTCATATTTATTTATTTATTTATTTGTTGCACTACCTGTACTCTATTACAAGTATTTATAGGCTTCTCTCACTCGCACAGTGTTATACAAATGACAAGGATAAAAGATAGAGGCAGGTAGCCAAGTGGGCGGCAACAAGCGATAGTCTTTTGACGTTGGTATTTGAAAATAAAAGATTAAGGAGACATCGATCCGTTTCACGAGCCAAGTCACAGGCAAACAAAAAACAATAAGTCGCGAAACGGGAAACAAACGCGTCCGCACCGTGCAGATGTAAGAGCCGAGTGATTACCTGCTCCATTGTGAGTGCGGCTTTAGCGGATTATTCTTAGCCAATCACGTACAAGGGCACTTTTCCAGTATTAAACCTGCCGCGAACGTAATTGGCACACTGGTCGCAAAACCCTGAGGCGTGGCTTATATTTAGAGAAGCGCGCGTGAAATCCGTTGTATCGACGTAGTCAAGTCTTTTTTTTTTTACTACATACATACCTACATTAAATCGCGCCTGTTTCCCAGAGGGATAGGCAGAGACCACTTCTTTCCATTTGCTACGATCTTGACAAATTTCTTTCGCTTCTTCGACATTCATACATCGAGTCATGCACGCACGTCGGTCTCGGGTACTTAAGATTCGGCCCTTTTCCAGTATTTCTCTGATTTGACTCGAAAAAGTACGCCTAGGGCGGCCCCTTCCGACCCGTCCACTCACTTTCGATCTGTATATCTCTGTTTTTTAATAATTAGTTATAGGTAATCTATATCGTTGTCTAGTACCCATAGTACAAGCCTAGAGCTTAGTTTGGGACTAGGTCAATTGGTGTGACATTGTCCCCTGATATTTATTTATTTATTTATTTATTTATCTTTTATAGGGATGTTATAATTGATTCACATTTAAAAAGAATAAAAGTAAAGAGAGAGGTCAGGAACGCAAACAAAGGAGGTTGTAACCACCTCGTTACAAAGAAGATACGACACGTCAAGTGACATCGCTTTGGCGGGGAATTAGACAGATCTTACGTCAATAACCTTTAATTTTAAGAGCCAGTTCTACCAACCTGACATGACAACAGAATGACTTCACCCAAAGTCAACCAATAGAGTATTTGACAGGAGTGAAAATAAATTGGTTTTTCATTAACAACAGCTAAACATTATAAAAATACTAGGAAAACATCAATCTTTTATTCATGTTTGCTATTTTTAGATTTTTAAATTCATAAAATCCAACAATAAGGACGCTGTCTGATTGTGACGTCATAATCCCTATAAATTCCATAGTAACGGAGCGTTTTTGATGTTTCATAAAAAGAAGCTGATTTGACTTTTGTCAAATACCGCATTACAGGTATTTTATTCAGATTACGTTTAGGTCATGCTTGCACCCCAGTGCATTTAAGTACTTACCTATATAAGTGTGGTATTGTCGCGGAACCTTTGTGTTCTTGCGGGAACTATGGGGACGTGAACCATGTTTTTTCTCCTGTATACATGTAAATATTCCGTCCCTTTTCCTACTTCCATCCAATGATTATTAATTATTAAATTACAATTATTATGATGTATAGGTATATAAAATACTAGCAAATATAGCGACGTATAATAACCAGTGATCGTACTTTTTCTAGCCTTTTCGGTGCCCAATATTAAATGGTTTGAACCAAAACTCTAAAAAAATAAAAAAATAATATCTTTTTAAGCAGATCGGAAATACACAAACCAACCCAAAATGCATAATTAAATGAAGGGTCAATTTACTATAAAAGTTGCTGTTGTTCGACAGGGCAATCAAAATTACGAAAATAAACCTTCAGCATACCCTCCGAAAAACTTGAGGAGCTTTGGGTTACAGTAGGTAATAAATGTTATACACAATAATAATAACTGATTAAGTAAAGAAAATAGTGTTAGATTTTCAACGACCACACAATATTACATAATTCGCTGCTTAAATGCTAAAGCGCCTCAAAACAAAAACAGACATAGTTTGATTTAAAACTTAAAGTAAGTATATAGCATTCCGAATTTAAATGCAACACAAACACATTTCGATTTGAGGCCCTTTAGTATTTAAGCAACGAATTATAAACGTCAATCATATTATACGAGTACACGTCGACAACGCTAGGTCGCTGTCGTGTGTCATTTGACGTCATCGCACCAAAAATGCTAGACAAATTACGATTACTGATAATAATTATATGTTTTTTTATGTTATTAATCCTTTTTTTCCTATTCCAAATTCCGTATTGCCATAGTCTTTATTCTGTTTCCTTCGTAACGATTAAAAAAAAAAGCAATTAGATACAGGTCTTGAAACAGTAACTTAACGACCATTGTTAGCGTACGGAGAAGTTATGATTACCTAGTAATTTCGACATCGGATAAACTAACACCCGTATTTATAGTCAAAAAAAGTAATTACTTGAGTAAAAGTAATAACTTAAGCACCGATTTTTATATGACTTTTGACACTACTAATACTCAAGTAATTACTTTTCTTCACTATAAATACGGGTGTAAATCCCACGATTTTTATCCGAACGCTGGTAGTTGCTATGGTTACATTTAAGCAACAGCGGTAAACGTTTAATCAGCTATTGGGATAGGCCAAAAAAATAACTCACAGTTTTTACTTTCTCATTCGAAAGAATAGGAAGTTTTAAGAGACCAATTTCATCAATTTTGGATTTGACCCAATAGTTTTGTTTTAATATCTTTATTTATTTAGCAGACATTTTATCGATGACATGATTATTTTAAATTTGTGTTGGCGAATTCTAATAAATTAAAAAAAACATTTAAATGATCTAATGATAAAATAGTGTATTAAAATATACTATATTTCAAGCGGTTTTCGCCTAACCATTTAGATACGCCTAGGAGCCCTCCTAGGCGAAAACAAAAGTCAAACAAAGGTTAAATATACTTTTGTCGAAATATCCGAAATGTAAAAATATTTCCAAAGCTAAATAATGCAGAACAGCTTTAAAACCCTATCTCGAAATATTTTCGAATTGGAGTAATCGTAAAAATATGAACAAACCCAATTCTAACTTAACACAGTTGTTATTGGTCTTTATAATCTGGTTGCTATGGCCACGTTTCAACAAAACTATCAAATCACATTGACGTTTAAGTTATAACAGAAAACTGTTTTTTTCTTTACTTGATTCAATATCATGTGCGTCATGGCTAAAGTGTTCGAATCGGCGCTGCATAGTGAGCTGCTCTCCCAGTGTCTGCCTCACATAACCAGTGCACAGCACGCGTTCCTACCAAGGAGGTCAGTGACCACTAACCTTCTTAGCTTAACTCAGGTAGTGTCCCGGGAACTAGATAGAAAGGCTCAGGTTGACGTCGTCTACCTGGATTTTCAAAAAGCCTTTGACCGAGTAGATAATGATGTTCTCCTTTTAAAACTGGGTGCGATGGGATTTACACCCAGGCTTCTGAAGCTGTTTGCGAGCTACCTGTCTGGTCGAAAGCAGTACGTCAAGTTTGGCCCCTATGTGTCCGATTGTTACCACACGCGATCCGGCATTAGTCAGGGATCTAACCTCGGGCCACTTCTTTTCGTGCTGCTAATAAATGATCTACCGGCAGAGGTTCACGATTCCTCACTGCTGCTGTTTGCTGACGATGTAAAATTAATAAAGCCCGTCGGAAGCCAGAGCGATTGTGAGGGATTGCAAAGGATGTCCCTGAAGAAGCAGTGTACCGCTGGAGTCTCGTTAATAAACTCCATTTTAACGCCACGAAGTGTGAGATGATGAGCTTTACGCGGTCATAAGCTGCTATCGAGTTTGAGTACACCATCGGGGGAGTTGCCATTACTCGTTCAGCGCAGGTACGCGACTTAGGTGTGCTCTTTGATGTCGGACTCACGTTCCGTGATCACGTAAGAGCTGTGGCCGACGCCGCGTATAGGAGACTGGGGTTCGTTCTGCGCAATTCCGCACCCCTAACCGTGTACGCCACTCGCGTGCTTTACGCTGCCCTCGTGCGCAGCATTCTTGAAACGAATACAGCGGTTTGGAGTCCACATGAGAGTAAATATATTCTTATGTTGGAACAAATTCAAAAGAAATTTCTAAGGGCTTTATATAAGAGGTTACATTCATACTACCCCTATATGTATCCGACCTTATTTCTGCAAGGGCACTTAGGATACGATTCTCTGCAATTGCGTAGGTTACTCCTGCTGGCAAAGTTTACTATAAGCATAGTCAGAAACAAAATAGATTGTGTGTCCCTCGTAGAGGCGTTTGTGCGTCTTTTTGTGCCCAGTCGGTACATTCGCGCTCGAAAACACCCGCTGCTGGCTGTGCCGGCGGCGCGCACGCGCACACACGCGCAGGCGCCTATCGCGCGCGCTCAGCGTTGCTCAACTCCGTGCTCGAGGCGGCGCCACAATGCGATCTGTTTGCGAGTCCGATTGGGCGACTGACGATAGAGTGCAAGAGAGTGATAGAAGGAGAAATGCCCAAGAGCACGATAGAATAATGTAAGTTTAGTTTACTAAATAAGTACTTAGCTGTAAGTTTGTGCTGTTTTGGCTCTAGCTGTTAAGGTACAAATTTGTTTTATAAATAAATAAATAAATAAATAAATGTGTTCGAAGAATATTTTGCCAGCGTCAATTTAATAGAATAATGTCAATGAACCTAATTTCTTTTAAACTTCACGTTGTGCATACCTGAGAATAAAAATCACTTTACCCAAAGTGTAAACTAAACAATTAATAGGGTGACAATTAATTGTAATCAAGTAATTTTCAAAACAAAAATTAAATACGTAGTAGTAAATTTTATTTCCAACGTAACTACGACTGTAACCTGATCGACATCAAATACTGAATTAATAAATCTACCTGATCACCGAGTATCATTAAGATAATTGATAGTGATACGACAACATCTCTAGCACCACGAGACCCAATCACGAGGCTGTGGTCAAGAGATATGCGCTGTCTCGCTCTAACGTTTTATGGTCCCAGTGTGCCAGTTCGGTTTGCGGCAGATATAGGTCGTTAAAGTAAATGGAGTATAGTTATCTATAGTTGTGCCCGCTGGGTCAAACAAAACTATTTCGCTCTTTTAGTTCCTTTAGGAGCTACAGCTCCGGAGCAAAATTGGAGATCTGGGAACGAGTAACCTTTTCGATCTATAAAGAACGCGGAACTAATGCAAATAGGTAATAAAATAATGCAAATAGGAAATATGTGTCTTGTTCACATCAAGCGCCGTGCCGTGCGCTCTTCACTCGTTCGCTCTGTTCGCTCATACGTTCAACAATTGCTACCGACCTAAAAGACCGAAGACCGATTGAGATCGTTAATCGGTCCGTGACTTGAATTCATTCCTTCTTGTTCTTAGTTTAGACTCAAACCTATGTAGTTACCTGCGGGTCGGCCCCCATCATTGGTGTCCAGTACCCCGGGGCAACGCCCATCTGGGGGTCGCCCGGGTTAACCATATACCCCTGCCCCGGCAGCCGCTGCATTGCTGCTTGATGTGGACAGGGTTGCTGCATTCGCGCCAGTTTTTGTCGTTCGTAGAACAGCCGCTGCTGCCGTTGTTGTATTCCGCGTTGCAGATGCAGTTCCTGCTCTTGGTGGTGACGCAGCATCTGTTGCTACGGATAAAAACCCTTATCATTATAGCGACCTCGCTTAGAATAGTTAAGTGGTTAAAAGGAAAGTCGACGACGTGTTGGCTTAGTAGGTACCCTGCCTACGAAGTGTTCAAATCCCGGTAAACGCATATACTTGTGTGATGAGCGCGAACATTTGTTGCATGTTTTCTCTACATTTAAGTATGTATTTCTCTATATAAGTAACTTTATAGTTGTCTAGTACCTACCCATTGTAAAAGCCTACACTTTCGTTTTGGACTAGATTAATTTCTTTCAACAAAATTACCAAAGCATATTGACGTTTAAGTTACAAACAGAAAACTATATTTTTCTAGAAAAATATTTTGCCTGTGTCAATTTAATAAAATGATGTCAAAGAGCCTTATTTCTTTAAACTTCATGTTGTGCATACCTAAGAATCAGATTCACTTTACCAAAGTGCAGTTTGTTTTGCGGCAGATATAGGTGGTTAAAGTAAATGGAGTATAGTTATCTGTAGACTTGTGCCCGCTCAATCTTCAAAGAGAGTATATGAGATTCGTGACCTCGGCGTCATTCACGAAAGCAAACTACTCTTCGACTGTCACATTAACCACATTATTACCAGAGCATCTAAGGCGTTGAGTTTTATCATGACAACGTCAGCTGACTTCCGTGTATTAAATTTTTGTTTTTTTTTTACTGAGGGCCCAGACAAGATGCACTACGCTAGCTAGCGTTTCTCTTTGTTTAGTTTGTAAACCAATTGTGTCACTGGTAGATGACGTGATACGAAAAGTCACGTGATGTGCGAGTGACGCGATTGGTTTAAAAACTAAACGAATAGAAACGATAGTTAGCGTAATGCACCTAGTCTGGGCCCTCTGTTCCTTCGTACGTCAGCCTGCTTGAATATGCATCACAAATTTGGAATCTAAAGTATATATTGATCATATTGAGAACATTCAAAGGAGGTTCCTGATGCATTTAGACTATAAAACTCACCAGTGGTCAAATGGTTATGTTCACCGTTGTAAGCGTTATCACTTCCTGCCGTTGGAGACTAGACGTAAAATTAACGACGTCTGCCTCTTAATTAAAGTTGCGAATAATAGTATCTATGGTCCGACTTTTAATTCACTGCAGTAAAATGACACAGTCAAATGTCATTCTGAGAAATAATGATACCACATTTATTTAAATAGTGCTTGACACGTTCACCTAACGAATGATTTGATCAAAGAACGAACTAAATATTTTATGACCACATAATGGATGGAGTGTATGATAATTTAATAATACGAGTGGATAGTGATAGTAGCAGCGATTTTGAGTCTGAATAATAAAAAATATTATTGTGAAATTACTGTTTTATTTATGATTCACGTTTCATCATTTTCATAACTTATCAGCTCGAAAATGATAAAATTTAAGTTCCTCTTTAGACCACTTAGGTACCTACGCGTGATATTTGTAAAATTTAAGGAACCAACGGCATGTTGTTTAGTTACGTAATGGTTTGAATAAACCAAATATTAAATAAACCGGATAAAAAAGGTCACGGGTAAACGGATAGTCAGTCTAACCATTACCACGACGCAAAAGGCTCGAAACGGCGCGGGAGCAGTAATTAAATAATATACGCGTTTCTATCCCGTAAATATTTGTTTTGTTCAATGCATAACGGGCACGGAAGTTTGCGAAAATATTAACGTAATGTTTGTTTTGTTATTTTCTTAATTACTAAAGTCATTTTGAAACCCTCCTAAATATTAATAGTATTAATGTAGTGCAAATAACTCGAATGAACTACAATACATTGTTCATTTTTTCATTCATTCATTAGGCAACATCACTATGTTTTATACACCAAAAACTGACAACACTGAAGCTGTCATTCTACTGCACTGAATTAAAAGTCGGACCATATATACAGGGTGGGGCCTGTAACTAAAGCAAAAAATTAAAACGTAGATTCTACTCCTCAAACAAGACAACTTTTGTTTAGCAACTTTTTAAAATCATAAAGTTTTTAGATTGTTATTTTATCAAACAAAGTAAATAGTATTTTTAATGTACTTAAAACTCCGTCTAATTGACATCGCCTGTCAGTCTAGTCACTCTACAGACATAATCAATTTCATAGTACATTGCGTGTTCGATTTAACTTTAAAATGTAATAAAATTCAAACCGCAAGATCTTTTTCAAAGTCGTCAAACAAACGTTGCGTAGTTTGAGGAGAAGAATGTACATTTTTAATTTTTTCTCTAGTTACAGGCCCCACCGTGTATAGTCCGGCGATATTATCTAAGTTAAGTATACCTGCGACCTCCGGTCGGCCTCAGGCCAAGGCCACTACTGCATGTACCCTTTGCAAATACCAATTATAGGAAAAACTCATTTTTACTGCGTGCCGCCAAATACTCTAACAAGTTGTCTTCTGTCACTGACATTGACGTATTTTGCACTAGTACTCATGTTGCTACCAGAAAATTAAGTAATGCTTTCTTGAATAAATTAGTTTATTAATAATGTTGTTAAAATGTCTTTTAGTTATATCCAAGTAGTGTTTGAACCAACTCGAGTGAATATGACTTTGTGATATAGCTTGTAATATGTGGAGACTTGTCGTCAGCAATGTAGGTATAGTTGTAATATGTATATACCTAATTCATACTTTCCTGTATTAGTCTGTAAGTCTTCCAAAAATAAAAACATATAAATAAATAAAGGGAGCGCTCCGATCTTGGACAACCGGTCAAAAAAACTAGTTCGGTCTTTTAGTTCCTTTAGGTCCTATAGCTCCGGAGCAAATTTGGAGATCTGGGAATGAGTACCCGTTTCTATCTATAAAGAACGCGGAACTAAACCAAACAGGTAATAAAATAATGCAAATAGGTATTCGTTCGCTCTGTTTCGCTCATACGTTCAACAATTACTACTGACCTAAAAGAGCGAAGACCGATTGAGATCGTTAACGATGAGGAACTAGTTTCTTTCGGTCCATGACTTGAATCCATTCCTTTTAGTTCTTAGTTTAGACTCAAACCTATGTAGTTACCTGCGGGCCGGCCCCCATCATTGCTGTCCAGTACCCCGGGGCAACGCCCATCTGGGGGTCGCCCGGGTTAACCATATACCCCTGCCCCGGCAGCCGCTGCATTTCTGCTTGATATTGTTGATAGGGTTGCTGCAGTCGCGCCATTTGTTGTTGTTCGTAGAGCAGATCCTGCTTCAGTTGTTGTATTTCGCGTTGCAGTTGCAGCAGCAGCTGCAACTGACGACGCAGTATCTGTTGCAACTGATAAAAACCCTTATCATTATAGTGACCTCGCTTCGCTCGCGGTGACCTTAGAAAAGTTAAGTGCTGAAACGGAAGGTCGACGACGTGTTGGTTTACTAGGTAGTGACCCTGCCTATGAAGTGTTCAAATCCCGGTAAAGGCTTGGCTTGAAACTTGTGTGATGAGCGCGAATATTTGTTGCATGTTTTCTCTGCATTTAAGTATGTATTTCTCTATATAAGTAAGTTTATAGTTGTCTTGTAGATCAATTTGTTTCAACAAAACTACCAAATTACATTGACGCTTACGTTATAATATAACAGAACACTGTTTTTTCTTTTCTTGATTCAATAGCATGTGTTCGTAGAATATTTTGCCAGCGTCAATTTAATAGAATAATGTCAATGAAGCTAATTTCTTTTTTTTAAACTTCACGTTGTGCATACCGAAGAATAAAAATCACTTTACCCAAAGTGTAAACTAAACAATTAATAGGGTGACAATTAATTTTAATAAAGTTATTTTCAAAACAAAAATCAAGAAAGTATTACAAAAAAAAAGTAAATTTCCAATGTAACTGCGACTCTAACCTGCTAATTACTTATTTAGTATCAACATTATTTATATTATTTAACGAGTACTTATTCAGTATCGATAGTGACACGACAACATCCATAGCGCGTCCAGGAGACCCAATCACGAGGCAGTGAACGGTCAAGCGATATGCGCTCTGTTTCGCTCATACGTTCAACAATTGCTACCGACCTAAAAGACCGAAGACCGACCGACTTAGTTCCTAGTTTAGACTCAAACCTATGTAGTTACCTGCGGGCCGGCCCCCATCATTGGTGGCCAGTACCCCGGGGCAACGCCCATCTGGGGGTTGCCCGGGTTAACCATATACCCCTGCCCCGGCAGCCGCTGCATTTCTGCTTGACGTTGTGGATTGGGTTGCTGAATACGTTCTTGTTGTTGTTGTTCCTGGTGCAGCTGTTGCTGCCGTAGCTGCAACTCCTGTTGCTGCCTTTTCTTTAATTCTTCTTGCTGCTTCTGTTGCTGCCTTTTCTTTAATTCTTTTTGCTGCTCCTGTTGCTGCCTTTTCTTTAATTCTTCTTGCTGCTTCTGTTGCTGCCTTTTCTTTAATTCTTCTTCCTGCTCCTTTTTCTGCTCTTGCTCCTGCTGTTCACGCAGCATCAGTTGCTACAGACAAAAACCACTATCATTATAGTGACCTCGCTTCGCTCGCGGTGGATTATCTTAGAAAAGTTAAGTGCTCAAAAGGAAAGTCGACGTGTTGGCTTATGCCCGGTTCCTATATTCAAGAAACGAATCGTTTTCCTTACGTCTCGTTAAAACTTGACACATTTTGTACGTAGCAAATGTCAAATTTTAACGAGATGTAAGGAAAACGATTCGTTTCCTGAATATAGGAACCGGGCATTTGTAGGTACCCTGCCTACGAAGTGTTCAAATCCCGGTAAAGGCAGATACTTGTGTGATGAGCGCGAATATTTATTTTGTTGAATTTTTTTCTGCATTTAACTTATGTATTTCTCTATATAACCGAGACTTTCGTTTTGGACTAGATCAATTTGTGTCACATTGTCCCCTGATATTTATTTATTGTCTACGGCGATCTCACACGAATTGACCTCGTCCCAAACTAGACTAGGCTTGTATTATGGGTACCTACTAGATAACGATATAAATACTTATACAACGTGTTTGAATAATACCCAAAAAATAAATATAATTGAACAAAGTTGTTATCTCAGTCAATCTGAATCCGCATTGACTATTTCAACAGACTGTGAGGAGGTGTTTGTTCCTACTTTAATAATTATTATCTCGTTTGTCGTTCAAAAAGGATTGCAATTTTAAAACTAGAATCATAACCAGAGATCGGACAAATGGGCGTCATTACTTGCTATAACGTGGATATGACTTGTCGTGTTACGTGGTCTTCCGATCACTCGAAAGACTACGTACTTACATACATAAGCTCACGCCTTTATTCCCAGAGTGAGGTAGGCAGAGCTACAGAATTACTAACAACTCTAAAAACTTGTTAATAAATCTGTAACCACATTTTGCACAATTAGGCTAAGATGTTTACTACGTACCTAACTAAATTTTGAGTGAGAGAAAGGGAGGTGAAATTGAAAGAAAAGGACAGAAATAGTAAATCAGGGTTAGCGTATTATTTGTCAATTAAAGTTACTTCACAGAGAAAAAAAAAATGTCCCTAATATCACCAGGGATAAATTAAAAGGTAAATAGGTAGTTAAAGGATCCGTGAGGCGTGGGGCACGACCTGGTCCCACTCAAAGTTGACTGATGATTTGCGGGTCGTAGGACCTTGTGCAGGGTCCGTCTGGTTCGCTACCACCATCTTATCCATTAACCTACCGCCAAACAGCAGTGTTCGCTGTTGTGTTCCGGTTTGGGGATAAGACAGCCGGTGAAATGAATAGCATAGAGGCATTCCATCTCCTCAGGGTTGGCAACGCATTTGCAGTCTTAGGATTGCATTGCAGTCTTGTGAATGCGAATGTCTATGGGTCACAGTTTCCACTTACCATCAGGTGGCCTGTGTGCTCGTTTGTCTTCTCTATGCCATAAAAAAAAACGACGAACGACGTTGTTGGAGGCTTCTCGGGGTCCAACTTGATCCCGTAGAAAGCCGGAACGGCTGAACCAATTTTCATAAAATCTTGTTAAAAACTACCGCTAAAAAATCTGCTTTCAAATAAAATAAAACGCATCCAAATCGGTTCATCCGTTTGGGAGCTACGATGCCACAAACAGACACTCAGATACTTAGACATTAGATACACGTTATAAAATAACATCAATGCTGGAGTGACGGGAAAATCTACCAGCACTTCGCGTACAGCATAGACCATGGTGACCAAGTCGATCGACTCCGTCGACACACTGGCAGCGGTGAGGAGCACAACATTGTGCATCCAAGCGGAGTGAGGTAGGAACTGTAAACGTTGATTAATCTACCAAAGTTCCTGTGTTCGGCGATGGAAGCGTCTGTAGCTATAGATGAATTAGCGAGAGCGTGGAATTGCATTTGTAGTGGTTGTACGGTTCGCATGAAAAGTAGAATAACATAAGTATTTCTCTTAATTTAATTAAATTACATATTCTCTCTTATCATATTTCTCTCCTTAACAAGTAAAACAATGCTCAGTCTTTTTTTGCTTACAATCGTTATTATTTGATTCTTCATCTGAGCTGTCACAAGTATTGATAATAATATTATGATCTGTAATTCGATCCATTTCCCCTTCTTGACATCTATATTTATTTTCTTCACTTTCGACATGGTGACAAATATTTTCCCAGCCCTCAGCAGTAATAGTATTCATTCTTTCAGTTGCTAAATTCAATACAATAAAAACAGCCTTCTAATATTTAGAATTTCATACTGACATGATTATTGAAATAATAATAACAATAATAATATCAGGGGACAATGTCACACCAATTGACCTAGTCCCAAACTAAGCTCTAGGCTTGTATTATGGGTACTAGACAACGATATAAATACTTATATAGAGAAATATATACTTAAATACATAGAAAACATCCGTGACTCAGGAACAAATATTCGAGCTCATCACACAAATCATCTGCCCATCTGCTCTTACCGGGATTCGAACCCAAGACCACCAGCTTCGTAGGCAGGGTAACTACCCACTAGGTCAGCGCGTCGTCAATAATAATATAATTAATAATTAATAATAATAAAATACTAAATATAATAATTTATAATATAGGTATATATATATTTTTTCGTATATAATTATTTTATTATTACACACCTATTTTTGCATGACTCGATGTATGAATGTGGAAGAAGCGAAAGAAATTTGTCAAGATCGTAGCAAGTGGAAAGAAGTGGTCTCTGCCTACCCCTCTGGGAAACAGGCGTGATTTAATGTATGTATGTATGTACCTATTTTTATGCTGATAGTACGGGAAAAGGGAAATTTCAAATATAGAATGCCTATAAACACACAATACCACTACTTATGCAATTCCACGCTCTCGCTAATTCGTCTTTACAAACCCGGTTCCCTCTGACCACTAGGAGGTCATATGGTTAATGGGAAATTAACATTTGTATGAATTCCTTTTTGGCATAATGTCACTGTTGGATTTAAGCGTAATACAAAAAACAAACACTAAGGCTAAGCGCGCACTGCGGTGCGGCGAGTTGCGGTGCGTGTTAAAAATCACAAATGAAAAAAAACCGCCGTCCGCGCACAGCGCCGGTGACATATCCGCACGTTTTGCCATTCTAGTCCCAACACTAGTTAAATAAAGGAAAAATGGACTATTACACCAAAACGCAGATCGGTCTATATTTACTGTTGCGCGAAAAAAAAGAACCTACACATCCGCTCGTGGCATTGTGGGCTATTAAAGGATTTTTGGAGGCGTCCGCGCGGATTTTATTCCGCAGTGCGCGGATTTATTCAATACTCCATAGGATGCAGAAAATTCTTGCGGCGCCGCCGCACCGCAACCAATCTGCAGCAAACCACAGACTTTAATCCGCATACGGATTTTTTTCCGTTCAACGAGGTTCCATACTGTGTGCATTAAGACACCAAATTCGTTATATTTTATATTTTATTGTATTATAATTGTCGAATTTGTTTACCAACATCGAGTCCGCTCGCCTTTACAAAATTCGGATCTGTTGATAATCATTGAGCACTTATGTCATTTTTGAATTAATACATGAAATGACATTGTCAATACTTTTTTTGTTGAAAAAAAAAACACTCGTTGACGACGCGCTGGCCTAGTGGGTAGTGACCTTGCCTACGAAGCTAGCGGTCCTGGGTTCGAATCCCGGTAAGGGCAGATATATGTGTGATGAGCGCGAATATTTGTTCCTGAGTCATGGATGTTTTCTAATGTAATTAAGTATATATTTCTCTATATAAGTATTTATATCGTTGTCTAGTACCCATAGTACAAGCCTAGAGCTTAGTTTGGGACTAGGTCAATTGGTGTGAGATTGTCCCCTTATATTTATTTATTTATCATTTATTTATTTATACTTCGCAAATTTTTGTGGAAAAAAAAACGCACGGCAGAAATCTATCGCTTCGCCTAAGTGCGCAACTAAAATTTGACCATAAAAAAAAATATTTTCGCCATATTACGGATATTATATGTACTGTCTTTTTTTAAATGTTTTTGTCATTTCTATCGCAATTCACGAATCACAGATAAAAAAGTTTTAGTGACGACCCCAATACTGGTTTTTTTTTTTCTAGTCAGGCTTTACTAGCGTTAATTTTGGACCCATTTCAAGAAAACTATGCTTGAAGTCGTCAATGTCATTAGATATGTCAAGTCATTTGTAACTTGTAGGAAACTCATCCTTTTTGTTGTAGAATGTCAGATTGGCTTTGGACCTACGTATTTAGTTTTTGATTGGAAATTACTTGATTACAATTAATTGTCACCCTATTAATTGTTTAGTTTACACTTTGGGTAAAGTGATTTTTATTCTCAGGTATGCACAACGTGAAGTTTAAAAGAAATTAGGTTCATTGACATTATTCTATTAAATTGACGCTGGCCATATATTCTTCGAACACATGATATTGAATCAAGTAAAGAAAAAAACTGTTTTCTGTTATAACTTAACCTTTTCCACGCCATTGACGGATATATCCGCACCACTGGTTCAACGCCAACGACGGAAATATCCGTCATGGTTGACAGCGCAAAATAGACTGGAGTGTCAATGAGGTAAGGTTGATGTTAGCTCTGGTGTTTAGCTGTCATTGGCGTGTGAGTTTAGACTTTATATCTGACATAGCGTCGAAAAGGTTAAACGTCAATGTGATTTGATAGTTTTGTTGAAACTTAGCCATAGCAACCATATTATAAACGACCAATAACAACTGTGTTCAGTTAGAATTGGGATTGTTCATATTTTTACGATTACTCCAATTCGAAAACCATTTCGAGGAATAGGGGTTTAAAGCCGTTCTGCATTATTAAGTTTTTGAAATATTTATATATATTGGATATTTTGACAAAAGTATATTTAACCTTTGTTTGACTTTCGTTTTCGGATTCAAGCCCTCCTACGTGTATCTTATGGGTTTGGCGAAAACAGCTTGAAATAATATATTTTAATACACTATTACAATCGCTTTTTTTCATTGGATATCATTTAATTGTTGTAATTTATTTGAAAATGCTAAACCAAATTTTAAATAATCATGTCATCGATAAAATGTCTGCTAAATAAATAAAGATATTAAAACAAAACTATTGGGTCAAATCCAAAATTGATGAAATTGGTGTCTTAAAATTTCCTATTCTTTCGAATGAGAAAGTAAAAACCGCGAGTTATTTTTTTTGGTCAATCCCAATTTAATCTCGTGACTGTACAGTCAACCAATTTGATTTCTAGGCCACTTTGGACTATGTTAAAGTGACGTTGTCAACCAAAACGTAAGAGACTCCCTATGATTTGGTTTACAACGTCACGTTGACAAAGTCCATAGTGGCCTAGGAATCAAATTGGTTGACTGTACGTATACCACGCGACCTTGAACAAGTGCGTGGTGTTTACCTGTTGAGAGCTGAGTTTGGGGCTCCGGAATGGCGGCCGCCCCGCGGGGTACTGGGGCACGAAGCACGACGGAGACACCGTCACCTGCTACATTCATAATTTAATGTTTAAATGGTACAATATGGCTATTACAATAAAAAACTTAAATTATACATCAACCAGCAAAGATACCACAGTTAAATATTATATACACGGTGGGGCCTGTAACTTGAGCAAAAATTAAAAATGTACATTCTTCTCCTCAAACTACGCAACGTTTGTTTGACGACTTTGAAAAAGATCTTGCGGTTTGAATTTTATTACATTTTAAAGTTAATTCGAACTCGCAATGTAAATACTATGAAATTGATTATGTCTGTAGAGTGACTAGACTGACAGGCGATGTCAATTAGACGGAGTTTTAAGTACATTGAAAATACTATTTACTTTGTTTGAAAAAATAACAATCTAAAAGCTTTATGATTTTAAAGAGTTGCTAAACAAAAGTTGTCTAGTTTGAGGAGTAGAATCTACGTTTTAATTTTTTGCTTTAGTTACAGGCCCCACCCATACTAACCGAGAAATATAGTATTCAATACTAGAAAATGTGACTTTACTTTAAAAAGACTAAGGATACCTTGGGCAGATAAACAAAAATAAAGATGCGTTACGCGACATTTCAAAACTAAGTATAATTTTTCTCTCTAATTAGGGCCGTGAACTCTTGAAGACATGTGTTAAATATATCAACTTCAGAAAAACTGGAATTTTGCAAACTTTATTAACAAAATAATTTTTAACATAATTAGTACGTTTAACCGGGACATAACACATAATTTTATTAACAGTACTTATGCCTTTTTTTAAGTCCTTTTTTTTGTCCTTGGGTGTGTTGGGAAATGAAAGATTGTACACTCAACAGCAGAAGTAGGTACAGTCACCGGCATAAATAAGTTATCATTTATGAACCTAGTCACTTTAACGTCGTGTTTGAAATGTCATACGAAATTGTCAAACGATTAAAAGCGACAAGGTATAGAAATCATCACTTATTTATCTTATATTTAGTCACCTGTACGCAACCGAATTAGTCAAAATGATCTGCCTTGACTCTATTGTCAAGAGAATACGTCGTGTCTAGATCATTTTGAGCAAGATATTCTGCTTAACTACTTTTGATGCTGACTGGCAGGAGAATACACAGAGCACATGAAATAAAACGGTTTGATAACAAGTACCTAAGAAGTTCGTTCTTCTTAATATTTAGATTTACGAACCCGCGCTACAGTTACATCGTGATATGATTTTACAAAAACACAATGTTTTTGGATTATTGAGGAACATAAATAGTTTGCTGCTTAAATGCAAAAGCGCCACAAAACAAAAACAGATATAGTTTGATTTAAAACTTAAAGTATATAGCATTCCGAATTTAAATGCAACACAAACACATTTGAGGCCCTTTAGTATTTAAGCAACGAGTTGTAATTTTTTTGAGTCGAATTCCTATTTTACATCAGTACCACATAAATACCTATCAATATCAGGGACAATGTCGCTACCTTCGAGCAACACAGAAGGGAGTAGGCTTTCATTCGCACCATTTGCCCTTCGTATTTGCATCCAAGCCGCGTTTTCACTTAGTGTTCTGAATAAACATTTGTTTAGAGCAAATGATTGCGGTTCTGCCGATGTTCGCTCAAAGTAGAAAATATCTGTTTTCATTCAATGAGGAAATTAACAATTGTTTAAAACAATATTGTACCGAACGAACGAACGAAGTTCGTTGGCGGAGTTCCGTTTTCACTAGTCCTCCGTACACGATCATGGACACCACTCAAGACGATTTGCAACAAAGATCGGACACCCACCGAGCACGTACAACGCCGAGCGAATGCTCAGAGCAGCAGCTCGCTCGCCACAGACGTCGTTTTCACTGAATGAATGAGTGAGCGAGCGATCGTCCGTCGCGTCCAGCCGATCATCACTGAACAAGCACGTTCGCTCGCTCAAGTGTTTTCATTTACGCACGAACGAACGATTGCTCGCTCAGAACTGTTCAGAACACTAAGTGAAAACGCGGCTTAATAAAGCTAGTTGTCACTCGGATTGTCTACTAGACAGAGTCCAGTCACGTTACCTACACTTAAAATGCCGAATTGCTCTGTTGTGTGCTGTAAAAGGGGTCTGGGACATCAAAATTACAAAAAGATGGTGTTACATTTCACATAAATCACGTAAATCTCTAACGTATAATTGCTTTTCAATTGCATTAAGACACCAAATTCGTTATATTTTATATTTTATTGTATTATAATTGTCGGATTTGTTTACCAACAACGAGTTCGCTCGCCTTTACAAAATTCGAATCTGTTTTTAATTAATACATGAAAAGACATTGTCAATACTATTTTTGTTGAAAAAAAAACCTCTCATTGACGACGCGCTGGCTTAGTTGGTAGTGGCCCTGCCTACGAAGCTAGTGGTCCTGGGTTCAAATCCCGGTAAGGGCAGATATTTGTGTGATGAGCGCGAATATTTGTTCCAGAGTCATGGATTTTTTCTATTTACGTACATGTTTCTCTATATAAGTACATATTTATATCGTTGTCTCGTACCCATAGTACAAGCCAAGAGCTAAGTTTGGGACTAGGTCAATTGGTGTGACATTGTCCCACTGATATTTATTTATTTATTTATTTAACACTGCCTTGCAAAATATCAAAATTATTTTTAGGGTAAATAATCAATTGATCTACTCGTAATTTTATTTGATTTATTAAAATCTTTGGAGTTATAAAAATATTATTGCGAATAATGTCGCCCATTCGTTCGATCTCTGATAATAACTCATAATACTTTAAGAGTTGGCTTCGAAAGTAAAGTCAGAAAAAAAGTCATATTGACAATTAATACACGTAATTCTCACAACAGTTGACTGTTGCATATAATTTTCCAAATTTAAGCTTAGTTTAAGACTAGGTCAATTGGTGTGACATTATCCCCTGATATTTATTTATTTACTTTTAGGTACAGGAGATTATTAAATTATTTTGAGACATTAACAAATAAACAAATGAAATCATCTTTGAATTAGTGTGGGTTTGGTGGAAGTAAACTGACCTGTCTTTGGGCGTCGTACCCGTAGAAGACCGGGGGCTCGTTTGGGGTTTCGGCACAGTGTCCCACCCCTGCCGCGGGGCACTGATTCATGACGCCATACTGGTTCTGTATAAAAAAAGACATCGCATCGCTCAACATGAAGGCGCACACAGACCGCGAAAGTCAACGGCAGGGCCCGTAATTTTCATGCCGCTGACGAAAAAATGACGTGACGCTTACATACAGTATGATTGCAATTAGTATTTTGTCATAATCATTTGTCAAACTCTTTAGTTGACCGGTATCGATGAAATAATCAGTACATAACGATTAACTAACTGTGACTATAGTCACTCAAATAAAGAACAGATTGTCAGTTTATTAAATAATTCATACTTATGTTCTTTAGATTTTAATAGTGTCTTAGTTCTGGTTTACATTTGCTATTGTTACAGGGGTTTTGCAACAAATATCCGTTTTTAATCGTAAACGACTTTTGTCGATTATTGTACTAATTGTGATCAAAATAAAAAATAAAAAATCAGCACTGTCACAACACATATGCGAACAACTAAACATATTGAAAGAGAAGAAGGAAATTTAACACAAAAGGTGTTTAACCTGGATCTTACAAATTTTATGATGCATCAGGAGCATAAAATACAAAACAAATAGTTTCATTTACGTTTTATGTATCAAGTAGGTAGGTATTTATTTTTCTACGCGTTAATAGATTACTTGGCTCTGTTTTACATGATTTAATGATTGACTCTTGCAACGATCCCTGCGCGGAAGCATCCTTGGATCTTTACTTAAACTTACTGCCGCACTTAGAGACGTCAATTAAATTTAATGCTTGTTTAGTGACGTGTTGTCTTATTCTATTGCTATAGCAAAGAAAGTGACAGTAGCAACTTTAATAAAGTATTAAATTTGATTGACGTCTGAGTGCGGCAGTTAAACTTGTAATCACTACATATTATAAAACAAAGTCGCTTCCCGCTGTCTGTCCCTATGTATGCTTAGATCTTTAAAACTACGCAACGGATTTTGATGCGGTTTTTTTTAATAGATAGAGTGATTCAAGAGGAAGGTTTTCATGTATAATGAACTTTGTTTTATGTACGCGTGTTACCGAAAACTCACATAAACCGAAGCGAAGCGAGGGCGGGTCGCTAGTAATTACAATAAAACAATATGAAATCATACTCTATGTAGCGTGACGTCATTTTTGCATCAGCGGCATGAAAATTACGGGCCCTGCAACGGGCTGCGGGGGTTCAGTAGAACACAATTGATATGGCGTGTCGTGAATCTTCGTTTGCGCAGACACGAACAACGATTCCGATGATTTCCGAAAGCACGATTAAAAGCCACGATCAGACTTGTATGTAATAGTTAGAAGGTGCAAATTTAATTGTATCTATTTTTTCCATCGTTTGACGGCTGACTGAAGCTGAAACCGTCAGCCGACTCAACATAGCGTCACTAAACCAATAATAGCACAGAATGTGATTGAGGTGATTCGTTCCCGCGCTTTGAAAAATCATCTTCTGCGCAGGTACATCAGTACCTAAGCCATATCAGTTGTGTTTTACGGTACGGCGGTGGCGCGGGCAGCGACGCGTTCTAATGTAAAGATTTATATGATATCGCACCTTTGCGACAAAACTGTGACAACTTCTTTTGTCGCAACTTTGAAGATAGCACAGTTTTGTCGCAAAGGTGCGATATCTGCCATGAGGGCGGCGGCGCGGGGAGCGGCGTACGAGCGATGCGCTCTAATCAAGCAAAGGCATTCCTCCCGCACCCCGCTAACTGCGCGTCCGCGGCCCAACAGGCGGAAGCGTGTGACGTAGGGTGAACAAAACATTGCATTACAGATTGGTTTAAGCATGCGTAAAACTAAGCAAATTACCTAGTATAAATGGTGTTCTGGGAGAAGCGCGTGGTTTCCCATAATTTGCTTTGGTCATAATGTCTTTGTTGACATACCTAATTGTTAAAACTAATTTTTTTTTACTGGAATCTTTATCAATCTTTTATCTGGTATCTAACGTTTAGAGACTGGGTTTGGTTTTTACATACATACATACATTAAATCAGGCCTGTTTCTTAGAGGGGTAGGCAGAGACTTTTCCACTTGCTACGATCTTGACAAATTTCTTTCGCTTCTTCCACATTCATACATCGAGTCATGCACGCGCGTCGGTTTTGGGTACCTACTTAAGATTCGGCCCTTTTCCAGTATTTCTCCGATTTGACTCGAAAAAGTACGAAAGTTTTAATTACTAATTTTCATTTTAGTTATGTGTTTATTACTTTCCTATTTTTTGTTTGTCTTAATAAAATTATTGATATTATGTATAAAAAAAACCGGGCAAGAGTATGTCGGACCATGCTCAGTGTAGGGTTCCGAAGCCGTTACGACAACCACAAAAGAAAGACTATCTCAAAAAACAACATGTATGATCTAATTTTCTATTTAAAGTTATTTAGTCTTTGATTATTTTTTGTAGGTACCTATAAACACTTTAGTCGCTTGTATCTCAGGAACTAATGAAGTGTACTTAGTTGTGATAGTTTTCCTTTTAAATTCGTTATGTGCGCTTTCATTGAAGATATTTTTCCGATTTTTAGTATTTGTAGTTTTCCCTGTCTGGACACTTGACTGTAATAAGAAAATTATATAAGTTTAATATTTCATCGAAAAATTGTTTTCACAAACCCAACATTTAATTTTACAACTTTGTTGGCGTGACCAATATGTATATTCATGACGAGCTTTCTAGTATAAGAGCCTTTGAGCTAGGCTGCAGACGGACGGACATGGCGAAACTATAAAGGTTCCTAGTTTGACTGCGGAACCCTAAAAAAGATACAATATTACTAGAATAATTATGGCTGACAGACCCTCTTCTGGGTCATGCAACAAAGGAGAAATGTACATTTATACTTACCTTACATTCCCCGAATATACTTACATCATTAATCGTCTAGCTTTACATCCATCTATAACTTCATCCATATCTTCGTAACACATGTCATGTCGTTAAAAAAAATCAGAATATAGGGTAAAGTCACCAGCAGTCAGCCAGAAACCTGTAGTCAGCCTCTGCCTTTGTATGAATGAGAAGAGTACGATAGATATATTTCCCACTCTCCGCACTCATATACTGGTGACTTTACCTTACTAGATGTCGCAATATTCAAGTTATGTTAAGAAATGCCATTTGAAAAATACCTACATGCATGTTCCCTATTGTCGAGATATTTTCTTTTGGGTTTATTTTTCTTGTGATTAAGATATGATAGTCTGAACGCGCTTAATTTTGTTGAAATAGTTTTAATAAGATATTGTAGCATCAATTGTCTCTTATATAACTCTGATAAAAAAGTTAAATTAAAAGGAATAACATAAGTTTTATATGTAGTTTTATGTATTTGATTAAAACACAGATCTCCACGATACCAAGTATAGTCACCGGCATAAATAAGTTATCATTTATGAACCTTGTCACTATAACGTCGTGTTTGAAATGTCATACGAAATTGTCAAACGATTAAAAGCGACAAGGTACAGAAATCATCACTTATTTATGTCGGTAACTGTACAACGAACTTTGTCTAAAATTGAGAACCTTAGCCACGAGAAAAGAACTATACAAATATAAAAACAAAATAAAAGCGCCACTTACTTAAAAATGGTAAAACAAATGATTCACGACGACTTGTCACCTAAATACGACCTCGACCTTTGTTTCAATAACTCTACGGTTTTTGGAACTCGAATTGAAGGAGGAAGATTTTGAAAGCACGTCGTTGGAGGCTGGAGGACCCTCGCCGATCTGATGCAGGCTCTTAGAGTGTTCCACGTAGGGTAGCTGAGGATCGAGTGCTGCTGCAGGAGACGAGACCAAACATTAAGGAAAGGGGTAATTCCACGATAATGTAACGAAAGTTACCAATTCAATGAGTGTTTTTTGATACTTTGAATGCTCATATTTTTCGAGATATAAATTAAAATACGTATATAGAGACAAATGAATCCTTCTATTTTGAAATATAACAAAAAAAACAAGCAGAATGCTAGAAATTGGTAACTTGCGTTACTCTCTGCCATGGAATTGCCCAAAGAAGAAAGAAAAAAATGGTTTTTCAGACATCTAACAAAAGGACAAAACAACTAACTAAACAGTATATGGATGATCTTCCGCATCTATTTGGTAATCCACGCCACACAACCATAAAAAGTAAAATGAAAACAAACAAGAGAAAGAAATACAATAAAGAACAACTAACAGCGTAGACAGAAATTGGAATACAATGGGCGGCACTCGCGCTTGCGGCTGAATGTAAAGTCAACCAATTTGATTTCTAGGCCACTTTGGACTATGTTAAAGTGACGTTGTCAACCAAAACGTAAGAGATTCCCTATGATTTGGTTTACAACGTCACGTTGACAAAGTCCATAGTGGCCTAGGAATCCAATTGGTTGACTGTACCTCGTGTGTTCATAAGTTTTGAGACGAAACAAAGTGTTTATTATTTTTTTTATTTTCAGATAACTATCAGCAATTATTACTCAAAATGACAGCCTCTATTATTTATACGACCTCCTTGACGCATTGTTGGCTAAAATGGAGCGGAGTGACACCTTCATACGAAACGCCCCACCATACCACCACATTGGTTTGATGATGGGACGGCGATACATTTCGTGCTGGAGCTGGAACCTCTTTGCTGCTTTTGGCATAAGCTTTATTGTTTTGTCGGTTGACCTTTTTTTCTAACGTAAAGGTTTTTTCATCGATGAAGAGTATTTTTTTCGCATCGTGTCCCTTAAGCAGTATCGAACAATGTTCGCGTCATAATTTACGAAGGCGATCATTAAGAAAGTGAACTTTCCTGCGATGGTAAGCGTTTATCTTGAGATTGTATTTCAGTATTTTGTTTAGCGCAACACACGAAATGTTAGGCTGCAGAGATATTTTTTCTGTGTGTGACATGAATTTCGGCATCTTTGACTATTTTGATGTTCGCAATCGTCCTTTCAGACCGCGGGCGACCTCTCATTTGGCGATCTTTCAGAGAATCAAGTCTTCTTGTAACGTTTTATGGTATAATTATACTAATCCCGAAACATTTAATGACACGGAACATCTCCATTGGATTTTTCCCCGCCATTATGTAGTTAAATGACAGTCGCACGTAATTCTTTTGGTCCCGCCATCACAAGAAAATTATTTGAAATAAATAATAAAAACATAGAAATAGAACAAAAACATCCCAAATACAAAATTGAAAAAAGAATTAGACAGCTGCCAGTATTATTACGTTTTATTTTTTAAAGTAAAAGTTTGTCTTAAAACTTATGAACACTCGAGGTATAAACAAAAATAATGTAAACGGCTCGGATAAAAACTCGCAGTTGACAAATTAAAGGATCATAATAAATCCATTCATAATGTAGTCGTAGCTCAGAGACGGATATCTGCCTCCCCTGGAACGCGCACCAGTTGCATGCCCCCCCATAACCCACCCCCTATAAATGTTCCCGGAACTGAACTGAATCGAACCTCTAAGTGTTGAAGCCTTGAAAAAGTTTTGAGAAAGCTCTCGGTAATACCGTATAGCCTTGACAAGTTTAAAACGTGTTCCAACATAGCAATCAGTATTTCATCGGGAAGAAAGGACGTACTGATTTATTGTTATAAAATTTAGAAGCGTACGTTGAATTCCAAGTTACTTTAGCAAGCTTGTGAATATTCGGCAATTTAAGGGTCGGTAAATGTTTGCCAGATCAAGATATTAAGTATGTACGGGTGTTATAGAAAACTCACAGAAACGAAAGTGAAGCCAGGGCTGGTCGGTAGTTACGTATAAAAATGCATTAAATCGTTTCGCATCATACACAAAATTTGCTTAATAACATATTACGCAATAACATCGAAAAATTATTTAATCAATTCTTTAAAAACAGGTGGTTCAGTAGAAGGTACGGCTGTCGAAATGTATACAGGGTGAAACCTAAGTCGTGAACAAAATGATCACCTCTGTGTTTTTTTTTTCTCCTATTTCTTCCTTTATCTCTCACATAACATTTTTGGCATGTTTTCCTGCTGATCTACGCATGTTATTTAATATTATATTGAATTTAATATTTATTGCTTTATATAATGCTAGATTGTAGTACCATTGTAATATGTTTAAAAAATGACTGATTGCTGAGTTTCTTGCGGCGTTTCTTCTCAGCAGTGTCTCCTCTTGGGAAGCGCTGGTAGATTCTTGACGTGTAAAAGTGCCCGTACGGCCTACTTACTGTATAAATATCTTTTATCTTTTTTATCTTTACCCACGAATATAAACAACTTTCACTATAGGACCAACTTTGAAATCACAAAAAAAAAACAGCTGCTTGATACATTTCGATCGAGTACGTATTGAACTTTTTTATGATATTCTTATTTTTTTTAATTACACTCTAACTACTCTCTAACATGAATTCCTTTTATAATATAATAAATAATAATAATTTATTTTAGTTTCTGCCAATACCAAATAATTTTGTTAAATGTGGTAAGCCATAGTCTACTTTTCTATTGTTAATAATTTTGTATTTTATTTTATTCTCTATTTGAAGTGGACCTAATGTAAACTGACTCACTGGGTCTCAAGATACAGACAGCCTAGTTTGCGGTCCGCAAGATATCGTACCTTTTTTGTAAACAGTGTATTTTTTATACATAAAGGAGTGTGGGCTAATTGGCCTATTGACCAATAAGGACAAGCGATATGTCCCCGGATAGGTAATTCTATGTTGTAAAACTATTACTATGGCAGGTGGTTCGCAATCTTTGTGTAAAAAAAGTTATCGCCGTGCAAAGACAGCGGTTTTTCAAAGTAAGTAATTATGCTAAAGTCGTCATGTAGGCGTCTCGATGTTCCAGATTTTATAATATTTCACACAGTGATTTAAGATTTCCCGCCATACAAACAGTTGTGGAATATGAAAAAACCTTTAAAATGGCATATGGCTTGTCATTATTGGTTTTTAGGCCAGTGTCCATACAAAACTGCCCATCATCCTTTATTCTTTATATTTCTTTTATTCTTTAATCAATTGCGATCAACACTAGTGCTCCGTGTTAATCTTACAATTAGGCAGCTTTATCGAACATGGTTTCTGTTCACGACTTAGAAAACACCCTGTTAGTGTTAGAATAAAGTGACTTCTCTAGGACACTGAAAATTCGTATTAAGTATATTTGCTTGAGGCTTTCATAGAGCTATCGCGTTTCCATTTAATCCAATACGTAGATAAAAATAAGAAAATGTAGGTAGTCCAATCTGTACGGAGTTCTACGTCACAAAAGGCGGTACATAGTTTTTTTTATCTTTATTGTTAATGGTCTTAATAAAATTCCAAACTCTCGACCTTGTGGGAGACGGGCCGGCATTTTGAATTGAAAGTGCCCAAATAGTTTTTGTCTATAATTCCTCAATGATTGACTTTACGACATAGTGTCTATGGGAAGTATAATCAAGACAATACTTGGCTTCCAGTTAAAAAGTAAAGAGCGGAGGAAAAAAATGAATTAAAAAAAAAAAACTAAAAGAAATCGTTCTTCATTTTTTGACGATGTCAAAACAGAAAACTGCAGGCATCCTGAAATGAATGCTGTATGGTCAATCTATAGTCGTGTTTTTACTAGCTTTATCTTTTTTACTTCATCTGTTGTATGTTTGGCCACAGCTTGGGACACATCTCGCGAGTCAACTTTGTACAAACTTCGAGCATCGATTTTTCTTAATAAAGTTCCTTTTGTAAAGCAAAACTCCCTACAGACTGGACTAAGAAGAAATCACTGATTTTCTCGTAAGGTACTTATCCTTATTAGAGAAACTTGTCAAAACTGCCACCTGCATACATTATTAATGACCTTAAAAACCTTAGTGCCAATAGGCAATAGGCGTTAATTCAAATTCAGTAGCCAAAGTAAATCAATTCTCTCTCATTAGTAATAAGGTTGCATTTGCTGCGGGGATCTGTCTGAGATACCGCCTTTTGCCTTGTCAGGCCAGTTTAGTAACTAAACTTCTAAAAATCCAAAATATCTGAAAAAACAAAAGCTTTCGTCCAATAGCCGGGCTGCAAGTAATCAAAACTGCCAATCACCAACCGAGGATGAGCCAGACGACAACATATTAATTTATATTATGTACGCTTAGCTAGAAAAAAATACAGATTTCAGGAACAGACGATGGATAAAAAGATCAAGACAAAACACAACATTTTTTGTGGCTATCCAAGCTCATAAGGTTTGGATTACATTGTCGACTAGTCTCGAGTGTACAGTCAGCTGCAGAGAAAAGTGACCCCCCTGCATACAAGTTTCCTAGCAAAGGTGGTTACATTTCTCTGCAGCTGACTTTACATTAAGTGCCAGTTGGCTATTGCTTAGAATATACAGTGTGTTACCAGCATGCGGGCTTTTATTAAAACTGCCGATAATTTGCTGCTTTAGCAATTGTTTTCAAGTATTATCAATTAAAAAATAATTAAAATAACTTCACAATTAATTTTCTTAGATACTGTCCAGTTTTAATGTAGTGCATGTGCTGCGTGTTCATCGTTATGAGTATCGCTGTTGCTTGGTACGAGTACAAGGCATGTCGTGGTACGGGGGCAGATAATAATAATCAAAGTATCCGTCAACTGTCATTTACACTTGTAAAATTGCTGTGCTTTACATTGCTGGCAATTAAAATTTTGTTAGAAAGTTAACAAAGCCTGAAAAGTTGTTTATCAAATAAATTAATGTCATAGTTACGTTACAGATATACGTTATTTTAACCTACTTTAAAAAAAGCCCGGGTGCTGGTAACACACTGTAGATAGGTTTCTCCTTTGGAGACTTACCATGGTCTATCTATATTCTCTACTTGGGGCCTCATTCGATACAGACTTTTATAGTTATTTTTAATTGCATTTGGGTGATTCTTCGGGAGCCTGAATCACAGTATATATATATAGCTAAATATATAAGGTGCTAACAAATTAGTCACGGATATTTTAAGAGATAATACATTACATTAAAACAATTAACTTTTAACTGTAACTAAGGAACCTTTATACATCATTTGATTGTTTTAATTTACCGAACCAAAAATATAAATTATAATTAATCTTTAAAATAATCACCCCTATTGTGTACCTGTCAAGATGTTTGACACTGTTTGTCAAAAGTAGTTTATTGTAAATGTCAAGTATAATATTTATCAAGTTTAAGAGGCCACTTGAATGATAGTTTAAAGAGGTTCTAGAATGTCTAAAGAGGTCTCATTTAATTATCTTATTAACAGGGTGTTTTAACGTAGCAAATTTGTTTCCTAGTTTTCTCCCAAAAAACATAAGAACACCTATGTTTCATACTTAAATGTACTCCGAGAACCGAGTACTATCAGCTGTAAAAATATCCGTGACTAATTTGTTAGCACCTTATATAGCAACGAAAGGCATTACACAATCCAGACGTTTGAGGTATACGCGAAAAGGGAATTTTGAGAGGTTTCATGACGCACAAACCTTTTCATGATGGAATGACGTCGTTTCATTTATTTTCAGTGATTACCTTCAAATACCACGAAAGTAAATTAAAATTTAATATAATTGCGTTGATGTTATATTAAGATGAAACCTTCTCAAATGAATGACGCACGTCAAGCGTTACGTTGCGAGGGTTTATTTTTAAATATACACGGTGATTTTTTATCGGTGATCAGGAGTTGAAAATTATTAATAAGCAACATAAATGGAATTTAATGGTTGATGTCTCAAACTATTAACTCACTGTTTAATTTATTTAAGTTAATGATATTGTTAAAACCAATCACCACTGGATACATGGACAATGGACATCCTACATTAATTATTGAAGTGAAGTAGATACGTCAAGTGCGATGGCTTTGGCGGGAAATTTGACAGATATTACGTCAATGAAGTTATCAGTTAAGTGTTGTTAACTCATAGACTAAACAATTAGTAGTGTGACAATTAATTTCAATTAAAATTTAGTATGAAAATATTTTTATTACATTTAAAAATAATTTTTGTTTCATGTAACTGCGACTTAAACGTGATCGCAACGAAATATAATAAGTATGGAAGAGTAATCGACGCTCAAAATCTGCCCCACTGACTTAGTGCCGGCGGGGGTGGAGCTATTAATGAGTACCGAACTGTCTATCAGTCGACTTTCTGACGTAGTGTCAAACAGTTGTTTACAATCACAAAAGAAAAAAATCGATATTAATGATTACCGGATTTAAATGACGCTGCAACCATGCCAAGTTGCATTGTAAATTGGTGCAGGACCCACACAGATGCAAAACAAAGCGATATTTAGTTTCATTAGTAAGTTATTGAATTTTTAATATTCCCATACCAAAATGTCATGGCCGATGTTATGCAATATATCTTTGAAAAATGTGAATTACAAGCAACTACTTCGAATGAATAGGAAATTAAATTTTATGTCATCTTTATTATCGTTAGTTTATGTACATAATAAAAAAACGAAATATGACCTTTTTAAGTTTTCCAAAAAATGAAGAACGCCGTCTGGCTTGGGTGGATGCAGTTCGTCGCGAATTGCGAAACGAGAATTGGATGCCTAGCAAACATTGCAGGATTTGCAGCATCCATTTTGATGAATCGGATTGTCATCTCAAAAACTGGAAAACATTTTTTAAAAGTCACAGCGGTCCCAAATTGTACAGTACGTTGTCAACATTTATTTACAATAATTTAATTAATATTTAAATGAATATCAGACGTCGAGGAGTTTATCACAGGTCTATTAGATATGTTATTCTCGCAATATTTATCTAATTAACTACGATAATCATTGTAATTAAGCTATTATCACTATTATTATTATTTATCTGTCAAATACGCTTTACTTGTCGATTGTGAAACAGGCGGTTAATATAAATTTAACTCTATTGTATATGATCTAACTTAAGAGTTGATAAAGATAAGATAAAAGATGTTTATTCAGTAAGTAGGCCGCACGGGCACTTTTACACGTCAAAAATCTACCAGCGCTTCGCAAGAGACCACTGCTGAGAAGAAGCGCCGCAAGAAACTCAACAGTTAGTCGTTTTTTAAATATAGGTACAATTTTAAAACTTAACCTAGCATTATATAAAACAATGAATCTAACATAAGATAAGAAATAAATGTATTCACGCGTAGTTGAGCAGGAAAATGTGCCAAAACTCTGAGTTTTCTCCAGAACTAATTGGTAGTAAGTAATAGAAAATAATTACGAAAAATTATACTTAATTATGATGGTGTAATACAACTACATAAAAAGTTTCGATACATTCTCCTACAGAAACCGTGTCCCCTAGACAATATACAATGTTTACATATTTCTTACGATGAAGTTATTATTAAGTTATTTGGGTGTTTAGTTTAGGCCAAGCACTTTTATCTGATAGATAGTCCTCGACCCTATAGTAAGCTTTAGACATCAGCGACTTTTTCAAGTAAGTTTTAAGTACTGGAAATGGTAACTTTAAAACTTCGTCAGGTAATTTATAATAGAAATGGATGCATTGACCTACAAATGATTTAAAAACCTTACGAACACGAAATTTTTTAGTAGCTATTTTATTTTTATTTCTTGTATTAAAATTATGTATATCACAATTCTTAATAAAAGAGTCCTGATTTTTAATGACATAAATAATATTCTCATAAATAAATTGTGAAGCTACTGTCAAAATACTAATTTCTTTAAATAGTAATCTTAAAGAATCACGGGAGTTTAGGTTATATATAGAACGGATGGCTCTTTTTTGTAACACGAATATAGTCTGTATGTCAGCAGCTTTTCCCCAAACCAGAATACCGTATGACATAACACTATGAAAATAACTATAATAAACTAAGCGAGCTGTCTCAACATTCGTAAGTTGCCTGATTTTCCTAACAGCATAAGCTGCAGAACTTAATTTACCTGCTAGTACTGCTATGTGGGGACTCCATTGCAAGTTTTTGTCTATAGTTATCCCTAAGAAAAGCGCCTTATCTACCATTTCCAAACACTCGCCATTTAGAAATATACTAGATTCTACCGGTCTAACATTAGGCAAAGCGAACCTAACACATTTAGTTTTCCTAGCATTGAGTAGCAAATTGTTACTAGTAAACCAATTATGTACTTTACCTAGCGTGGCGTTTATCCTAGTGTAATTGACGGATTTTCGGTCAACCTTGAAAATCAATGATGTATCATCAGCAAATAGCACAATATCACAAATATTCTCTATCATGGGTGGTAAGTCATTAATGTAAACCAAAAATAAGTTGTCTTCACATCTCTAACTGTAGAATAGAAACAGTGCCAAATGGATTATTTGTGATGTTTTCGTCTTACTACTCGTATAAAGTAAATTTTTGTCATATTTTTTCGGCAGCATCAAATAGGCTGTACCATCCAAAGCGACTATATAATAGGTATTATACTGTCACGTATCTTTATGCTTATAAGAATAAAAAAGGGGTTGCAATATATTTGGCACTTTAGATGCTAAAGACTATTTGACGCTGACTACTCTTACAACATAATATCTTCTGATATACTATTTTACAACTTTATAATAGTGTAACATAAGTATGTTAAATGATTCAAGGGGAACAATCATTCAATCATATAAAAAAATATTAATAAAATTCATTATTCAATTACTGTGTTTTTTTTGTACTAAACCATCCACGTCAAATGTTGAAAGACATGGCCGCGTTCAAATAACCCTTATGAAAAAAAATATTGACCAATGGAAATCTTGTGTCAGAGAGCCTGTAACCAATTGCAGATTTTTGTCTTTCAAACGGTATAAAACCTTACTGAAATTACTGTCTACTCAAACGTTACACCAGCATCTGACATAAATGACTTCATACCTTAACCCAATTAATATTTAGTTGATTATTGAAACCACTTGATACATAAGATCTTTTCATTTCAAAAAGTAGGCGTTTTGGAGCGGATTTGTCAGTCGTTTTTGTCAGACGTTACTCTTCCATACTTATTATATTTCGATGCGTGATCGCCATTAATAACTGAATTAGAAAAATTGGTTCCTGATCACCAAAAAAAAATCACCGTGTATATATATGTATATAATACAGTGCCTGAATATTCTATGTATTAGATCTATTAACTCTATTTTAGAAGTTTTTTTTTGATGCTCTTCCGAAACTGATTCTAACGTGTACTAAAAAATAAAAATAAACATTATTCTGACTACACTGTCGTATCCGTTCTCAATTTTTTGGAAACATAATAACAATGTCTTAAATTCAGTTATTTTTAACGATATTTTGGTTACGTGACCAAAATTCAACGCGTAGGTTTTTACCTACGTCATTCTTATTTTTATTTATATCCGAGGAAGTAAGGTTTCGCCGCGTTAAATCCTCATAACCAGGGAGGGAGACTTTGATGCCGTTGACGTCATTATGACGCTAATTGAAATATAGGGTGGTTATATAAAATATACACAACATATTAAAATAGGGACATAGATGATTCATATTATTATGATACGTCTACCTTTTAATAAAACCTAACTTACTTTCTCGGTAAGATCGTGTTCATCCTTCTCATCTAAGTACTGAAGAAGTTTTCGATTCAATATGTTGGCAGATCTCTCCATTGCAATGTCTCGTAATAAATTTGGAACCGAATACGTCTTCAAATACGGATGCATAGATTCCATGGCAGTTATAACAATTCACAGTTCTTAAATTCACGATTAAAAAATACAATTTAAACGGATATACATTAATAACACAGATTCTTATTTCCCTGCAGCGGGTTTCAAACGAGAGCTGATGATAAGTAATCTCCTTGGTAGTATATTTAATACGAAAACCATACTGGCCAGTATAGATTCGTATTCATTAATTATTCTTTTTTCAAATTTAAAGAACCAGTGGTAATTTCCACGCGGGCCATTCTGCCCTTATAAGCAGTATCTTAAATTCAATCACCAAAGCAGATTAAATTCTATACTGTTAACAATAAGATTGATATTACGACAGATGGTTTATCTTAGTTGCTGCGTTTTTGCTAAGGACGGCAGCATTTGTGGCGGATTATTTTGTCAAAGAGATAATCAATTAGGGACTCGTGCAGTCGTTTTAACAGATTAAAAAAAATAGTACTTATACCCATTCAACACGTATATATGAGTATGTGGGAATGTAAAATTATTAAAACTGCAATATCTTGATACTCGTATATGATATTACCTGTAGTTAGTTTACTAGTTGTGTTAGTTTAGTTTATAGTACTCAGTATAGTAGGTAAGTGCGATTTTATAAAAAAGAATATCGACAAGTTTAAAAAAATAGCGAATTAATAATTTGCAAATCGATTTTTACAGGCTGTAAAAAATTCTTATCTCTGCGCAAAAGAAATCTTGTTGTTGGACTGCAACGTCAACATAAAGCGCTCATTTATTAATTGATTAATACTAGCTAGCTTAATTTATTTTGTTACTTTCTGCCCTTATTTTACTTGTAAAGTTTAGCTGTAGTTCGAGTTCTGCACATTTTCACCAGCAATTTTGTTACTTTTGATTCAGTTTCTATTTGTTAATTTTGTTTGCATGTGTGTGAAAAAAAAATCTTTAAAATAATATTTTTTTAAACTACGTCTTTCGTTAAGTCATTAATAATTGGTAATTTGTATTGCTACAGTTAAAAACGAATAATGTAAATATTCCGTGTGCCCACCCATTCTTGCCAAACATCAAAAGTATAAAAAAAAAGTTGTACATTTTCAGTTCAGGCACTCGTAGAGTGGAGAATGATATCCGCCACTGAATCGGGCACTTGTTGAAGGCGCCAGCACCCCCCCTTCTCCCTATTCCACCCGCTTTAATCCCCGTAAACCGGCAAGAGTTGAAACGTCTACACCTCGAGACCTTGCAACAGTGATCCATTGTGTTGTCTGCGACAAATAATAACAAAAATATTATTATATTCCAATTTGAATTTTCGGATCGAATCAGCGTGAGCGCATTTCACACGACAATTTTTTTTATTTCTTGTTCTACTTCATTTTGTGATTATGATCATATCTGATTAGATGCTTGTGTGTTTTAACGTGGTGGTAAAAAAATGGTATATGGGGACCGTCTTTATTACTTTACTTAAAAAAAACAAGGTAAATCCGCGAGTCGTGGTGTACCTTTCGGTGCAGAACCCTAAAAACAACACTTGTTAAGTTTAATTAATTTGTATTACCAAATATACTATCTACCCCTCAATCCCCCCTCCACGTAAACAACGCCCGGCCATCGTGTCACCCAACAACCAACAATTCAAAATAATGGCAAACATGCTTCAATTTAATCCATTGACAGTGTACTCGTAGACCGGCAATACGTTTTCGCCACCACTGGGTACGGGTAAGCATTCAACAAACGGGTACTTGTTGAATGCTTCCGCGTTCCCCCCCTCTCGCCTTCCCTCCCCCCTCCTCCCTATTTCACCCGCTTTATACGTTTCCGGCAACAGGAAATCATAGAACCCCTAAAGTACTTACGACTAGTTACGACGGGGCGAATTTTTATAGGCAACAAAATGAAAATTCGCCCAGAGGCGTATTTTAAAGTTGTCGGATCCGATTCGAGCACCGATTATATCCCACTTTGAATTCGATTTCAAATCAAATCAGTGCGAGCCCAACTGTCACTTGACCATTTTTAGTATTCGTTGTTTTTTTTTCAGGGCTTGTAATATAATCATACCAAATTTTAAGCTTGTATGTTTTACCATTTTTACGATACAGCTAAAATAAAAATACGTATGTTTTTTTATTGGAGTTCCGTTTACCTATGATTGCACATTTTTTTTAAAGTGTACTTAATCCGCAATAATATCCCATTTTTTAAACAAATTTAAACGAGTACAACATTAAGGTTTCTAAATGGACTTTTACGTTACAGACATAAAAGCCAAATGGACTTATAACTAACGTTCCTACAAAATGTAGGTACCTACAAGGGTAATTTTCTACGAAACTTTCCGTTGTGTCACGAAAATTAGCCATACAATTTGTAGGCATACTTTTCGTCGCACAACGGAACTTTTTTACACTTCGTTGTTTGTATGGTTAACTGCGCTTAACTATGGTCCAACTTTTTGGTCCTTACCCACAAAGGAACTAAAAGTATCAATACTATTTGGCTTCATTTACTAGTCTATTAAAAACACGACCCTAAACCAAATATTGTGTTTGATTTACATCTTCTTACTCACAATTTGTACAGTACACATGATTAACGATATCTTCCACCTGAGATCGGCTGCTTTGAGGGCATTGTCCTGATAACTATCGCTATATTTTAGTAAAAACAACAAACAATACTATGACAAGCGGTGAAATTTGAATTGACAGGCGTAAGGTAACATTGCCATATGAAAATCGATTTATTTTTACTTTTAAATTTTTCATGAGATTCTGGTAGACCTATGTAAATTAATACAGGGTCGTATAAAATCACGTAATGGTGAAACAGGGGTAGTAAATTTATCTTTGCACCAAATTTCACCTAAATCGGGAAAGTTCAGCGGTTTAAGCGTAAAAAGGTAACAGACAGACAGGCAGACACACTTTCGCATTTATAATATTAGTATGGATAGTTAAGGGCTCAATTAGAAAATCCTTAACAATCCTTAACTTTTTCCTTTGTGTAACGAAGATTAGTCATATAATCATATGGATAACTTTCGTTACACAAAGGAAAAACAATGAAAGAAAGTTAACGTTGTCTCAATGAAGTCCTTAACTACGTACAATATTATTGCAATTCACCTATGTGGTAGTACTCAATTTAATTATACAACCTTGGATAAAAAAAACTAAACAGGAAGTTATTTAAAAAACATGCAGGAACAGCCGGAAACTCTTTGATAAAAACACTATTGAACCGAGTTTTTTTTTTATTTAGCTTCTAAAATTTTCTGCTTGTTTAACAGTAACGTACGCGATTTGCATTTAAAAGTTAACTGAGACATCATTTCAACTGTTCTATCAAAGGGAATAAGGACCTTATTATCTACTTGGCTACGTGCATGTTGTGCATTCCAACAATTCACATCCAAGTTATCTTTTGGTAAAGGTAGTCTGGTTTATTATTAATATTATTATACACAACATCATGCATTAAAGTAATCATATGTTATCAAAAAATAATAGTTAACAATTTTGACATCAACTATAGAGGTACTAAAATATAAAATGTTCACGAATGTAGATTTTTAGGAATTATTATGGATAGTAATCTAAATTATTTTTTAAATAAATAAATAACCAATTTTTTCATACAAGTTAAATGTAATTTGCGCTATCCAATTCGCCATTTTCCTTATGAAATATGAAATATGAAATATTTATTTGCCAGAATACTTATGAATAATGTACAAGGTGTTATGGTAGTTTGGTGTCAAGCATTCGGCTGAAAACAATCGACATGCAAATTTTAGGAGAGCACAAACACTTTAGTAAGAGTACTTAATATTAATTTATCGATGGTGCCCTCTTACCAAGGACATGTCGAAATTTCGCCCCCGTGCCATGAGATGATTATACCTATATGGCCATGATTGAATACACTGTTTTTACAATTAGACTTAATCACCAGTTAGTTATCTAGACTTAAGTTATGTTTTAATGTTGCAGAACAAAAGTAGGTCAGTTTAGCGAGTAGAATCGATTGTTGAATTTATAGCCCCAAGGTCAGAGGCACCCGGTAGAGTACTGTTACCGTGTTTTTTATAAGGAAACTAGCGACCCGCCCTCGCTTCGCTTCGGTTTATGTGAGTTTTCTGTAACACCCGTACATAAAACAGAATTTATTATACATAAAAACCTTCCTCTTGAATCACTCTATCTATTAAAAAAAAACGCATCAAAATCCGTGGCGTAGTTTTAAAGATCTAAGCATACATAGGGACAGACAGCGGGAAGCGACTTTGTTTTATACTATGTAGTGATGATCTTAGTTTCGTCTCCTCCGTCCACCCGTATCAGGAATTTTACACAAATACTACAATAAATGTTTTGATGAAAGATGGAGTAAAGGTGTCTTATTTAAGCCGCTTTTTTTTTAATTAATGGCTTTCACTCCTCTTAAGGTGTATTTCGCCAATGTCAAGTTATTAATAGACACTCCTTTGGACTTATTAGAGCAATAAGTCCGTGGATATCACACGCGAAGACAATTGTTCGGTAAAAGACAATTTTCTCTAATGGACTAAACAGAAGCACGCAACAGCATGGGGTTAGCTCCACGCGCTTCTGTCAAGTCAAGCCGCTTTTTATTCCCACAGAAAAAATGTAAACAAAGTTACGTCACTGTCAAAGTGACATTTCAGAGGATCTCAAAGTTTGGGCCGGCAAGAAATATATAATATTAAGTTATCATGTCACTCGAACCATGATATAAAAATAAATTTGAGATATAATTGAAATTAAAATCGCATAAGTGCAGTGACTGGAAACCGATTACGACGGGAGCACGAATGGTGAAGCGAAGCGAGTGAAGTAAATCAAATCAAATCAAATTATTCAAGCAGCCGTCAACTTGTTAACACGGGTGTATCGAGTCAATGATACCAGTGCAATAAATAAATTATGCGTACAAAAACGGTTCACACGTTTTAAATTAACACAACAATAAGATTATCAAAATGAAGGTTTCCATCAACAAATTAAGTTCTGTAATCTTGATTACAAAGTTTTTTTTTATATAAAGTCGTTTTCTTATAAATGTGGAAAGTAAAATATTTTGAATACTGCGAATGTTTTTCGTTAACGGCAACACCTTTGTTTATTTTTTTTCTGTGGGAATATAAACCCGACCTTTGTTAGGTAGGTAAATGAAATAGTACCTGGGTGACCTTTTTTTCTGGTAAGTTTTCTAAAAATGAAACCTAGTTAGATCCATTTATCGCCCCTGAAACCCCTTGCACACTAAAGTTCATGAAAATCGGTTTAGCCGTTTCCGAGATTCAGATTGTAGTATACTTAGTCTTCTTTGATTACAGTAATTATGTTGACGACCTTAATGTAATTTCGTATTTTATGACATGCAATGCAATCTATACTGAGAGGTCAAGTTTGTGACATTGTAAGGGTTATTTCTGGATCTAGTGAACCGATTATGAAACTTATTTTACCATTATAAAGCCACGTTATTTGTGAGTGTCATAGTTTATACACGGTGGAATTTAATCGGTGAACAGGAACCCATTTTTCTAATTCAGTAATCGATGGCGGTCACGTTTATGTAGTAGGTACTTAAGTGGAACCAAGTTTTTTTTTATCATAACTAATTTTTAAGTTGAAATTAAATTTTATTTAAAATTTATTGTCACCCTACTAATGGCTTAGTCTGAAAAGTTTAATACCTCTTTTCAAACTATCAGCCATAGAAACTTAAAACATAAACTTAAATCGTAACGTAGATAACAAATGGCGGCAATCATTTATTGATGTCTGATCTGTCTAGTTTCCCGCCAAAGCCAGCAAGCACTTGACGTATGGTACACTTACGAGTAACTTCCCTTCAATAAAAGTAGGGTGTCCATTTATTCAGTCAGTGTAAATTTTACCGATGTTAATTAAGTGTGATTAATTAGATTGTGAGCTATATTGCACGAGATCTCACGTATTGGTTTCTGTATAGATTGATAATTAAGATTTTTGGATTCCTGATCACCGATTAAATTCCACCGTGTATACTAACCAGGGCTCGGATTTTTCATCGCACGGTAAGATTAAAGACAACTATGGAGTCGATATTAAAATAAAAACTTTATTCATATTCATACTCATACTCACTCACATTCACACTGTAACTATTTAAACTTAATTACGTACCTAGTTTTACATACAGACTATATTGTTGCGATAGACGTAATTGCAATTGCGTTACTAATGTAATGGTAAAAAGTCTTTGCAAGAATTTTCATATCGACCCTATTTACTATCGTGTACCTAAGGTTATTGAAAAAGTGAATGGAATTTCGGTCGCTGAATTGGTAGAGAACAGTTTAATATTTTTGTGGCAAGATGATTTTTCAAGAAATATATGCAAATTTGTAGTATTTTGCACAGATACGAGGGCTGCCTTTTAAGTTGTGTCGTTTGGAAAAACTAAAGACAATTTAAGTGTTAAATGGTATTTATTGTTTTTCAAAGTAATCACCGTGACATGTAATACACTTTTTCATTCGATCGAACCAGTTTTCGAAACACTTATTCCAGTCCGAAGTCGGGGTCTCCAAAATGGCCGTTTCGTATGCCTCAACGGCTTCTTCAGGCGTCTGGTACCGTTGACCACGAAGTCGTTGCTTGATTTTTGGAAAAGTAAATAAATCGTTAGGGCTTAAGTCTGGACTGTACGGAGTGTGTTCCAGAATTTCGACGTTTTGCTTTTTTAAAAACGCAATTGTTTGCCGAGCGGTGTGCGAGCTCGCATTATCGTGGTGCAGTCTTATACGACGTCTTGGGTTATTTTTTCGAAACTCGCCGATGACTTCTGGTAAACAGACAGTGGTATACCAGTTAGCATTAACCGTTTTACGATCCTCGAGCACGATGGTGGCAACGTGGCCACTTTTCGCCACAAACGTGGCGACCATGTTTTTCGAAGTGCTCCGTGAGCGTATTACTTTGGTCGGTTTTGGCTCATCTTGGAACACCCAAACAGTCGACTGCTGTTTAGAATCGGGATCGTAGGCATATATCCAAGATCCGTCACCACTGATAATGTCGTAAACATGTTTCGAGTTTCCTCGGTTGAATTGCCGCAGAGTTTTGCGACACCATCGAACGCGAGCCATTTTTTGGTCTTCACTGAGTAAATGTGGTATCCAGCGTGAGATCAACTTTTTTACGCCTAAGTGATCGTGCAAAATACTGTGAACACTATTCCCTGAAATACTTAAGGAAGCTTCTATCTCACGGTATGTCGCATGGCGATCTTCGACGATCAGTTGCCGTACAGCATCAATGTTCTCCTGGGTTACGGCTGTTTTTGGTCGACCTTCACGATGTCTATCACCAAGACTAGAGCAACCACGTTGAAATTCTAAATACCAGCGTTCCACAGTCCGGAGGCATGGTGCTTTATCATTGAAAACCGTAGTCAACTCTTCGAAGCACTGAAGTCGCGTTAAGCCCCTTTTGAAGTTTTAAAAAATTATCGCACGTAAATTTTCCTTCGAAATTTCCATTTTCACAACTGACTTGTCAACTTTGAACGAACGCTGTACTAAAACGGTTGGGCCGATTTCGAGTCATTCTTTTGTTTTCGAATTCTAAATTCAAATATTTTAAGATGACACTAGTTCTTTTTTATGCAATCACGGGAGGTTTGCAAACGACAGAACTTAAAAGGCAGCCCTCGTAGTGCTGCATACATGCTCCTCCCCGGTATAATTTTAAAAAAGAAATTTTATAACATGAGACATTTTACATGTTTAGCACACGAACTTAATCGTGTTGCTGAACAAATAAGATTAGAACATGAAGGAGTCAACAAGTTAATATCCAATGCAAAAAAGGTATTTCTCAAATCGCCACTAAGAACAAGATTGTTTAAAGCAATGGCCCCTGATATGCCCTTACCACCGCAGCCCGTAGTAACCAGATGGGGGACGTGGCTCAGTGCTGCATTTTATTATGTCAATTATTATGAAAAAAATAAAAAGTATTATTTTTACATTGAACAGCAGAGATGCCGTCGAATATGAATAATAATTAAGAACTCATTTTGAATCGATCACAAAATTACAGTGCACCAATATTTCTATAAAGCAAGGTTTTCAAATAATAGATGAGATAAGAATTTTTTTAATTGGAAAAAGTACTCAATAGAAATCCGGACTTCATTGAAATAAGACACATGGCAAGTTCTCAACAATTTGAGCGAATACTAGAATATGCGACTCTAACGTCCGTTGATGTAGAACGATCATTTTCAAGTCACAAGTGGATTTTCAACGAATATAGAACCTGCTTTGCTCCTGAAAATATGGAAAAAGTGGCCATTATTTATTCATTTTACAATTGTGATTTTGAAATGGACAATACACACGTCATACCATGTCAAGATTTTGAAACACTAATTCCTGTAGCTACATTCTCCGCAATATCGCAATAGATCCTTTAGAAGTTTGATATATCGGTGCATAGCCTGGGGCACCTCACATGAAATGAGGTTGCCACCCGACTTCAACCCCCCCCCCCCAGCCCGACCGCAACCACGTCCAAATAGCGGTACGCCAAAATAGGTTCTGTATAAACAAACAATTTTGGAACCAAACTACGAAAATGTTCTGTGTCGGGGTCACATCATAGGAGAGCTGTTAAGCATGTTTCATGTCTCATACTCTGAATGAAGGCTATTCTTTATCTAAGAAGCGGGTTGAAAGTGATATATGCCCAGCGTAGGGAAGAGAAGTTATTGCATGTTTAAATAAAGTACCAGGAGCGCAGCGGTAATTAGGAGGTGCTCCGCACAGACTTTCGACTGTGAGGAAAGAGATGGAATATATTCGTGACGTAATAAAGGTAAAATTTCTTCTTTCAAACGGATGTTCGGCGTTCAACCTCCAGTGTAATGCCAATTACGCAGAGTCGCGTACAATGCTTTATCTACACACATTATAAGTACTCTAAGATGGGTTCAGAAGCCGAAAGGCAAACGACCACCATTACTGTGTTAATTACGTAATCGAATATTGTAGGTATGAGATCCAAAGGACTTGGCTAGGAATTGAAGTTTGGGCACGTATGCCGACTGCCCTAGCAATGTATAAACATTGTAACTAGTATTAGGTACCTAATACACTCGCGGTCAAATAATTCGGGTCAGAGTGCGTTTTTCATACAAACGAGGCTATTTCGAAGCCTTGGTCCCTAGCCAGGGGTTGTTTTGAGTGAGGTTTAATGGTGGATACTCCAAGGTTCAATAGAGGAGGTCAAAAGTTCTTAAGATACCTGATAGCACAATCAGTTGATACCACAGCGAGAGAGTTTGGGTCAGCATTTGGATTTCCTTACATTTTATTGTCATTTTAGATGTTTTTCTGAAGATGCACAATTCCGGCGTTAGCCGCAGATTCAATCAGTTGGGTGTCCTAGGCACTCTGGAAGTCCTGTATCGATGCTCGGGGTATCCATCATCAGATTTCACTACAAGCATCCCCTGGTGAGGAACCAAGGCTTCGAAATAGCCTCGTTTGTATGAAAAACGCACTCTGACCCGAATTATTTGACCGCGAGTGTATATTATGCTAATGAGCTGAATATTATTTTCAAAAACTTTTGAAGTCATTAAACTCTTGAAAATAAATCGTAACATTTTACGCAAAATGGATCGTCATACTTACTGACAGCACGGACGGGTAGCACAAGTTGTATTTTCTCGCTTAGACAAAAAGCGGCAAAGTGCGAGTCGGACTCGCGCATGTAGGGTTCCGTACCACTATACATCTAAATAAATGTATTTCTTTATTCTTTACTAGCGACCCGCCCTCGCTTCGCTTCGGTTTATTTGAGTTTTCTATAACACACGTACATAAAACAAAATGTATTATAGATAAAAACCTTCCTCTTGAATCACTCTATCTACTAAAAAAAACCGCATCAAAATCCGTTGCGTAGTTTTAAAGATCTAAGCATACATAGGGACAGACAGCGGGAAGCGACTTTGTTTTATACGATGTAGTGATAGTGATTATATTGGAGTGAATTGAATGAAAGGTAAAATGCGGTTTACGATTTATAACGTATTAAAAAAAAACTAATTATTAGATCTCGTTCAAACCAATTTTCGGTGGAAGTTTGCATGGTAATGTACATCATATATCATTTTTACATTTATCATTCCCTTATTTTAGAAGTTACGGGGGGGGGGACACATTTTTCCACTTTGGAAGCGTCTCTCGCAAATTATTCAGTTTAGAAAAAAATTATATTAGAAACCTCAATATAATTTTTGAAGACCTATCCATAAATACACCACAAGTATGGGTTTGATCAAAAAAAAAATTGAGTTTCAGTTCTAAGTATGGGGAACCCCAAAAATTTATTGTTTTTTTTCTATTTTTGTATGAAAATCTTAAAGCGGTTCACCGAATACATCTACTTACAAAGTTTCCACAGTATAGCTCTTATAGTTACGGAATAAAGTGGCTGTGACATACGGACGGACAGACGGACGGACGGACGGACAGACATGACGAATCCATAAGGGTTCCGTTTTTTGCCATTCGGCTACGGAACCCTAAAAAAGTCGCGGACAACATGTGCTAGCCGTGCAGATAACAGATAATATAAGATTAATGTTATCTGTTATCTGTCAGGTCTCGATGGCGTACATAAAATATGAAAAACCAATAAACAACTTTTAAATACTTTATTTGGGGGCCATTTGCAACGTTAAAAGATGGCGGATGTGGAATTTGTTTTAGTTTTATTTTTTTGTGTATTTAGGTGTTCAAAGTTCTTTTCTGATAGTGATTTGTACTTTTTATGCCATTGTGTTGCACAGTGATTGAAAACTTGGACTTATTTCGCGTATCTGGCATCTTTCTTCTCGTTACAAGTGGACTCGAAGTGGTACATAGGTTAAAACTATCTTGACCTCTGTCCTACAAACTACCGAACAACGTTGCCCCCAATCTTCCCAGAGAAGATTGGATTGTATTTTATTGCTATATTGATTTATACTTATATACACTTGACACTGGCGAAATCACTAATTCGTGGAAACGCCATAGCCCGGCGGTAGTAGCTGTTGAAGTCGCCGCGGGGCAAAAAAAAAAAAAATAAAATACTTTATTGTTATTCGAAAGTTCTAGGAGAAATATAAACATGTAATAATTAATTAATGAATTTTCGAATGTTACGAGCTAGTAGGAAATTTCTATACATGCTTAGGGCAGTAGTAGCCATGATCTTTGGAATATCTTCCAAAATTATCATCTGTCATCGCTGTCATCTACTACCACAGGTAATGCTGGTCATTGCCTACGGGTTTGCACCGCATAACAGAGGACTTATGATATATTTGTAGATAACCTACTATTAGGCATTGGTGTGGTTGCCGGGTTAGAATAGTGCCACTCCATATCTTCCCGTGGATGTCGTAAGAGACGGCTAAGGGAATAAAGGCGTATGGTACTGTTAGGCAATGGGCTTGCAACCTGTCACTAATACACTGGTAAACATCTTAGCCTAAGGTGTGCAAAATGTGCCTACAGAATTATCAACAACTTTTTAGAGTTGTTGGTAATTCTGTAGCGAACATCACGTACCTATATGTATACATACGTTGTAAGTTAACTCGCAAAAAGTATCCTTTCACTCGCTTTCGCTCTGTATATCTTTCGAGAGTAAAAAAAATTCACAGAAAACCAAATTATATCACGAAAACAATGGACGCCTCTTATGCACTAGTCTAGCCATAACAAATCCAAACACCATCCTTCTTTTTGCTACTTGTCAATAAAGGATAGGGAGTACAATTTGATTGACAGCATGCGGGGGGGTGCGAGGGTGAGGTACGCGAAAGCTTACCGTTCGCCTCATGCATTCCAGGTGTTTTATTTCCAGTCTGGGTATCAAGCACCGAAAAAAAACCATCCATTCATCTTAGTCCTCAGGGTTGACAACTCATTTGAGGTTTTAGGATTGCAATCTTTAGATTTAAGTTTTAAGAGTGAAACAATCAGGACCTCTTTTTTATGACGTTCTACAAAATTGCCTGTTATGGTATTTGTTGTTAACTCGGCTGTTATTACTATCAAGTGAATAATAGCTATCAAAACGTTGTCAATACGATAACAGGGCCGGTATTCTAGGTGAGAAAAACGATATCGTATTTAACCTTTAATGGAGTAGTTTTTTCTCATACATGCAAAGAAATGGCGTTATGTTAGATATTTTTGGCTTCAAAGTGTCACGTTGCGGGCGGAACAACTCGAGAGAACTGTAAAGCAATTTCATACAAAATTTAAGGCTTAGACCGATTTTTTTTTTTTTAATTTTATCGTAACCATGGCGGCTGTGTTTATGAACAGGTATGGTCGTCTTGGCAACATTTCACATGAAAATGTTTTTGGCGGGATAACCCTTTTCCCTAGTCTTTTTCTTAGTAGTTTTCCTCAATCACACAAAGGTTAGCTGAAGAGATACCTAAAAGGGATAAGTTCGCCTTTGTACATTACTATCCTGTAAAAAGTGTTTACATACATACGTACACACGTTCTCGGACATGACGGGGTACAATCAAATTTGACGTCTTAAAACCTTGTGAAAATGCCAGTTAAAGAAAAAAAACAGCTTACTTTTTGCTTTATTTCTCTTATACACGGTGCCTTTGACCTTGGGGCTTTAAATGCAACCATCGATTCTAGTCGCTAAACTGAACTACTTTTGTTCTGCAACATTAAAAAATAACTTAAATTTAGATAACTAACTGATGTTAAAGTTTGGTTGTAAAATCAGTGTATTACATCATCGCCATAAAAACACGATCTCATGGTACGGGGGTGACATTTCCTTAGTACGAGGGCTAAAGGAAAATGTAGAATTGGATGGCGTACATTGAAAATTACATTTAACTTCTATGAAAAAAATAAAATTTAAGTTGGACATATTTTTAACATCTTACAGAACAAAAGTAGTTCAGTTTCAGGAGTTGAAACGATCCATGTATTTAAAGCCCCAAGGTCAGAGGCACCCTGTATACAGTGGAAGAAGTTGATTCCTAGACCACTTTGGAAAATGTCAAAGTGACACTGTAAATAAAATAATAATAAGCCTTTTACGCTTTGATTGATTACGTAACTTGACATAGACCAAAGTGGTCAAGGAATCAATTTCCTCGACTGTACTTAATAAATAATTCAAAAAGTAGGGAAATATAGCTGGGGTAAAATTCATGTTATAGTACGGCTTCCATGCTTTATAGAAAAAGTCTCATACAAACTTTCATCCCGTAGTTTAAGAGGTAGGGGGGTAAAAGTTCCAGGTTTTTTTTTTTTGTTGTTTGTGTACTAATACTAGCTTACATACCAAATTTCAGCTCTCTAGGACTTCAAGAAGTACCCTAACAATTTTGATAACCCTCAGTGAGTTAGTGACGAAATCGGGGGTTTTTAGATATCAATAAAATCCAAAGTATAAAAGCTATGCAATCGAAACTTTAGGTGTTTACTAAGTTTACTATTGAAATTACATCCCGAGAATTTCGTTTATCTGGTATAATCCAAACCCAAGTTATGAGGGTTTAAACAAACGACAAACCGCTTCGAGAAAAGGTAGGTAGTGCCCCTTGCGATTCGTATCTATACCTATACCTATCTACTCTGTTAAGAGTGATAACGACAAGAAAGAAGATGTTGAATAGTATCTGTTCTCCACAAAATTAATAACAAGTTATTAAATCACTTGGCTAGATTGTTTGCATTTTCATGTGGCTTTTATAAATGAAGTCCATTTATCTTGAGTGGTTCATTAAAAAGTAGCAATGATTTATCTAATGTATTTGTTTTTTAAAAGTCAGAGAGAAATGTGGAATAAAAGAAGATGTAGTGACCAAGATTGAAAAGGGCATGCTTCGATGGTTCGGTCATTTGGAAAGGATGGATGCAAGAGATATACAGATCGAAAGTGAGTGGACGGGTCGGAAGGGGCCGCCCTAAGCGTACTTTTTCGAGTCAAATCTGAGAAATACTGGAAAAGGGCCGAATCTTAAGTACCCAAAACCGACGTGCATGCATGACTTGATGTATGAATGTGGAAGAAACGAAAGAAATTTGTCAAGATCGTAGCAAATGGAAAGAAGTGGTCTCTGCCTATCCCACTGGGAAACAGGCGTGATTTAAAAAAAAAAACCGGGCAAGAGCATGTCGGACCATGCTCAGTGTAGGGTTCCGAAGCCGTAACGACAAACACAAAAAACTATCTCAAAAATCAACATGTATGAACCAATTTTCTATTTAAAGTTATTTGGCGCTGTCTTAGATGATTTTTAGTAGGTATAAACCCGTTAGTCGCCTGTATCTCAGGAACTAATTAAGTCTACTAAGTAATGATTATTTTTCTTATAAATTCGTATATTAATCTCAAACAAGAGCCAAGCTTTTAAGTGTGAGATCAGTATACCTACCTATGTAGGTAGTTAGGTATCTAAACTGCTTCAAACCGACTTTAAATTACAATAAAAGTTTAATCTTTTATAAAATAATTCATAGAAATTGAAAAAAAAACAAGGGCCAGTAAACGATACTCGACTCAAATCAATAATCTAATCGATTATTTGTAAACTTTCAGATCGCAAATCGCAAACTTGTAGGTAGCATTTCGGGGCACGTCCGAACAGCATCTAGGCGCTCGCGCTTATGAGCGCGGCTGTCGCTCGATTTGTTACATGGACAGTTCAACTCCCCCCGCGCGTGCAGGCCCCCCACCGTTAACAATTTTTCTATCAAAGTTATCATAGGCGATTTTGATGATAGGTATAAACACTTTAGTCGCCTGTATCTCAGTTTTACTTTAAAATTCGTTATATGCGCTTTTGTTGAAGATATTTTTCAGATTTTTAGTATTTGTAGTTTTGGCTGTAGGGGGGGGGGGGGGGGACACTTGACTCTAACAAAAAATAGCGCTTTAAAGCTTAATATTTCATAAACGGATCCCTTAATCGAAAAAGTGTTTGAAAGACCTATCCAACGACACCCCTCACTATGGGGTAGGCAAGAAAAAAAAAAGGCATCCCCACGTTACGTGTAGGGGAGGTGCATTAAAAAAAAAAAAAACAACATTTTATTTTACCACTTTGTTGGCGTGACTAATATGTATATTCATGCCAAATTACAGCTTTCTAGTACTATGAGTCTCTGAGCTAGACTGGGGACGGACGGACATGGCAAAACTATAAGGGTTCCTAGTTTGACTACGGAACCCTAAAAACGTCTTTTTCAAATTACTTCATACCACATTTTAACGAAACCCAAGATGCCTGTCCAAACTGCGAGCTCTCAAGAACTCTTTCTCTTCAGAGGCCGTGGGACGGACCGATCTGCGAGCAAGTACGGAATCAACTTTTACAAACGTGCAACAGCTCCGCAGATCGTGCCCGCCTCCTAGCGGTCAGAGGGAACCGGGTTTGTAAAGATGAATTAGCGAGAGCACGGAATTGCATATGTAGGTATTGTGTGTTTATAGGCAATCTATATTTGAAATTTCCCTTTTCCCGTACTATCAGCATAAAAATAGGTTTGTAATAAAATAATTATATTTAAGAAGTGAAATTCTAAATATTATTACTCTGTTTTTATTGTATTGAATTTAGCAACTGAAATAATTAATACTATTACTGCTGAGGACTGGGAAAATATCTGTCGCCATGTCGAAAGTGAAGAAAATAAATATAGATGCCAAGAAGGGGAAATGGATCGAATTACAGATCATAATATTACGAGTATTATCAATACTTGTGACACCTCAGATGAAGAATTAAATAATAACGATTGTAAGCAAAAAAAGACTGAGCATTGTTTTACTTGTTAAGGAGAGAAATATGATAAGAGAGAATATGTAATTTAATTAAATTAAGAGAAATACTTATGTTATTCTACTTTTCATGCGAACCGTACAACCACTACAAATGCAATTCCACGCTCTCGCTAATTCATCTATAGCTACAGACGCTTCCATCGCCGAACACAGGAATACTTTGGTAGATTCATCAACATTTAGAGTTGCAACCTCACTCCGCTTGGGTGCACAATGTTGTGCTCCTCACCGCTGCCAGTGTGGCGCTAGCGTGGATCGGCTTGGTCACCACGGTCTATGCTGTACGCGAAGTGCTGGTAGATTTTCCCGTCACTCCAGCATTAATGATGTCCTCCGTCGGGCTTTTACCACCGCCAATTGTGCGCCTATTTTGGAACCAAATGATCTCATGTGCGACGATGGTAAAAGACCTGATGGGATGACTCTTGTTCCGTGGAAGTCAAGCCGGCCGTTGGTTTCGGATGCCACCTGCGAGGACACCCTTGCGCCGTCACACCTTCCCGCAACAAAGGTAAAAGCTCCTATTATGGACAGTGCTCCAGTTATGAACAATTCCATAAATATAAGCTCTGAGATTGATAATGCTTTTATTGCTACAATTAGATTATATTAAATTATTCGGGATTACTACTATTAGAATAAAATGTTTAGTATTGACATGTTTTCATTTAAAAAAATGATAATGTTCGTCACTGGAGCCTTGTCCATAATAAGGTAACGGCGCCTATTACCGGGGGTATCAAAATCGGCGACCATCACCGTGGTATTTTTAAATACGCTTTTTATAAACAAACCGACCGATTTTCTAAAAAACAAATTTTACAGGAACGAAGCTTATTTAGTTGACTTACGGACCTGTTAGCGCTAGTGTGTGTGAATGAAACAAAGTGCTTGCAATTCGTCAGTTTCCGCGACGGCAGCGCAGAAAGAGGTCGTGCCATACTAACGCGTGACGCCACACGTAAGTGAACTCGAATCTTATTTAGTGTTTTACGTAATATTTATGACAATTGAACTAATGTTATGGTATTTAAATGGTTGTTTATTGTTTTCTGCACGACTTACGAGTGTTTTTTATACATTTTTTGGCCTGGAAATATGTTTAAAATGGAAAATAAAATACAGCGGTAATAGACGCCATTTTTTGCTGTGGATACTAATACCGTGGTATACCCCGGTAATAGATTTTTTTGATTTGGGTTATTTATACTTTATTTTTGGTAAATGCGATCGGTTATACATACTCTCTTACGGTTATTGCAATCTTGATCTATTCACGCTTTCAAAGAACTATTTCCGTGGTATGGAAAGTATTCAACAAACCCTTATTTTTTAACGAAAACTTCAGTACTGAATTTGTAGTTTGTATGGGAACCTTAAATTGTCAAGTGGTTTAAATATTGAGATAAAATCGTGTATTTACATACCAGTTATGTAATTTTGGTTTTATACCAAGGTTGTATTATATACTTTTGATTTGTAATGAAAATAAAACTGTATCCGTTTGTTTTTATGGGTCGGAATTAGATTTTTCAAACACTCCATATTGAGTCTATTACCGATGGTATGATCAGATAACCCTCGGTAATAGAATGTATGGGAGTCTATTATCGACCCATTCAATATTTGTTTGGGTCGGTAATAGGTTCCTAAAGAAGTGTCTATTACCGAGTGACATTTTAGTCTTCTATTAAATTTATCACATTTAGGGTACCGTAAGTACAGATTTCTTTGATAAAGTTGAGAATTTTACTCATCAGTAAGAAATTTCCGTGTTTACTGCATATGTAGTGATCATAAATCATTTACTTTTCATACTTAGGTATATTATATTTATTTATGTATTTAATTATAAATTATACTAGTATATATTCGTTTATTACCTTTATAGTCGTGGCCTATAAATATAACTTTTCAATTTTGACAACCAATCAAAAAGATCTGAATATTTAAACTATCGTTAACTAATAAACAAAGGTTTAAAATGTATGTACAATTTATCAATATTAAAAATGAATCTTTCATTTTATAAGGATTTGAGAAAAAAATGTTTTGCCGTTCATAACAAAGTCGTAAAATTTTGTATGGACGCGTCTGCACTAAGATTTTAAACCCCTAAAAAATAAAAGGTCCAAGTATCTATATACAATTGTAACAACTTTTAAAAACGAAATACAAATCCTAAGTACAATCATATTTTTACCGTTTTATTTAGCCTTCCTTAAAAATGTGATGTACAAAATAATATACGGAACCAAGCCATTATTTATTATTTAACCAACGGTAATAAGTTCCAAATCGTGAGTCTGGCCCCTATTACCGATGGTAGAAAATTGCTGCTTTTTATACCCTCGGTAATGGAAGCTGAATTCGCGGTAATAGAATCACAACCTGTGTATTACCACGGTAATAGAATACTTGGGTATTTTGGTTTCAATAATTATTTTACAATATTTAATAAAGTAAAAGGAGTCCAAAAAGTTACGACGCTAAAAGTTCAATAAACACTCTTAAATAAAAACATTTTTTTTGGTCGCTTAGGAGCTTTGATAACCTTAATTTTTTGGACTCTTTTGAAAACTTCCTCAAGTACCACGGTAATAGGCGCCGTTACCTTAGGTGCTTTTACCTAAGTACTAGGGCTGGTTTCGCGGCGGAATCTGCTGAGGACCCTCAAAAGGTGCAAATACAGTGAATTTGATAGAAGTTACATATTTGAGCCTTTTGGGGTTGAAACTTTAGGAACGTGGGGGCCAGGAGCACACCGTATTTTTAAAGATATATCAAAGGGCCTGATCGACGCAACCCGTGACAAAAATACTGGCCTGTAGGTATTTGGCGCAAAGCTGCTTTGTGAGATAAGTGTAGTTTAAGTAAATTTGTAAGTTTTTTTCCTTTTTTAAACCTCGACGCAAAAAAGAGGGGTGTTATAAGTTTGACGTGTAAGTCTGTGTGTGTGTGTCTCTTTATGGCACCGTAGCTCTTAAACAGATGAACCGATTTGGATGCAGTTTTTTTATTCAAAAGCAAGTTTCTTGGCAGTGGTTCTTAGATATGTTTTATCAAAATTGGTACAGTCGTTTTTGAGATATAGAGGTTTTAGAGGGTTAAAAGCCCCCGATTTGACGGCGCCACATACTTTAAGAGCTGATATCTCTTAAACCAATTTTCATGAAATCTTGCTAAAAACCACCGCTAAAAAACTTGATTTCAAATAAAAAACCGCATCCAAATCGGTTCATCCGTTTGGGAGCTACGATGTCACAAACAGACACTCAGATACATAGACAGAGATATACGTTATAAACTAACACCCTTTTTTTTTATTAGTTATTAACCCCCTATTATTCATTTCATGTCTTTAAAGAGACGTTGCTAGCTATAGTCATATTGTTAATTTGGTAAAACTTAAAAAGCGTGAAATAAAATATTAAATTTAAAATTTAAAATACCCCTGATTCGAAACAGTCTGTAAAGAAAAACCTCTAAAAACTAAAAAATAATAAGTATGGCCCTATAAGTTTAATTATAAGTAGGTATTAACATTTTGATCCAAGCGTTGACACGTCGGGGACCGCTATTTAAACTAAATAATATAAAATACCCCAGCTACTTAGCGGTCCCCGGCGACGTGTAAATTTTAATATTTTTTTGTTTGTTTCTCTGAAATAAATACAATTTGTTTCTTAATAAATACAATGTTGAATTTTTGTCACACTTTAATTATCTATGATTACATTTTGATTAAACACATTTGAATTTGACACATTTTAATTGCAAGTACAAGTTTCCGCCTTGACAATAACACTACAGAAAAACTCGCTGAAAACTCGCTGGTATCTAAAAAAAAATAGGCCTAATCGAAACGGCCGAATAACTTAATTAAACTTAACTTAGTCATACAACATTAATCATGATAAACATCTTTTAAGCAGTGGGAGGCGGCGTTGACGGCGGCTGCTCTGTTGGCTCCGGCTCTCGTGGCATAAGTGATTTCGGAATGGTAATCGGCATCACTTGCAGCAATGGCGGCGTGATCGGAAGTGGGGGCGAATCCACTGGCACTATCTCCCCCAATGGCTCTGCCGAAGCCAATGGCGCCAGCGAGGCCGCTGGTTGCGGCGCCACCGAAGCCACAGGCAGGTCTGCCAAAGTCGGTGCAACTGCCAGGATGGGTCGGGTTGCCACCGTCTGTTCCGCTGCCGGTGCTGGTTCCGATTCTTGAACAGGTGGAGATTCTGATCGGTCTCTAGGTTCCGATTCTTGAACAGGTGGAGATTCTGATCGGTCTCTAGGTTCCGATTCTTGAACAGGTGGAGATTCTGATCGGTCTCTAGGTTCCGATTCTTGAACAGGTGGAGATTCTGATCGGTCTCTAGGTGCGTCACGCGCTTTCATCCGACGAGTAGAGCGGCTTCGACGAGACGAAGCGTGACGCCAACGGCCGCTGGAAGACAGCCAACGCCTCGGCGATGAGACTGTGCCCTAGGGACAATTAAAACGTGGGTCATTAGAAATAAGTCGTTGATATAATGCAACAAATTTTGGTTTTAGGAATGCTCCGTCTGATTGTTTGAACAAAAACATATTTTTTGTATTAAGTGTTTGTGTTTGAACAATACTCCGTTTTGTACAGTCACGAGATTTTTGGTACCCACCTTAGGTCCAAAGTCAATCTGACATTCTACAACAATAACGTTGACTTTCCTAAAACTTACAAATTACTTCTTGCTATCTACAAATGACTTGACATCTCTAATGACATTGACGACTTCAAGCATATTTTTCTTGAAATGGGTCCCAAATTAACGCTCGTGACCGTACCTAAAAGTCACCGACTGAATGTGGGTCTCGTAGTATATCTTTGTTTGTGTTAAGTGTAGATGGTGATGTAGTGTGCCTTTAAGGCTTATTCACGCATTGAGAGACAGGTACAGGCTGAAAAACAGCGCTGAGCAGTGAGCAGACCTGTCTCACAGCATATGCTGAGTACTGAATCAGACATTGTTAAGACTTGCTGTAGTTTTATTTTTATATTCTTTCTGAATTAAAAACGATTAACACAGGTAAGGATTAATTTGGACGTTGTTTGTTTTCGAATCAGGGGGCAAATATGGGTTAAGAGGGTACAGGGTAGCCGAAGCTTAAATTGGGTAGCTGTCAAAATAAACAATACTTATTTGGCTCTGGGCCATACGTAACGTTTCTCACCCCCTACATCAAGTCGTGATTTTCGAATATGTTGTAGTTATTATGAAAACCTAGGGCTGTATGTGTATTTTTTCTCTGAACGTAGTTTTTCATGACATGTGTGTGCGTATGAATTTGTATGCGTTTTTTATTTATTTTGAAAGTTTTATTGCGGTGGTTTTATGAAACTCGTCGGTCACCATCGAGGGTTTGTATCTATTAGTGAGTATAGTTATTATAAAGCCACGATCAGTCTGGAATTGGAATAAATGTCAATTCACTTTGACGTAAGTATATGGTAAAACTGTCACCTCCCTTTCCCTTTCCCTTTCTAATCACGGCTAGATAATATTTAAGTGGGATTCGGCTGGTGAGGTGAGCAAGCGGGCCCACCAAGTGGGTTCCGCGAAATGGGCGACATGGACGAGGCACGCCTAGACGGAGATGGCGGGACGACTTGGACGCTCCTCGGAAAATGGCTGGAAGAGGCACCAAATAGGGACTCGTTGGGATCAAGAGGCCCAGCAGCCAACGACATCAACAACATAAAAAAAAAACGTAAAAATCCAACTCTGTGCGATAGCATTACCGGTATCGGTATGGTCAGTATGGTTGTTGCTGTTGAACCCGTTATTGTTGCTGTTGCCCTTGTTGTTGGTATCGTTGCTGTTGTCGGCGGCGTTGCTGCATCTGGTTGCGCTCCTGTCTCTGGATGCGGTCCTAGTAGTTCTCTGATACGAAGGGCTCTTTGTTCTACAACAGGTCGAGGAATTATCCAGCTCGGGTGAGGCGTGCGGAAGTGCCAGCCATAGAAGGAGCGGGGCCGGTGACCTCCACGGTTTGACTGGGGACAAACCGTACGTGAATGATTATAAAACTCGGCCTATGGGACGAGATTAAAAATGTAAACCAACTGACCGTTACTTGGTTATGATATCTTTCATATCTCGCACGCAACATCGCCAGAGGATCGATGACTGCTTCTGTTGCGTGTCCCGTGGTACAGGGAAGCTGTCGATACACAAGTTGACATAAGGGCCACTTATCTTGTGAAGTTCATTCCTGTTTGGATTCCATCCAGTGACACAATTTTTGAAAGGTTATTTACATTCTTTATCCGTCTCGTTGGCCTTACTACCGTTCGTTTATTTATTTTTTGGACAAAATGATTTAGTGTTATTTTTTACAATTAAATTGTCTTTTTATTACGGCCATTCTCAAAAAAGCAACATTTTGCTTGTACGGCTCGTTAATATACATAAATACGTTTACATTTGTCTATGCCATTCAAAATCTTGAGAGACCCAAATACATGATTTATCCTGTGTTATCAGATTAACAAAAAAATATTAAGGCCATTTGATCAAAACTCATTATCAAATATCTCCCTATCTGGCCCGAAGGTATAATTGCCATCGCTATTCACTTTCTAAGTGCTCATCCCTAAATAACGAAATATTCGAACACCGGCGGGCCTAGTAAAGCTGCGTCTATATCGCGTAAAACATAAAGCATCCGTCACTTTTTGACAGGTGTACTTATTTACCTGTCAGAAGGTGACGGATGCCTTATCCAAACTTTATCACGTGATAAGCGCAGCCATATTAGGGCCCCTGTCAGTTGTGCCGTGGCAATCGGACAGCGCGGACTTCTCAGTGCTTGTGCCTAGGATGTAAGTTAGTACCTAATTACCGTAGGTTTGGTTTTCAAATTTTCTAATTCCCTTTCCTCTACTTATAAATTCGTGAACCGAAAGATATGTGAGGCCTTTGTTTACTACGTTTTCCAATATTTTCAATAGCTTATATTTTTTGGTATTTTTAATATATTGTTTCGTTTTCTAAGTGCCGTAGTGATGACTACCGGCCATTTTATAATTATCGTAATATGGAAATATTCATGTGCCTAAGTAATCTTAATCGTTTCAAGGATTTCCTTTCATTTTTTTTTAGATTTTTCATTTACTTATTTGTCTCAAGATTTGTAGCATAACTTTAAATCCTGCCTACATTAAAATAAGAAGAAGATTAAGTATATGGGATTCAGGTTCAAAATCTTGCAGATAAATTTGTCCGACGGCAGTGGTATAGTCTCACCAAATCCTGCCTTTACAAGCGTATACCTACGCATTTTACAATTGCAAATATCGACTAGTTTTAAACATTTAACAATAATACAACATAAAATATTGAATATATAAATAATAATCACCACTCTAAAAAGAACACCCCCTCTAACAGGTCCGCTTTGCGGCATGTTCCTTATGATGACATTGATGACACTGGCTGCATTACCTCTCTAACATTTAAATATATTTATCAATAAGTATAAATACATAGGTACCATGACATATCATATCATACTAAAACTAAAAATTTCAACTAGGTATCAATAAAATAGTAGAAGAAAAAATATATACATGTCTCAAAATAAAATAAAAAAATAAAAACATTATATAATTTCAACATGTCCAAAGCATTTTTTTTTAAGTACTCCTTAACTTAAGCTATTTTTGAACATTGTGATATTGCAGTCTTTGAAGTGATCAGGCAACTTATTATAAATATGAATACACATCATTAAGCAGTTTTGTGACGTAAGTGCTAGTTTAGCCAGAGGGTGGTATAGGGTAAATCGCCTATTACTGGCCACCCTCCGGTAACTGGCCACTTTGCAATAAAGTGTGTAAAGCAAGAGATTTGCTCACATTTTTGTGATTAAACTAAAATACCTAGATCCTGATTTATTACCCAGAGTAGTCCAAGTATCTTTACTAACAGCGTCAGTAAGAAATTTGATGGCTAGTAACTAAATGACACTTTCTAAAGTGGCCAGTTATTGACGATTTACCCTAATTGATGAGTGTCCGGTTTTCTAACCGTTCTCGAATGCGTAAACTGAACATTTTGTAACAGATAATTATATTCATGAACAAATGTACAGGTTTCAAATATAATAATATAACAACATGGTACAGTTAAAATGCAATATTTTTTAAAGTATCGACGGCACGTTTAGAATCTGAGGGATTGACTAAATAGTATTATTACGATTGAACGTGTTTCATTATACGCAGAAAGTCGATGTTTAATCGGTTTTTTGTATTTCATATTTTAAATGCGAATAAATGTATGAATGTAACAAAAGTTAAAATGATAACAATCAATTAATTATTTCAATGCGAATGAATTTTATTTTCGCTTCTTTTAAAAATTATTGACTTTTAAGTTTACTTAGTTACAAATTTAAGAAAAATGAAACGCTTTCTTGTCCGTGGATGTCTGTGGCGTTGCTAGGTTTGTTGTATGTTTTAGTTTTAACAGGTTAGCCAAATGTCAAAAGTCAAATGATACTTTCTATTTATAGAATTCAAAAAGAATGATATGGACCACTCGTGTTCATATTTTCTATAGGTCGCAAGATGGTCGCAAGTCAAAAATACCATTTCACTGTTTTTGTCACTTTTAATTGAAACTTTCGATCGCCCTAAAGTCAAAAATCGGTCTCCTGTTCCTATTCAATCGCAATGAAAATAACACGTATACCTAACTGTAATTGTTTTTTGGTAGAGGAAAAATTTTTTGTTATAGTTAAATAAAACCACTAATTACTTAATTCAATAAGACAAACCAAAACCAAACAAAGAATTTACAAACTTACTTAAAACTACGCTAATCTAACAAACCGCTACCAGTGCCCATTATTCCTAAAATGCTAATGCCACGTTGAATGGCAATGCTTAATCTTTGTGCCAAGTACAGGCCAGCATTTTTGTCACGGATTGCGTCGATAGTGATGGGTTTAAATTTACCTCTAATTAGTTAATTCAAAAGGTTACATAGGTATATATATTCCTCATCGTCATCATATTATATGTCCGAATAATAACTTTGAAGGTGCTACGGTGCTATGCTCACTACGCTCGGGATTCAATGTACGCCCTTGCCGTAAATATGTCATTTTGCTCCTTTGTGACATAATGATTTGTTATAATCTCACACCGCGTGGCGAGTCAACCGCGCGTTAATGTGAACTTAGCCTAAGCGTAGCATCTCTTATCATCATGCCTAAAAAAACATGCCAAACAATGCTTAAATTCAAATGCTCTCGTAGCGATTGTAATAACCTTGTGCTATTTAAACAGAAAGCCTGAACAGTTGAAGTCAGCAATAATAGTGCTAGGTGATCGAGTCCAGGTGCAACATGACCCACATCCTCCTGAAGCACTCCTGAAGTTTGGTAATGTATCCGTTGCAGTAATCTCGGTTTATTTCGAGGGAGACCAAGACTTAGAAGGATACATGGCCATAACATGCTTAAAAAAACATGCCAAAACATGCTTAAATTGTGTGCAGATAGCTTCATCGTGGGAGGTGATGTGAATGCCTGGAGCTAGTGGTGGGGAAGGAGATCGGAGACAGGGGGGGGAAGCTTACTATAGCTTCCTCAATCATGCACTAGTTAGTGTCATTGTATTTTAGCGAAAATGTTTTTCATCAAAAAATACAATGGTTAAAATATAGATTACGAGGGCTGCTACTTATGTAACCGGAATAGAAAAAATAAACAAACGTACATGGCTAAATATGGTTTTATTGTTTTTCGAAGTATTCTCCGTGATAATCGATGCACTTTTGCATACGTTGAAACCAATTTATAAAGCACTTTTTCCACTCTGACTGAGGTATCTCCAAAACGTGCTATCTGAACGCGTCGACGGCATCTTCACGGGTCGAAAATCGTTGACCACGTAATTTATTCTTTACATTTGGAAATAAATAGAAATCATTGGGTGCCAAATCAGGGCTGTAAGGTGGATGACCCGTTAATTCTATATTTTGACCTTCCAAAAATCGAGTCGTTTCACGTGATGTATGACAGCTGGCGTTATCATGGTGCAGAATGATTCTCCGTCGCTGGTTGTTTTTCCGTATTTTTTCAAATACTTCCGGCAAACAAATGGTCGTGTACCACTCCGAATTAACCGTTTTACGATTCTCTAGGGGCACTGTAGCCACATGGCCATTAATACCAAAAAAGCAGGCCACCATTTGCTTCAAGGTGCTTTTTGCACGAGTTACTTTCGTAGGGTTCGGCTCATTTTGAAACACCCACACCGTTGATTGTTGTTTAGTTTCGGGATCATACGCATAGATCCAGGATTCGTCACCTGTGTAGATATTATAAACAGCTTTTGAGTCACCACGGTTATATTTTTTCAACATTTCCTTGCACCATTCGACGCGAGCCTCTTTTTGATCCTTAGTTAAGTTGTGCGGGATCCAACGCGAACAATTTTTTTTCACAGCTAAGTGTTCATGTAATATCTTATTAATGCTCGTCATACATATGCCTATAGTCGCCTCTATCTCGCGATACGTAACATGACGGTCATGCATTATAAGTTTTCGCACAGCTTCAATATTTTGTGGTACAACGACCGATTTCGGGCGACCATCCTTAACTTCGTCCCTGAGCATACTACGTCCACGATTGAACTCACTAAACCAGTGATACACAGTAGTTTTGGATGGAGCTTCATCACCAAAAGTCGAAGTTAGTTGATCTATGCACTGTTGTTGCGTTAAACCACGCCGAAAATCGTAATAAATCATAGCACGAATATTTTCACGAGTGAGTTCCATTCTTGCAGCGAGATTAAAATTTAAACCCGCCAAAAACAAAAGACTAGCGTACATAAGAAAAAAAATATATAGCGGCCAGTATTAAAAAAAGTTCAAATTTTACCATGGAGGTCAGATATAGCGTTTAAAAATGTTGGAATCCTGGATTCCGGTTACCTAAGTAGCAGCCCTCGTATCACCTCAAAAAAAAACATTAAGGCAATGATTAAGTAAGTGTAGTCGAAGGTGACGCTCACTCATATTCAACAAACTTAAAGTCTAAAGGGAGGCCTCAGTGACTGTAAATTTATAAACTGGCTAAATGATATTAGGTCTACCAGAATCTCATGAAAAATTTCAAAGTAAAAATAAAACGTTTTCCATATGGCAATGTTACCTTACGCCTGTCAATTCAAATTTCGCCGCTTGTCAGAGTTTGTTATTGTTTGTTGTTTTCACTCAAATATTGCGTTAGATATCAGAAAAATGTCCTTTTTTTCAAACATGCTCGGAAAGGAGGACCTTTCTTTTGAAAAACGAAGACGCGAAGTGCCTCATTTTTCTCCTGGGAGTAAAATAAACGTATGAAAACACTTTCCGTCCATGTCCATATTGTTTATTAAAAGTGCTCTATATTTCATATAAAATCGAAAGGAACGTGAAAAAAATCCCGTACACCCAACTTGTGGGTGCAGTGTGGGGCGGCGCCGGCGCCTGCGGGGGTGGCGGCAGCTCCTTGTGCGTGAAACTATCTTAATAATACTCGAAGTTTTCACATTCTCGAATTTGTCAAAGGTTTTTAAAATTAATTATAATTATATATTTGTATCATTTCTTTGCATTGTTTGAGAAAAGCATTATATTTGGCGGAAACGAGGATTTCCTGACTCGTGTTTTAGCAGGCCTCGCTATTGCTCGGCCTGCTAACCACCTCGTCGGGACATCCCTTGCATTCCGCGCCTATGCAATAATGTTCTTAAGCCCTTCGATCTCAGGAGATAAATATAGTTAGCCATGTGTACTGCAAAAATTGTGAACAAGAAGACCTAACTCAAACACAATATTTGGTTCAGTGTCGTGTTTTTAATAGACTAGTAAATGAAGCCAAATAATATTGATACTTAAAGTTTTTTTGTACATTTGTAACGTTTACTCATAACTCCATTGGGCTTTTAAGTCAAAACGTAAAAGTCCGTTTAGAAACCTTACTGACGCTATAGACAGTTAATTGCACAGACGTCCACCACATCTTACTTTTATTGGACTGGTGGAAAAAAAAGTATCAAGACCTTTAAATCCTATTACCCCTGTATTGCAAGTCCTAAATTTGAATTACGCTTTTTTTCATGAGATTCTGGTAGACCTATCATTACTTTTTTTCATTCATTAATTCTGAGAGGCTTAGAGCCACCGCAAGGAGGCTCTAAGGAGGATCTACAGGCAAGTTGGTTAAACCTCCATTCAACTAACCTAACCTAACCTAACCTAACCCAACCTACATACATTTCACGTTTCAAGCACGGACCTAAAAAAAAACCGGCCTTACCTCGTTTAATCGTGAGTGAAGCGTGCTGAGGCTCGGCGCGTTGTCTTACCTGGTGTATCTGTGTGCGTGCGGTATGCCGTGCATATCGAACGAAAGTGTCAACCTTGCATGCTTCACCCCTTTTTAGTGCAACGTTACGTCCGTGGTTTCAATTTGATTTATTCACCATCCATATAGTGAGAACATCCGTTAATAAAGTCTGTCTAATGAAAGTTTAACTCGGTTATTATTTGAGTTGCAACACTATTAAAATGTCATTTTGACATTGACAAACCAGTCGTCAAGTTGAACAGTTATTTTGGAAATTAACTGCTTAAAAATGGGTAAAACGATCAAAAGTCGTGTGCGGCAGATTGTTTTTACAATTACAAGTAAATGGAAACAAAAACAAAAGGAGAAAGAAGCGTTGTTCTAGAGTGTTCAGATACGGTGACCGAATTCATACGTTAGTACGACGTGTTAATCTTGATACTTATTATTTAAAATACCTTTTTACGTCCAACCTATCCTTTTTAAATTGACCTTTATTTTCCCTTAAAATACCTGTATCATGTTGATACTCTTAATTGTACAGAAATGCAGAATTAAGAGCAGTGTTAAATAGGCAGTTGACCCAAAACCCAAATGTTCTTAGAGCTGTCGGGCCGTACAATAGGTCTCTCAATGTATCTATTTGTGTTCTGTTCATTTTATCCTTTCATACAGATGTAGTCAGCATCAAATGTAAGCCTCTTGGGCTTCTATTAATAAACTGTACTAAATATGATTCCGTGGCTTGTCTTAATATGGACAAACGGACTCTTTGGAAAAATGTTAGCGTTTTCTCTAGCACTAAGGTGCTAAATAAACAAAATAGGAAAAGTATTAAAATCCTTAATCCCAATTTGAGCGGTAATGCCATGTAAATAGTAGTTTATGTGGATTTATGATATGCGTGTAGATAAAGATTTTTTAAACTTGCAGGTTCAGCTTTCATTAGACAGACTCTAGCTTGAAAAGGTTTCTGAAATCTGTTAGTTTGCCCCAACTTACTTGTGCGCTCATGCCTCGTGGTGCAGGCATCCGATCGGGAAGCGTCACCGACAGACGCTGACGCGGGCGGGAGCGTCTGGCCATGCGGTTGCGAGTAGCGATTACCTGCGCGCAAGCATCAGTCGCCGTTAGTATTGTGAACCAGTTTATAGAGGCCTGTCACAATGACAGCGTCAAGCCTACAAAAATAAATTACGTCAATAGGTGTGTCACACGGAGGCGGAGAACGTGCGAAGAATTTGAAAAGTGAAAACCGCTTCCAAATCGGCTCACCCGTGTAAGAGCTACGGTGCCACAGACAGACACATACACACACAGAATTACGCATAAAACTTATAACACCCTCCTTTTTTGTGACGGGGGTTAAAATGAGGAACGTTAAGGTTATCAGGTCATCACACTATTATATACGCCCCAATGCCATCGTCCAAGTTTATATCAACAATTACTCAATTAACTAAATGAGACTCAACTATTACCTTTATTGTTAGTAGTTCCGTGGAAGAAGTTCCGTGGCGGAACTAGTGAGACTCAATTATTACCGTAGTGATGCCTTATTTATTAGATATATTAATGAACAATATTTAGAAATAGTTTACATATCAACTGACACCAAGATGAAAAATTTGTACCCAATTTTGAGTTTTTTTAGTCATGTTGTTAAAAAATTATAAAAAACTAACCATGAGGTATTTTGAAATTGTGATCGACAGAATTAAAGATGAACATATAGATAATCATAATTTATTATTTCATAAATTTATATACAGTTTTGGCAGAGTTATAACAACTTAAACTTCATCAAAATTGTCATATCCCGATCTTGTGGACAGTGGCGTTTCAGATGTCGTCCAGAGCCGTCTGTGGCGTCCAAAAGGTGAGGTTTCGGGTGGATGTACGTCTGTGTGTAAACTGTGAGGGATTTGAAAAATTCATCGTGGGCAGTTGTGTTCAAGGCCTGGGTTTAATTTGAACGTACCTGCAGCTCATCGTCGCTTTCTGCGTTGCTCCCTATTTGAGCCGTGGTGTCGCCCGTGGCATCAGTTGTTGCGTCAGGAGCTGCGTCGGATGTGGCGTTGGCCGCTGCATCGGGAGTTGCGTTGTGCGTAGCTTTAGTCGTGGCATCAGGAGTTGCGGTAGATGTAGCGTCGGCCCTGGCGGCGGGCGTTGCGTCTGTCTCTGCGTCGGAAGGGGCGTTAGCCGTGGCGCCTTGCGTTGCGTCAGTCTTGGCGTCGGCGTTGGCGGCGGTCGTGGCGTCCGGAGTAACTTCGGACGTGACGTCAGCTGAAGTGGCAGGCGATTCAGCTGACGTTGAGCGGTGCGAGTTAGATCGCGATCTCTTAGCCAGAGAAGCACTGCTATCATCACTTGAGTCCTGATGCAACAAACAATCATCGCTCAGCACGGAGGATCAAAACACGCGAAGGCGTAGGACGAATAGTCAGCTTAAGACTGCGCCGAACAAACGCCGATTTACTATTATTGTGTTTTCTAATTAACTAAAAAAAATCCTTGCAATCAGACGATACGTTTTAGTAGTGCAAGTAAAAACACAATTTATGGGATACGTAACAAACTTTAATAACAATTACCCTTTGAGTAGTCAGCTTAACGGGAAAAGGTGGACACTTTTCTGTTAAGTTAATAACTCGAAGGTGAATTGTTATTAAATTATGTGATAGGTATACCCTAGCAGTTGTGTTTTCATTTAAAGTACAAAAACACTTCGTCCTATTTCAAGAAAATACTTTAGTTTATTATTATTACTATTATTGGCGTTTCAGCTGTCGTCCAGAGCCGACTGTGGCGTTCAAAGGGTTAATTGTTTCGGGTGGATGTAGGTACGTCTGTGAACTATCAACTGTGAGGGGTTTAAAAATTCGTCGTGGGCGGTTGTGGGTTTACCTGCGACTCATTGTTGCTATTTGCGCTGCTCTCTGCACTGGCGGAGGCTTCCGCCGTGGCGACGTCCGCCGCCTCGGCCGGTGCGTCTTCAGCGGCGTCGGGCGAGCCGTCAGCCCGTGCGTCAGCTGTTGTGTCGCCCATTGAGCGGTACGAGTTAGAACGCGTTCTCTTAGCCAGGGGAGCACTGCTATCATCACTTGAGTCCTATGCAACAAACAATCGTCGCTCAGCACGGAGGGTTAAAACACGCGAAGGCGTAGGATGAATAGTTAGCTTAACACGTTCACGGACACAGCGCATCCTCGAAATTGCGTGATATGGCACAAATTAATCCGATACAACATTTTCTACGGCCATGGACGAACTGTCACATTTAACGATGTGTCAAACATTGTGCCACTTTATGACGGAAAATATATGTATGTAATTTTGTACAGTAAAAATCTTACCTATTGTGGCAGCTCGTCCACGGCCGTTACGTCCACAGCCATGATGTGCCACAACACGCGCCGTTCCCCTTTTAGTGCATGAGGTTCAGGTTGCCCTAGAGCTTTTCTGCTGTGACACTAGCGGCTTGTATTAAAGACTAAAACGGCACAGAGTCCGTGCTTCCTATAAATTCTATGGAAAACAGCCGGCTGTGGACGGAGCTCCGTTTTCGGTGTAATCAAAAACACCGGCCACAGCCGTAGTGCTATATCACGAGGGTCTTAGTTAACGTCTCTCGACATACTGTCCGTGAACGTGTTAAGACTGCGCCGAGCAAACGCCGAGCGTCCAGTGGCGCCCTCATTACTATTATTGTTTTTTCTAATTAACTAAAAAAAATCCTTGCAATCAGACGATACATTTTAGTAGTGCAAGTAAAAACACAATTTATGGGACGCGTTACAAACTTTAATAACAATTAGGTACCCTTTGAGTAGTGAGCTTAATGAAAAAAGGTGACATCTTTCCGTTAAGTTGATAACTCGAAGGTAAATTGTTATTAAACTATATGATATACCCTATCAGTTGTGTTTTCATTTGAACTACAAAAACATTTCGTCCAATTTTAAAACAATACTTTAGTTTATTAGAAAACAAGCATGACATTCAGACGCTGGCGCGGTCGGGAGCGTCTGGCCACGGTTGCGCGTAGCAGTTACCTGCGCGCAAGCATCAGTCGCCCTTAGTATAGTGAACCAGTTTATAGAACCCTGTCACAATGACAGCGTCAAGTCTACAGAAATAAATTACGTCAAAATGAACGATTGTCTTTTAGCGACAGGGTTCTTCTATAGGTGTGTGTGTCACGCGGAGGCGGAAAACGTGCGAAGAATTTGAAAAGAAAAAAACTTCATCCAAATTGGCTGATCCTTTTAAGAGCTACGGTGCCACAGACAGACACATACACACACAGAATTACGCGTCAAACTTATAATACCCCCCTTTTTTAAAAAGAGGAACGTTAAGGTCGTCACACCACTACGCCCCAATGCCATCGTCCAATGTTTACCTATATCAACAATTACTCAAAACTAATGTGACTCAATTATTACCGTAGTGATGCCTTATAGTTATTAGATATATTAACGAACAATATTTAGATATAGTTTACATATCAATTGACACCAAGATGAAAAACTTGTAAGTACCTACCCAATTTTGAGTTTTTGTAGTCAAGTTGTTAAAAAATTATAAAAAACTAACCATGAGTTATTTTGTCATTCTGATCGACATAATTAAAGATGAACATATAGATAATCATAATATATTTTTTCATAAATTTACATTTAGTTTCGACTGAGTTATAACAACTTAAACTTCATCAAAATATGCATATTCCGAACTTGTGGACCGACATTGGCGTTTCAGCTGTCGTCCAGAGCCGACTGTGGCGTTCAAAAGGTTAATGGTTTCGGGTGGATGTAGGTACGTCTGTGAACTATCAACTGTGAAGGATTTAAAAATTCGTCGTGGGCGGTTGTGGGTTTACCTGCGACTCATTGTCGCTATTTGCGCTGCTCTCTGCACTGGCGGAGGCTTCCGCCGTGGCGACGTCCGCCGCTTCAGACGTTGCGGCAGCCGGTGCGTCGTCAGCGGCCTCAGGCGAGGCGTCGGCCCGTGCGTCAGCTGTTGTGTCGCCCATTGAGTGATGCGAGTTAGAACGCGTTCTCTTAGCCAGGGGAGCACTGCTATCATCACTTGAGTCCTATGCAACAAACAATCATCGCTCGTCAAAACACGCGAAGGCGTACCAAGTAGCAAAACTAAGTCGTATGAAAGTCGAGAGCACGTTCCTATTTTCACCTAAAGCTGAGAAAAGGGTCTTAGAATTGTCGAGTAATAGATCTGTAAACGTTTACTCGACGCGATTTGGGCACAAATTACTCAGCTTAAAGTGCTATAACTGCCGTAAAATAGTCGAGTAAAGAGCCAAATGACGCTATAATAGTCGGGACAAAGTGACATACAGCACTATTAATGCTATAATAGCAATCATTTCACCATTAGTCGACTAATATGTCGGTTGAAAACAACGAAATTGCTTTTATTCGACTTAATAGTGCTGTGATAGCTACTTTGTTGCATTCACTCAGCTGTTTAGTCGATTGATCGCAACGAGGCAAGCTTTATAGTACTAAGTGTTTGATGTGCAGCTTAAATGAAGTGCGCGTAACTGGTGTGAGAAAAAAAAAAAAACAATTGAAGTAAGTAGGTACAACATACTCAATTTTTCTACTCAACAACTCTATAGAATGGTAGCCATATTCTTTCAAATAATATGTTTTCGGTGTTAGCTAGTATTCGTGTAACATACTAAATTTTAATGCGAAATTTTATTTCTCGATTAACTTCTTTATGTTTCTAGTTATTATTTTGATGGGCCTTCTTATTTTTGAGGTATTAAGACATTATTTATAAAATTAAAATATCTAAAGGAATTGTTCCGCCATTATAGAAGTACTTTTGCCATCTTAGGACCTTTACTCGACTTTTGGTCGAAAAATAGAAAATATATTACATTTACATCACTATGCAGACGCCATTATAGACAATATTTAGGGTTCCTTACTGCACATGATAAATCCTGTCTCTTAAACAAAACACTGACTACAAATATACAGTTTAATATTTTTGTTATGCTTGTGGCTTTTACGTTCATGACGAAAATATACCAAACCACTTTATTTTGTAGAATTTATTATGTGAGCCTCGACTAACCTAAACTCATGAAATGGCGGTTTGGTGCTGTAGAAGATTTTAAAGATCATTTATACTACTTTTTGCTGCATGATGGCTTTAAAAGTGCATTTGAATTGCTGTAGGTGCTATAACAAATCACTTTGAGAACTTTCTCTCGGCAGGTGCTGTAATAGTGAATCGAATCCTTTTATATAACTCTTAGTGCTTTAAGAGTAACTGAGATGCTATTTGGTCATATAAGCAGCTTTTTTACCATTATAATACTTACACGGGAACAATGTCGAATGACAGTGCTATAAAGACTTCTTCAGCATCTAATTAGAAAATAAGAAGCTTTTATACGACTATTTTAGAACTTACAGTGTTAAAAAAGTGAAATTTGACACCTTTATACAATAATTGAGTAAACGCGTTGTAAACATGTGGAGTAAACGTTTAGTCGACATAGTTTTATGCCCAAAATGCGAAAATGCTAAAGAGTTGAGTATAGTTCTTTTATACAACGGTTTGGCATCTTTAACTCCTTTTAACGACTATTTCTCGATCTTAAGCTGTAAAAAGCTTTGCTTTTACGACTGCTTTGCTACTTGGGTAGGACGAATAGTTAGCTTAAGACTGCGCCGAGCAAACGCCGAGCGTCCAGTGGCGCCCTCATTACTATTATTGTGTTTTCTAATTAACTAAAGAATTTCCCTGCAATCAGATGATACGTTTTAGTAGTGCAAGTAAAAACACAATTTATGGGATGCGTAACAAACTTTAATAACAATTAACCTTTGAGTAGTCAGCTTAACGGGAAAAGGTGGACACTTTTTTCTGTTAAGTTAATAACTCGAAGGTGAATTGTTATTAAATTATGTGATATACCTACCTACCCTATCAATTGTGTTTTCATTTAAAGTAAAAAAACAGTTTTTAGAGTTGTTGGAAATTCTGTAGCTCTGCCTACCCTACTCTGGAAATAAAGGCGTGAGTTTATGTATGTATGTATGTATGTACAAAAACACCTCGTTCTATTTCAAGAAAATACTTTAGTTTATTAGAAAACAAGCATGACATTCAGACGCTGGCGCGGTCGGGAGCGTCTGGCCACGGTTGCGCGTAGCAGTTACCTGCGCGCAAGCATCAGTCGCCCTTAGTATAGTGAACCAGTTTATAGAACCCTGTCACAATGACAGCGTCAAGTCTACAGAAATAAATTACGTCAAAATGAACGATTGTCTTTTAGCGACAGGGTTCTTCTATAGGTGTGTGTGTCACGCGGAGGCGGAAAACGTGCGAAGAATTTGAAAAGAAAAAAACTTCATCCAAATTGGCTGATCCTTTTAAGAGCTACGGTGCCACAGACAGACACATACACACACAGAATTACGCGTCAAACTTATAATACCCCCCTTTTTTAAAAAGAGGAACGTTAAGGACATCACACCACTACGGCCCAAATGCCCCAATACCATCGTCTAATGTTTATATCAACAATTACTCAAAACGAATGTCACTCAATTATTACCTTTATTCCCAGTAGTTCCGTGGAAGAAGTTCCGTGGCGGAACTAGTGACACTTTTTATTCCCAATAGTTCCGTGGCGGAACTAGTGACACTTTTTATTCCCAATAGTTCCGTGGCGGAACTAGTGACACTTTTTATTCCCAATAGTTCCGTGGCGGAACTAGTGACACTTTTTATTCCCAATAGTTCCGTGGCGGAACTAGTGACACTTTTTATTCCCAATAGTTCCGTGGCGGAACTAGTGACACTTTTTATTCCCCATAGTTCCGTGGCGGAACTAGTGACACTTTTTATTCCCAATAGTTCCGGTAATGGTAGGTAGGTAAGACAGACAAATTGCCAGACACGCAATTTGTCAGCAGGATGTTAGGTATTTAATACGCAAATACCAGACTTGAATGTCACACAAACTGAACATAATATTATGTTACGAAAATGCTGTATTTTTTTTCATTTTCATGTGCAAATTACTGCAGTGATGAACACATTAGGTACTATTTTCACAGTGTCCGCAATCGTAGGTATTAGATTTTATTAAACTTGTTTTTTTTAGCAGTAAAAAACTGCGTTGCGAGACCTGCAGCTTTTTACATGTAATGGTTTAATAATTACCTAATATGTTGTATTAATTTTTGTACATGCTCTTGCCTGTTTTTTTAATAATTAAGATAAATTCAAAATTGAAAGTAATATACAAGGTCCGAAATATCTGTATAAATTACCAAAAATATGTAAAGAATAGAAAACCTTTTATTATCTAAGTATAATAAGTATAATAATAATATGATATTTATTTAGTTCATGTATCGAATAAGTAGGTAACTTTATTTTATTGCGTTTAAAATCAACAATATAAATTTATTTCGTTTTTGTGATATTATCTACGAGAAAGCACGGAACTAATGGGATTATAAAATATTATTATTTAATTGATGCTTTGTTCCGCGGAACTATTGGGAAAAAAGTCTCACTAGTTCCGTCACGGAACTTCTTGCACGAAACTACTGGGACTAAAGGTACCGTCCCGTCCAGTGATGCCTTATTATCAGAGCCCGGATTATTCGCGGCAAAACCAAAAACTATCGCAATCTAGCCAGTGTTAGAAATATTTTTTTATCGATATATCGATAGTTGTGTAATAGAAGGTCCACGAAATAAAAAAATATGAAAAAAAACATTTTACGTGAGTCTTGTATAAAATTATATAGAAACAGATGCAATTCCTTCTTTGAAATCCGTCAGCACACACAGCAGCTCGTGACATTTTATTTGGTTTGTAATAGTGATAGGAGTAGATACCTAATCATTAATTTCTCAACATTCTGGAGTAGGCAGTTTCTGAAGTGTCTATTATTTTCCATGAGGTAGTATAGTCACTTCATTCAAAGTTTTACCTCTTAGTTACCCGACGGGTTATTTTATTACTTGATATGAAAAAGTCTGGTGTCCCCGTGTGGTTGCCGGATCCCTGTGTGGTTGCCGGATCCCCGTGTGGTTGCCGGATTCCCCAAGTGGTTGCCGGATTAGAATAGTGCCACTAAGACTTGGAGTGGAGTGGATGTCGTAAAAGCCGACTAATGTAATAAAGGCTTGTCGTGCTGTTGGGCGATGGGCTTGCGACCTGTCACTAATACACTGGTAAACATCTTCGCTTAAGTGTGCTAAATGTGGTTACAGAATTGTCAAAGAGTTTTTATAGTTGTTGGAAATTCTGTAGCTCTGCCTACCCCACTCTGGGAGTAAAGGCGTGAGTTTATGTATGTATGTATGAAAAAGTAGGAGTTAAAATTTAGATGGAATAACACATATAAAACAACTGTCGCGAATGATTGTAAAGTAATGTAAATAAAATAATAATCGATCGATAAAAAAATATTTCTAACACTAGCTAGATTGCGACAGTCTTTTGTTTTGCCGCGAAAAATCCAGGCTCTGCTTATTAGATATATTAATAAACAATATTTAGATATAGTGTACATATCAATTGAAACCAAGATGAAAAATTTGTACCCAATTTTGAGTTTTTATAGTCATGTTGTTAAAAGTTATAAAAAAAACTAACCATGGGTTATTCTAAAATTATGATCGACAGAATTAAAGACGAATATATAAATAATCATAATTTATTTTTTCATAAATTTACATTCAGTTTTGACAGAGTTATAACAACTTAAACTTCATCACAAGCGTATGTTACGGGCATATCTCGATCTTGTGGACAGTGGCGTTTCAGTTGTCCTCCAGAGCCGTCTGTGGCCTTCAAAAGGTGAGGTTTCGGGTGGATGTACGTCTGTGTGTAAACTGTTAGGGGTTTAAAAATTCGTCGTGGGCAGTTGTGTTCAAGGCCTGGGTGTAATTTGAACGTACCTGCGGCTCATTGTCGCTTTCTGCGTTGCTTTCGGCCGCGACGTCAGCTGTGGCGGCGTCAGCTGTGGCGTCGGCTGATGCGTCGGTCATGGCGTCCGGCGTGGCGTCGGTGGTTGCGTTGGCCGGTGCGTCGGCCACGGCGTCAGGCGTGGTGGTTGCGTCAGAGGAAGCGTCTGTCGTTGCATCGGCCGATGCGTCGATCAATGCGTCAGCAGAAGAGTCAGCTGACGCGTCAGCGGATGTTTCGTTAGCTGCGTTAGCCACTGCGTCAGCCATTGTGCTGTACGCCGAGTTAAAACGCGTTCTCTTAATCCGGGGAGCACCGCTATCATCACTTGAATCCTATGCAACAAACAATCTTTGCTCAGCAGAAGGCGTGACAGCACCGAACATTAAAAGCCGATGACGTCGGATGCGTGCACGTTTTCCGTGGTATAGTAGGTATGAATCCTCACCAGTGATCGTACTTTTTCTAGCATTTTTGGTGCGATGATGACACACGACATGATGTCATTACAATTGTTGCCTAATTATTATGTTGTCGTTGAAAATCTAACACTTTTTTTTTTTATTAATGGTTTATTATAATTGTTTACATTTATTACCTACTGTAACCCAATGCTCCTGAAGTTTTGATTGCCCTGTCGAACAACAGCAATATTTATTGCAACTGTGTAACATTTTAACATACTTATAGTAAATTGACCCTTCATTTAATAATGCATATTGGGTTGGGCTTAACACGTTCTGAGCATATTTTGTGTATTTCCGATTTGTTTAACCCTTACCTTTTCCACGCCATTGACGGATATATCCGCACCACTGGTTCAACGCCAACGACGGAAATATCCGTCATGGTTGACAGCGAAAAATAGACTGGAGTGTCAATGAGGTAAGGTTGATGTTAGCTCTGGTGTTTAGCTGTCATTGGCGTGTGAGTTTAGATTTTATATCTGACATAGCGTCGAAAAGGTTAAAGGGCAATTTTAAAACCTGGTAATAAAAATGACCACTTACAACTAATACTTTTTGTATTTTTTATTGAAAGGATTTTGTGTGAATAGGAGGAATCTAATGAGGCTAGAATTCAGGTTTATTTTTAGTTTTGCCCTATAAAGGGTTAAAACAATATTATTATTATAATTTTTTTCGGATCAAACAATTTAATATTGGGCACTACTGCCAACTTTAAACTGCGCCGATAATGTTAGAAAAAGTACGATCACTGATCCTCACACAGTATGTCACACTGCTTGCGTATCACCCGTGCACGTGTCACAAAAGTGCTGTGACATAAGGATAAATACTAGATTAGATGTCATTACAATTGTTGCCGGTGTTGACCGAGTTGGTCCTCGCGACTCAAAGATGGATTTAAGAAGGGGAGCCATCATAATTTCAGATGTAAATTTTGGAGGGGCTGGGAGCTTACCTCGAATTACCTTTATAATTTAATAAGCTACAAGGGCGAGTTTGGTATCATTAAACCACAGACCACTTACCCTATAGACTCCGCTTCGGAACAGTTTGTCTAGTATCTCATTAAGCCAAAATGGCGGGGCGCGGGGGGCGGAAAGTGCACCGTGATTGGCTAGTTCAAAGTCAACGAATAATCAAGTGTGCGCGTCGTGGTGCGCGCCAATAGAACCATGGCAACCAATTAGTGTTCTGTGAGCATAAGCATGGCTTACGGGGGTGCCTTTGTATGCGGAGTCTATAGGGTAAGTGGTCTGTGCATTAAACCAACCAAGGATGCCGAATTCATTTCTGATATTTTATTTGAACTCTATTTTACGTAAAAAGAAAAAAAAAAGAAAAAAAACTAAATTGACATTGTCTTGTTATTTTAATATAATATTTAACTTTTTTATCTAAATTTAAAGAAATAAATAAAATACTTATTTGGACAGCCCTACAGTTTAGCATTACATTACTGATATCATGTTTTTAGACTTGAGTAATGTGTGTGTGATGTGGATTGAAAGAAGAAGTAGTGACTAAAATCAAAAAGGGTACCTATGCTAAGATGGTTTGGTCATTTAGAAAGGATGGATGAAAAAAGAGTTACGAAAGACATATGGCGAGCGAAAATGAGCGGAGATGTCGGTAGGGGACGTCCTAGACGGACGTACCGTGATCAGATTCGCGATGTACCGAATAAGGGCCAAATCAAAAGGACCCGAAACCGACGCACGTGCATGAAGAGATTGACGAATGTAGAGGAAGCGAGGAAGCACCTGGCGTTCCGTAGTCTCTGCCTACCCCATTGGGAGACAGGCGTGAAGGTATGTATGTATGTGTATGTAATAAAACTTAATTACTTTGCTCGGAACCAAAAACACAATAAATGCAATTAGGTATCAGGGCAAGTTAAGACTTATCATTTACTTGATTTTTCATCACACTTGCTCGTAAATAGTGTCCTAACATGCTAGAAAAATCGACCGTAAATCCAAAATAATACCCGCGGGCCTTTTTTTTACCATTACGTTACTTAAGTGCGTAATAGCTTTTTTTTTAAATGTTATACGTGGACTCAAACTATCACAATACGTCAGGACCCCAATTCTTGTGCCATTCGATATGAAGTTTCATTCGAGATGAAATGTCAGTTGAATACTATTTCCTAACAATCTCGCATAATAAACTGTTGATCTCATATGTCACTAGAATCGGACTCCGAACACGTTTGACATTATCTGTGGTAAGCCACAGACAATGATGTAGTCTGCCGCTAATAAGTTAAAAATATGATCTTTTGTCTGATTTTATTTCATTTCCTCGCAATTGTGATGAAAAACATTGTATGTTACACGGGTGGTAAAGGAAATACAAAGCTCGAGTCATTAAAGCCCTCAGCCTACGGCTTCGGGCTTCTAACAGACTCTCGTTTGTAATTCTTTCTTTACCACCCTTAATACACAAAGTACTATTGTAGTATTTAAGTTCAGTATTTGTTTTAAAATAGTGACACACACATGAGCAGCACAGGCTATAGAAACAAAAGCGCGCGCAAGCATTTTTAACATGAATGCCGTTTTATCTAATGTAAGCAGTTAGCCATACTTGTATATGTAGGTATTGAATCTCAGTTTAATAACAAGTAAGTACCTAATAATAACTATATACTTGACGCTATTAATATTTATTTTTACTTTTAGCGTTGTCAGATGGTTGCAAGTGTTTATCTTTTTCTCAAAAATGAATATTAGTTAAATTTTATTTATTTATTAGATTCGATCGAGGAACTTTAAGTGAAATTACAAATCTCACATGTCTGTCCCTCGCATTCTATAAGAACACTGCGAGGCCTGCAAGGGACAGAGCATTCGACTCGCTAGCGAGTATGTTACCTAATTGTAACTCATGTAAAGGGATCAGAAGAGAAGAAGAAAGAACAGTGCAAAAAATATAAAAAGAAGAAAGAGAAAAAAAAGTCGCTTGCATATGAACGAAATATAAAACAGTCTTAAATTTAAAAAAAAATGAATTCAATTTAATCGAATATGTAACTTATATTAATTTAATTCATTACAACTCTCTGGTAAACCGTGAGATAGCTTTACACTATTTTGTAGTGTTAGGTACAGTTTATTCATAAACACAATATAGCATTCAATCCTTTGACAGTGGATTCGTAGATTGAAAAAAGATATCCGCCGTTACTAATTCGGGAACTTGTCGCATGCGCTTGCGCAGGGGGGCCCCTTCTCCCTATTAAACCCCCCTTGGATTAGCCACTTCAAAACCTTTGAATATTTAGTGCCAAAACCGTCGGCAACATTACCTATAGCGACTAGGGGTCAATATTTCAATGTGAAGAGGGAAAGATGTAGAATCGCATTTAGGGACTAAACATAGCGAGCGGGCAATGATACATATGGCCCAAGGGGGCGTAAATATTACGCAAGTTTGCCCCATAATTATTAAAACATTAAAAAAAATACTTTTTAGGGCGTCTTTCAAAAAAGCGCACGTGGTTCAGGACTATAATTAACAACGGTAACTTATCCATTACGTCACGTTTTCATAAGGCGGTATCATTCAATAACTGAAGCAGTTTCAATCCTAAAGCGTTAGTAATATGGTTGCATTTGCTACAGGAGTTTTGTGTGACACTGTATAGAAATAAAAATAGAAATATTTATTCGACGAAGAAAAAAAAACAGATTAAATTGAGCATTAATAAAGAATGGCAATACAGAAAACAAAATTAAAGAATAAAGAAAAGTAATTTAGAAAAAACAATAAAAAAAACAATTTTAGCATAATGTTGCCATGGGTGATTTCTTGACGTCGAAATTGGCACCACTATGTTTTTCGAAGTATTGTTAATTGTCGTGACGTAATGGAAATTTTAGTGCTTAACAATACGCACTTATTTTTTAAATCCTCCCTTTAAATGTCAAGTAGCAGGGCAATGTATAAATTGACATAAAGAAAAACGCGTCACAACGAAAACAGTGACAATGTGTAAGAACCTACATATTTATTTAAATAAAGATTGAACCCGTTAATTTAAAATATAATTTAAAGTTATATTTCGCCTAGGCTCACCTTTTCGATAACGAGATATTGTTAACACATTTACCGTCAGAAATTTAAAGAAAAATTAAGTAAATCCAATAAATAAATAAATAAATCCAATAAAAAAATTAAATTAATAAAAAAAAAACATTTTTAAAGGGTCCATCGAGCAGCAATGTATAAGCAATGCAGCACTATTAATTGCAAGTTAGTTAATTGAAGGATAATTGCCTTATTTTTCATGCATCGCGCGGCGAATTGGTTAGTATAAAAAAGTACAACTTTTTTAATACACAAGTTTTTATGTTAATTAGAATGCATATTAACTGTTGTCAAAATGTAATGTCCGTATGGATGTCAGACACTGTATTATGCTTCGGAGTAACTTCTATAAGCATAATTTTTACACCTTTTCAAATAAGTCCTGATAAAAATCATGTTGTAAATTTTCTAGGCCTACTGATTTGTATGAATTGCATGGCGGCTTTACATCACACAGCTAACGCGGTCACATTAAACTACAGTCAGCAGCACAAGTTGCTCAACGTAATCTTACACAAACTTCAATTCGCTCTTAATTATGCGTCTTATTTATAAAACACATATTGTAGGCGTTTTACGGGGTGATAATAAGGGTCATTCTGATAATTTTTGACCACATTTACTATTTTATGCTAAGTTTCACGGTTTCCGAGATATTGATCATTTTAATAGGAATTTTTGTCATTTTTACTTATGTTCGTGATACCAAAAACCCGTTAATTCAAGTATTAATTTCAAAAAAAACAGTGTGTTCTTGCATGATTTGAATCACTATGAAATAAGGAAGTTTTAAAGCTGCAATTTTTTTTCCCTTACAAGTTTTTCAGTAATTTTCAAATGTTTAAATATTTTATCCATCACCACTTGTATGGCAATTAGGGTTACCAACATTTTTCTATCAATAGTGTTTTCGAACCTTGAAAAATATAGTACAATGCAAAAAAACAAAATAAAAAAGTATATCGTTAAAATATTAATTTATATGTTGCTGCTCTGCTTGTAGAGCTGCTTTAATCGAAATATTTATAGTTTCGCAAGCTATATTTTTTTTAGAAATATAGAATTTGGTCTCCTGATGTTGTAGGGTACAGTAGGGTTGTCAACCATTAGTGGCAATTGTCATTTTCACAAGTCTCTTAAGGTGCAGATCGAGACTTAAAAGTCACATACATACAAACATTAAATCACGCCTGTTTCCCAGAGGGGTAGGCAGAGACCACTTCTTTCCACTTGCTACGATCTTGACAAATTTTTTCGCTTCTTCCGCACACCTGTCTCCCAATGGGGTCGGGAGAGACTATAGAACGCCAGCTGCAACGGTCTTCACTTATTACGTATGCTCACTTACCATTTTGGGCCTTATTCAGTACTTACCTGCATTGAGAATCTGGTTTGTCCGAAGCGTCCCCTGCCGACATCACGCAGTTGTAACCTAACGTATTTTTGTTATTATTTTTTTGTGTTTTTTTTTGTAGTATTTAATTAATTTTGGCTACAAAATAATCAAAATAAACAAAAAAAATACAATTTATATGATATTTATATGGTCGTAATTCGACTACATTCACTTGTGCGTATATAATTTTGCTCGTTATTTATAATAGATAAAATTCTATTCGGACTTAATTAATTTACAACGAAAATAAATTTGGGAGGGATTTTTTTAAAATATATTTTTCACCAAAATTAACTAAATAATTAACCGTTCTGTGACGGTTTCAAGATCCTTTTTCTTAAGAGAGCGTACGAGTAGATAGGTACATTTAATTAAAATTAATATCAAATAGGTATTTTAAGTGTTCGCCGTCTTAAAACTAAAAAAAATATGGCCGTTGCGCGGCATGTTCTACGACTCACACGTATTTAAATCCAAACATACAAGGTGTCCCAGAATTTAACGTTGATATAACATCTTAAGAAATTCCCTTTTATAACGTTCCAGAATACATTATTAACTTTTCAATATATTAATTAGTAACTGAAAAATTAAGATTTTAATGATAGTTTTAAACTAAATTTACAATTCAAAATGAATTGACTAAAAAAAGGTAAAGGTAATTCGTAAACTAGTTTTTTCAGGATCATTAAAAAAAAAAAAAAAATTTTTTTTATTAAATTTCCTATTCTAAAATCAACATTTTGCACAATATGTATAATTTTCTACTAATTTAATTACTAAATCAATTTGATTAATCTATATTTTTACTGACGTAAAAATAAATGATTGCAAGTTTATTCATAGCAATATTATTTGCGACGATCAAATGACGAGACAAAAGCTTTCTTTGTCTCAACGACTGTAACCGACTTTCATTATTTTAATTCTAATTATTTCAGCTACCACTACTTTTATTCAAGACCTCTATTTGTATCCTGAACAGCTTTGAAAGTTAGAGATTTTTACGCTGGTCACTCTTTAATTATGTAACTATAAGTACATACCTTCGTAAATAGGGAATGTGACTTTATCATAGCTTCAATGAAAGCCAATTCATGTAGCAAACAGTTTAGAACAAACAGTTTTTAAATAGCTATAAAAATAACCAAGATTTAAGCCAACAAAGATATTTCCTATCTTTTTCTAGCGAAACTGAATTTAACATGGAGTCTGGCTGCCCGGTTACGTGACGTCACACGGCGTATCAGATCTAATCGCTCTGTCTAATCGCTGTCTAATTAGCAGTTTAAAAAGCTTGTATCATCCGTATTTCTGGACAATTTTAAATTTAATTTCTTTTTTTGTGATTTTTTTTATGGTATTTTCATATATTGATGAAAAAATCGATTTAAAAGTCGATGAATTTTTCCTATTGCTCCAACACCCGAACTATGTGAAATAAAGGTCGAAGTTGACGGTAACTATGATTTTAGTGTTGGTAATTCTTTAATCCAATGACATACAAAAAAGTTCAATTTTTTAGGTGGTTGGGGAAAAAATCCGTATTTCATGGCCGATTTTAATTTTGATTGATTTTTTGTGTTTTTTTTTATGGTATTTTCATATTTTGACGAGAAAATCGATTTAAAAAGTCGATGAATTTTCCCTATTGCTCCAACACCCGAACTATGTGAAATAAAGGTCGAAGTTGACGGTTGCTATAATTTAAGGGTTGGTAATTCTTTAATCCAATGATATACAAAAAAAAGTTCATTTTTTAGGTTCTCGGGAAAAAGTCCGTATTTCTTGGCCGATTTTATTTTTAATTAATTTTTTTGTTTTTTTTTATGGTATTTTCATATTTTGATGGGAAAATCGATTTAAAAAGTCGATGAATTTTCCCTATTGCTCCAATACCCAAACTATGTGAAATAAAGGTCGAAGTTGACGGTTGCTATAATTTTAGGGTTGGTAATTCTTTAATAAAATGATATACATAAAAGATCCATTTTTTAAGTTCTCGGGAAAACAATCCGTATTTTTGGCCGATTTTAATTTTAATTTCTTTTTTAGTGTTTATTTTTATGGTATTTTAATATTTTGATGAGAAAATCGATTTAAAAAGTCGATGAATTTTCCCTATTGCTCCGAAAACCCGAACTATGTGAAATAAAGGTCGAAGTTGACGGTTACTATGATTTTAGTGTTGGTAATTCTTTAATCCAATGATTTACAAAAAAGTTAGTTTTTTAGGTTCTCGGGAAAAAAATCCGTATTTCTGGGCCCATTTTAGTTTTATTTAATTTTTTGTCTTTTTTTTGGCCTTTTCATATTTTGATGGGAAAATAGATTTACAAAGGCGGTGAATTTTCCCCATTGCTCCAATACCCGAACTATGTGAAATAAAGGTCAAAATTGACGTCTACTATAATTTTAGTGTTGGTAATTCTTTAATCCAATGATATACAAAAAAATTAATTTTTTTAGGTTCTTGGGAAATAAATCCGTAGTTCATGGGCGATTTTAATTTGAATTTCTTTTTTTGTGTTTTTTTTGGAATTTTCATATTTTGATGGGAAAATCTATTTAAAATGTCGATGAATTTTCCCTATTGCTCCAATACCCGAACTATGTGAAATAAAGGTCAAAATTGACGTCTACTATAATTTTAGTGTTGGTAATTCTTTAATACAATGATATACAAAAAAGTTAAATTTTTTAAGTTCTTGGGAAATAAATCCGTAGTTCATGGGCGATTTTAATTTAAATTTCTTTTTTTGTGTTTTTTATTTTGGTATTTTTATATATTTTGATGGGAAAATCGATTTAAAAAGTCGATGAATTTTCCCTATTGCTCCAATACCCGAACTATGTGAAATAAAGGTCAAAATTGACGTCTCCTATAATTTTAGTGTTGGTAATTCTTTAATACAATGATATACAAAAAAGTTCAATTTTTTAGGTTCTTGGGAAAAAAATTCGTAGTTCATGGGCGATTTTAATTTTAATTACTTTTTTTGTGTTTTTTTTTTTAATTTTCATATTTTGATGGAAAAATCTATTTAAAAAGTCGATGAATTTTCCCTATTGCTCCAATACCCGAACTATGTGAAATAAAGGTCAAAATTGACGGCTCTTATAATTTTAGTGTTGGTAATTCTTTTATCCAATGATATACAAAAAAATTAAATTTTGTAGGTGGTTGGGGAAAAAATCCGTAAAAAAAATTCTGGGCCGATTTTAGTTTTAATTTCTTTTTTTATTTGTTTTTTTTTTATGTTATTTTCATATTTTGATGGGAAAATCGATTTAAAAAGTCGATGAATTTTCCCTATTGCTCCAATACCCGAACTATGTGAAATAAAGGTCGAAGTTGACGGTAACTATGATTTTAGTGTTGGTAATTCTTTAATCCAATGACATACAAAAAAGTTCAATTTTTTAGGTGGTTGGGGAAAATATCCGTATTTCATGGCCGATTTTAATTTTAATTTATTTTTTTGTGTTTTTTTTATGGTATTTTCATATTTTGATGGGAAAATCGATTTAAAAAGTCGATGAATTTTCCCTATTGCTCCAATACCCGAACTATGTGAAATAAAGGTCAAAATTGACGGCTACTATAATTTTAGTGTTGGTAATTCTTTAATCCAATTATATACATAAAAGATAATTTTTTAGGTTCTCGCGAAAAAAACATTCACGTAGAACTCTATTAAATATTCAAGTTTAAATACCATTTATTATCATTTTGAATTTTTTGAATCGTAATTGACTAAGATGAATTTAAAATAAGTCAAAATCACACTCACCAAAGGGTTATTGAAATTAAAAGTTTTTTCTATGACTTTCGAGAAATACGAGTATACCCTTAAAAAATTTGAACTGCAAATAGGGACCTTCTAAAAATTAATTATGATTAAAAGCGTTATGGACTAAAATTGGATCTTAACCCTTCTTTGCATGGTGATTGAAATCTCCATCACAACATAAATGATACCCACTTTTGTATTTTTTGTATTCAATTTTTTATGCGTATACTTAATCACATAGGGTTTGAATTCATGACGATTTTTATTTTTTATGTAATCAAGGGTTAAATTTTACCGCAGACAATACTTAGGTAGGAACTTATAATTTTTTTTAAATATTAAGTATATATAATTATTAATTTATAATTATTCAAGAGTAAAAATATAAAAACCGAAAATATTTTTTTATTGTGTTTGGTAAAATTGTCAAATCGTATAATAATGATACCACATGAAAACTAATAGTGATGCAAAAAAACAAAGAACGAACTAGAATGTAACAGTGGCGAAAATAACAAAGACCGTTCTGTGGCTTTGTATTTTTACATAAATTCTACGATGTAAAAAAAATATCTTACCTTGATCTTGCTCATTAAAAATGTTCGATGATTTTTCGTTTTTTTTTAAAGAATATAGGCACACGGAGCCTGCTTGGCAGGTCTGAGACAGATTTAAAAAAAAAAAGTGGGTCAAATTGTGATTGTAGCCACGAGCCAGTAGAAAAAGAGACGTTTAAATCTCCTACCAAATGGAGGACACCAAAAAATGGTACTCCAGCAACGTACACAAATAATACTGGTCTATAGATACGGTTAAATTCAGAAATCTCTAGCACTAAGCAGAATTCACCCAAGTCCGGCCCGTCATTATACGACTAATACCGACTATAGGTAATATAATAATATGGAAAATAGCCCCGAATAGGGGGACTTTTCGTCGTTATAACATACCATTTTTACCATTTTATACCGCCACAACTATGTTACACTACCACTACCACTAAACTACCCCAATGTTACATTCTACGGTATCACAGAAATTAATAAATCCTTTCATAAAACGAAATTATTTTGCATCACTATTATATTTTTACTTACCATCTTACAACAGGAGACGTCACTCTACTGAACACAATTAAAAATAAGAATTATTTAATGAATTAAAAAATATCTGTTTAACGTATTTTTAGAAACAAACAAGTTACAATTTATAAAATCCCGCAATATTTCAGTGAACAAAATCTTAACACCAAAATAGAATTTGGACTCGACGCGAAAAATTCAAACTGGAAACACAGAATTATCGGCCGGGCGCCGGGCCGGCACGGCTGCGAGCGTTACTTACCGAGTTCGTCGACGTCGACGACATGACTGAATGAATTGAATACGATCACAGCCACGCGTCAACGAGGAGAGCGCGCAGGGGGTAACTGCCCCGCGGCCCCCCTCCCCGGCGGGATCCCGCGCAGTCCCCTTTGCTTAAATACAAAAGGGCCACAAATCAAAATGTTTGTGTTGCATTTAAATTCGGAATGCTATACACTTTAAGTTTTAAATCGATATATCTGTTTAATTTGTGGCGCTTTTGTATTTATTAAGCAGCGATATATGGCGCAGCACTACCCCGCGCGTGCGTATCACATTACGAACAAAGGGTGAAGGCGATTACACGTACCCGAGCGATGAGGAAACGTGCCCAATTTGTTTAAAAAAAATGTGGTGACCTCACCAGTACACCCTATAGCGCCATGGGTCTCTATTGACTGCCATAATTATTTTTAGTCATAATGTGTTTCAAGTCATAATTTTCGCAAGTCATAATGCATTTTTCTCAGGACACGGTTATTTTTTTAGGATTTTTATAAAACTAACCTAACCTAAAAATAATCTACACGATAAACGTTTATCAAAAAATGTTACTTCAGCCTGAAACAAGTTATGTTATGACAAAAAAAGTATGACTAACAATACATTATGACCAACGATATGTATGGCAGTCAAAGGGGATCCGGAGCGACATACTTCTTATTATAATTTTAATTAATATCTATCACTTCTGTTAAGGTGTATTTCGCAACTGTCGAGTTATTTATAGACACTCCCATCCCATCCTTTCGTCCACTTTCATAACCAAAGTTTCATAACTGGTTATGAATAAGGATTTTTTTTCACTGTTTCAGAACCAGTTATTAAACAAGACTTTTTTTCCATTTTCGTAACCAGAACCTAGGTACCACTATACACCACTCTTATTTCAAATCAATTGGACAGTGTCGACGGAGCTCCGCTAACGCGGAGCTCCTGTTTCTGGGTGGTTTGGCCCTTCGGGCCTGCTGCAAAACTAACATAACCTAAACCTACCTAATTTCTGGTTATGAAAATGAAAAAAAAGTCTTGTTTAATAACTGGTTAAGAAACAGTGAAAAAAAATCCTTATTCATAACCAGTTATGAAATCTTAGTTGTGAAAGTGGACGAAACCTATTTAACTATTAGATAAATAAGTATATGGATATCACACGCGAAGGCAATGTTTGGTTAATTTGTAATGGACTAAAAAGAAGCACAAGGGGGGACGCGCTTAAGTCTGACAAGCCTTAACAAATTGGTATGCAACTTGACTTGATTGGAACCTCATTCTTTAGCTATAAGAGATAATACCCTACATCCTTGGACTTAGTTCTTTAATAGGTCCAAGAGAGTGTTTGTGGAGCCCCCTATAAGCACCATATGCGCATAACTGTTATATATATTATGTATAACTCTGATTGTCAGTAGGTATATGGAGATGACCATTAAGACTGCGCCGAGCAAACGTCGAGCGTCCAGTGGCGCCCTCATTACTATTATTGTGTTTTCTAATTAACTAAAGAATTTCCTCGCAATCAGACGATACGTTTTTGTAGCGCAAGTAAAAACACAATTTATGGGATACGTAACAAACCTTAATAACAATTACCCTTTGAGTAGTCAGCTTAACGGGAAAAGGTGGCCACTTTTTTTCGTTAAGTTGATAACTCGAAGGTGAATTGTTATTAAACTATGTGATATACCGACCAATTTCAAGAAAATACTTTTGTTTATTAGAAAACACAATAATAGTAATGAGGGCGCATAGTAATTGGGGTTATTTACGTTAAGCACTCGACGGGTTAATTAACTCGACATTGGCGAAATAAATCCTAACAGGAGTAAGTACAAGCCTTTGAAATTGAGAAGAGGGTTTTATTGAAAAGGTGTTCTAATGAAAATAATGAGGAAAGAGTTGTGTCCTAGTTCTCAGAAGCATTCAATTTGTTTCTTTTTTACTATCATCATTTAGGTACTGAGAAATAAATGTTTAATATTGGGTCCCTACCTATGAAATTGGTGTTTTTTTTACGTGTTTTATTTCGTACGGAATTTATTTATTTCAATTCATCACCATCATCAGCCTATACTAAACTTGGAAACCTAATTAGATTCCAATATACGTCAAAAAAACTACCAAAGATGGCGGAATGTCACAGTTACACGTGTCATCATCATTGTGACGTTTCAGGAAAAACCAACCTTTGGTACAATAATTATGTTAAAACTAGCTTCTGTCAGCGACTTCGTCCGCGTAGATTTCGATCATCGTTATTCCCGTTCCCGTGGGAATTTCGGGAATTCCTTTCTTAGTGCATTCCCATTTTCATTTGCACTTTAAAGCAAAACCCACGAGCAAAACACAAACTTGAAACAATAACGAAATGAAACAACAAAAACTTAACGGAAAACCAAAACTTAACAATGGAAATCACCACGGGGCGAATAGGTACAGAAAACATTCGAGCTATCCAAACGTCAGAATATGTCGAATGAAGTGACAAATGTGACAATAGATGTTATGGCCGCCACAGAACCACCATGTCCACCATAAAGGTTACCACACATGATCAACTGATAATTTTTTGATGACTTGAAGATTTTTTGAAGATTTCGGTCAAGTTTTGAAGACGTACGTAAAAATGTGATTGTTTTTTTTTTTCCTAAAAATGTAATCGCACATAATGAGAATAATAATTGGTACCAAATGTTATTAAACCCTGAGTTATTGCCATTTTTATTTAAACTTTTCTCCTATAAAACAATTTAATTAAGTATCTTTTTTTGCGACGAGTATTTAGATAAGATTGTTTGTTTAAGAAGCAAATTAAATGTTGCCTTTAATATTATAAATAAAATAAACAGCTACCTTTAACATTTACAGAAGTGAACATTTACCGACCCACCTAATATGTCATTTTAATGGCAACACTTTTTTGACGTATGTTGGAATCTAATTAGGTTTTTTAGTTTAGTCCACTGCTGGACATAGGCCTCCCCTAATGCGCGCCATCGCGCCCTGTCCTCAGCTTGACGCATCCACTTTCTGCCAGCAGTTTTTCGCAGATCATCACTCCATCTCGCCGGAGGTCGTCCCACACTACGTTTGCCGACCCGCGGTCTCACTCCAGAACTCGTTTACCCCATCGGTTATCGGTTCTCCGACAGATTTCAATTGTAACTTCTGAATTCTTTTTAAATTTCATTACAAAGGTTTTAGTGTAATATCGTACCTTCATCACCTGGTTCCGTGCCTCGTTACTCTCGATTATTGTTAATTTATTGCGCTTTTCGGTATATCTTGCGGGCGCGGTTCACATTTTGCTTATTTGTATTCCTGTAGTTAAATGTTTACGTTACTAATTTACTTATTACATCGGTCACAGCAGATTTTGGGGACGCGTATTTCGGTCTGTTTTCCAATACTACGACAGAACGAGCTTCCAGAATACTTATATTAGTTTTTCCTTTTTTTTTTGTTATGGCATAGAGAAGATAAGCGAGCACACAGGCCACCTGATGGTAAGTGGAAACTGTGACCCATAGACATTCGCATTCACAAGACTGCAATGCAATCCTAAGACTGCAAAATGCGTTGCCAACCCTGAGGACTAAGATGGAATGCCTCTATGCTAGTCATTACACCGGCTGTCTTATCCCCAAACCGGAACACAACAATGCGAACACTGCTGTTTGGCGGTAGGTTAATGGATAAGATGGTGGTAGCGATCCGGACGGACCCTGCACAAGGTCCTACCACCCGCAAAATTAACCTTAAATTAAATTTGTTATCCTTGTTATTTATATTAGTAAATTTTATATTTACAGCCGAAAATAATCACTTTGTTGTTTTGACAATGTTGTTGTTTTCGTTGTCTAGACAACGGGCAGAGACGATATCTTAGATTTATACTGGACCATGGAATTAAAATTGTAATTTAGGAATTTTATGTACTTTATAGGTATTTGAAAATTAAAAAAGTTAGACCACCAGGGTATAAAAAGGGTGCCTCTCGCTAGGGCAACCATTCATCTCCGAGTCTCGGAAATACCTACTAGTACCTAAACAGTTCTCTCTCAGTCACAGCAGCGCTTGACAACTTGGAAACAGTCATCTCTGGAGTTTAGCTTTCTACGGGGTCAAGTTGAACCCCGAGAAGCCTCCAACAACAACGTCATTCATCGTCACGTCAGTCAACTTTGAGTGGGGCCAGGTCGTATCCCACGCCTCTCGGATCCCTATACCTATACCCAACTCTTCATCAGGGATCGCCTTTACTTATGCTGCTTTCTATGAGCGTCTACCCGCAGATATAAAAAATGAACCTTTGAATGAAAAATTTGGTCGCCGACTTAAAAAATTCTTATTAAGTAAATCGCTATATTCTGTTAAAGAATATACTGACGATTAGTTATTATGTTTTTAGCTATATTAAGTTGTTATTTTTATTACTTTTATTTAAATTCCGTATTTTGACATTACCAAATATTATTGTATTCTTGACATTTTGTGACTGTAGCATTTGAGCTATGTTTATTTTGTTTTTGTACTGGTCTATTTTGATCCATTATTATTATTACTTTTTTACACATTGACATTATTTGTTTTTTTTTTTTTACTTTTTATTTTTTATACTTACTGACGATCTTATTGTGAATTCATTATAACTATGCGACATATAATAATGTAATTTCCAATACGAAATAAATGACTACTACTACTACTTACGGGTGCCAACTACCACGACACGCGGAGTAGCCGTAAACGGTGCCCGTGATCAGGAAATTCCGGAACCAGAAAAGATGCTACAATACAAGGAGGAAATACTTTGGACCAATAAGAACTTTATTTTATATTTCTATATTTTAATTCTGTGTGAAGAAACTTAAATGCTAAATAAATACCCTGACCCTGACTTACTACTTCAGTTCCACCTCTTTTTCTCTCACTCTAAATTTCTTAACGTCTGTTATAGGTGTACCAGAATCTGATGGCATTTTTAAAAGTAAAAAAGTTGTGATTTTCATATGGCAACTGTCAACTGGCAGCTGGGTCAAATTGTTTGTTTACCGTTGCATATATTTTGTAATTCGTCTTCAACGATTGTTATCAGGTCCGCTTAGATCTCAAGCGAGGAATATTGTGTACAATGTGTGTCATACAATACCCGAAGAAGGAGGTGTAAATCAAACAATCTTCGATTTTAAAGCGTGTCGTGGAGTTGACTAGTAAGTTGAAACGAACTATTTTGATACTTTTAGGTTTAGGTATATATTGTCTTACATTAATGCTACTTATTACAGGGGTTCCCAGCACTACCATACGTCGAATTATAACTGAGGGCACTATGATGATCGTTGGTGTAAATGTCAACTACTTGAAGCCGTGAAACAAAACCAGTCTACACCCTTATAGTGGGAGATCTTAGGTCCCGCACCTTGCATTTTTGAGACAAAGCAAATCCCTTGGACCAGGTGTTCCTGGGGGTGATCTGAGCTGATTTAGGCCGGGTGCCCAGTGGTACCCCCCCGCAGGTGGGCAGGGGAGGGGGGGGAAAAGTGCATCCGGCGCACCTCACTCTAAATTTAATATCTCCATACATCTAGCAAGTATATCAAGTTTGGTGTCTTTTTCTTATAATTCGAGGACGAGGAATTCATTTCTGGAACAAAAATTTTACCCACCCATACAAAAAAAAAGAGAAATTCAAAAATAAAAAAAAAACTTTATATATTTTTTTCCGACAATTTTATTTTTTCTTAAAAGTATGGTGATTTGCGTCACAAAAAAAATACTAGTAAATAGCCCAGTTATCGTACTATATAAAAAAAATTACTTGTCATACATTATTTGTCTGAAAACTGTGTTAAAAAAAATATTTTGTGCCGCGCGGCGCACCACGCCCAAATAGGTACACGCTGTTAGATTTAGTATAAGGGACGCATTCAATTTTAAACTTTATTTATTCTACATACACAAGTAGGTAATAAAATAAATACGTCCTGTAATTATAAAAGAAAGGGTAAATAAATTAAAAATTACAATATAACTGAATATGGGATTATTTTATTAGAGATCTTAGGTCCCGATTTCTAAGGGAACCTTGCATTTTTGAGACAAAGCAAATCCCTTGGACCATGTGTTCCTGGGGGTGATCTGAGCTGATTTAGACCGGGTGCCCAGTGGTACCCCCCCGCAGGTGGTCAGGGGAGGGGGGGGGAGTGCATCCGGCGCACCTCACCTCACCTCACTCTAAGCTTCATATCTGCATACACCTAGCACCTATGTCAAGTTGGGTGTCTTTTTCTTATAATTCGAGGACGAGGAATTCTTTTCTGAAACTAAACTTTTACTATCCCACACAAAAAAAAAACTTCACTTTTTTTTCAAAAATCCTCTCCTTGCTTAAAATTATGGTGATTCTCCTAAGAAAAAAAATATCCTACTATATAAAAAAATAAACTTGACGTAGGTAAATTTTTTTTAATAATTGTGTTTAAAAAAAAATTGTATCGCGAGGCGGCCCACGGTACGGTCAGCCACACCATGTTGAGACAACTTTTCGTAGGCAGCCCCCTCTCGGCATAAGTATACAGGGTGATAAATTGAAATGTCACAGTACGGGGAGTTCGGAAACTAAAAGTAAGATAATGTTTTAAGGAACCAAAGCCTTGATTTTGGATAGGACGTAATACTTACTGCAATTAAAGATTTCGCCTTGGTATTGGAAAGGGAATCGAACCAAGTACTTTTCCGGAATAAGTATACCTACATCGTTTTATTGCCGTATTTGATGCGTAAAGTGGTAAGCAATGAGTAACATTGGAGCAGCTGTTTCCAAACTGAAGAAAATTAAGAGAAATTATGCAAAAAAGGTCAACCGCTGGGTTTGTTTCCCGGTTAGTTACTAACGTACGAGGGCCGGTCCAAAAAAAGTTAGTCAACGGCGTATTATTAATCCTATTGATTTCATTTTATTACAGCTTAAAGGCAAATTTCATTACAAAGTCTTTTGTGTAATGTCACTGACCAGTAACATACAGTTATTTTTTTACAAATTAGAAGAAAAATATGTCTGTTACTTTTTATTCGCAACGATAGAGGTATCGCGGGAAGAATTTCCTGCTATGATATATTACGATTATAAACGAGGGCTAACTTACAAGGATTCTCATGAAAAGTTAACCAGTGCTTTTAGGGCATTATCTCCATCTCTTGCCACTGTCAGTTACTGGTTCCGTGAATTTAAGCATGGGCGGAGCGACGTCAAAGATTATCCTAGACCGGGGCGACCGCCAACGGCAGTCACTCCAGAAAACGTCATCAGGATGGAGTGGCTAATCAAGAAGTCTCGAAATATTACCAAGCGAGAGATTCAGATCGAACTGAAGGTTGGATCCCAGGCAGTTTCAACCATTTTGCATGATCACCTTAAAGTTCGGAAGGTTTCGTCTCGATAGATACCACATTCACACCGGAGCAAAAAGATAGACGTGTCGATTGGTGCAAATTTATGCTAAATAAATTCGAAGGAGGCATATCACAACAAGTGACCTACATTGTGACATCTGACGAATCTTGGATATACAGCTAAGACCCATTTACAAAACAACAATCGACAGTATGGGTCTTTGAAGAAGATGATTTACCCACTAAAGTAGTTCGCGGACGAAGCGTCAACAAAAAAATGGTTGCTGTTTTTTTTCGAAGAAGTGGGCCTGTAGCCGTAATTCCACTAGAAGATCGGAAAACGGTTACCATTGGCTTGGCCGTGTCGATTGCCAGTACCATGGATTTTTTGAACAAATCGGGAGTGCAACTGCTACCACCGCTCATTCCCGAAATACCAGAATTTTAAAATACCAGATTCTCAATATACATGATTCTCAAAAAATAACATTTAAATTTCGGTATCGTTGATTATGCTTACCTAATATTTCGAAGCTGGTGATTTGGGAATCTGGTAAAGAGAGTAGTCTGGTATTTTAAAATTCTGGTATTTCGGGAATGAGCGGCTACCACCGACCCTCCCTATAGCCCTGACCTGGCTCCATGTTATTTTTTTTATTCCCCACGGTAAAAAAATCATTACGTGGACGAAAATTTTCGACTGCGGATGAAGCAGTGGACGAATTCAGGGGACTTTTTTGACCTTCCGCAAGAACGGTTTTTTTCCTGTTTTGAAAGTTGGTCTACTCGAATGCATAAGTGCATAGATGTAGCAGGGCAATACTTTGAAAAGTTGTAAATAAAGTTTAATTATATTTCTTTAATTTTTGTTTAACTAAAAAATTTCGGACCGGACCTCGTAGGTATGTTTTATTATTTAAATCCCTAAATGAAGATTTTGCCTTTTAAGGATTACTTTTCCGAATGGAGACCAACGGGACCATAATATCTACTATGGATGTATTAAGGAAGATTTAGAACAAAAAAAAAATGAGTAAAATAATAAAGAGGTACCCACTCATACACGACACGTTCCATTTCAAGGTTTTTAAATTTTTTACTGTTTCGTAAGAACAGTAAAACATATACAAGCACCAAATTGGGTATGATTATATGACAAACCCTGAAGAAAAACCACCAATACTAAAATATACTCAATTGTGAGTTGGGTCGCGTGGATTCGATTCGAAATTGGAATATAATAATATGTAATGTGCGGCAGTACGGAACCCTCGGTGCGCGAGTCCGACTAGCACGCGACCGGTTTTTTTTACAATAAAGGCCTTGGTTTCTAACAACATAATAATACCCAGTAACTTATCGTTTCCAATTTGTCCATTGACTGACCCATTTTGATTGCTTGTAAAGTAAAAGTTTTACCTATAGCATAGGATAATCCCATATTCAGTTATAATGTAATCTTTAATTGAAGGGGCGAGTGGATAAAGGGGGTATGTCACATTTTTTCGGTTTTTAATTTTATGGGGTAGATGAGGTCTTTATATCGTCACGCAACGCGTCACACCTTCAGTTGTCGTATTTTTAGGCGTTAAGAGCCTTAAAGTGAAAATATAAAAGAGTTATGTACAGAAAAACTTATTTGTTTGCATGGATAAAGGAACTAAGGGCACATGACTCCCGATCTTGCTACCAATCACGAGTACGTGTAGCAGATGAAGGTGTTATGTACGAACTTAGCTCCTTTATCCCTGACTTAAGTAACGGGTGACGGATAAATATGGTACTATATCCCAAGAGAAAAAAGAAAACATTAGAGACCAGTTAAAATTTGTTAAACCTGAGTATAGGGTATTTTTATGAGGAAATTCTTCAACATTAAAGATTATTATGTTTCAATAAACACATTATTCCATCACACTTCTTTCATTTACTCCCGAGCATCAATATGAATAAAGGTGTTATGTACATTTATTTAAAAAATTAACCAATATAATGTATATTTTTAGAAGTATAGTTTACTAGTTGTATTTAATTTATCATAGGGCACAATTTATGTAAGTTTCAACATCGTATTCAATCGATTACGTTTTCTACAGCAAAAAAACTTAAAACCGCGATTTACTCGAAATAATGATTTTGTGACATACCCCCTTTATCCACTCGCCCCTTCAATTTATTTACCCTTTCTTTTATAATTACAGGACGTATTTATTTTATTACCTATTTGTGTATGTAGAACAAAGTTTAAAATTGAATGCGTTTCTTATACTAAATCTGACAGCGTGTACCTATTTGGGCGTGGTCCGCCGCGCGGCACAAAATATTTTTTTTTAACACAGTTTTCAGACAAATAATGTATGACAAGTAATATTTTTTATATAGTAAGATAACTGGGCTATTTAGTAGTATTTTTTTTGTGACGCAAATCACCATACTTTTAAGAAAAAATAAAATTGTCGGAAAAAAATATATAAAGTTTTTTTTTTATTTTTGAATTTCTCTTTTTTTTTGTATGGGTGGGTAAAATTTTTGTTCCAGAAATGAATTCCTCGTCCTCGAATTATAAGAAAAAGACACCAAACTTGATATACTTGCTAGATGTATGGAGATATTAAATTTAGAGTGAGGTGCGCCGGATGCACTTTTCCCCCCCCTCCCCTGCCCACCTGCGGGGGGGTACCACTGGGCACCCGGCCTAAATCAGCTCAGATCACCCCCAGGAACACCTGGTCCAAGGGATTTGCTTTGTCTCAAAAATGCAAGGTTCCCTTAGAAATCGGGACCTAAGATCTCCCACTATTATATTAAATTGATTAATTATTGAAATCACATGGCCACGAAGTTTTAAGGCTTTCATTGTACATTAAATCCTATAGAAATGATTTGGGGTATAAAAAACGTAAACAGACCTGCCACCGAGATGTTAAAATATTGACAGAAGAAGCTTTCTTAACATGTAGAGAAAATTGAAAAAGATGTCATAGAGCAAGACGAAATAATTGAAATAGAAGAGCGGTTTATTACAAATACTTCTCTTTCCTCATCGTCCTCAGCAGATGAAGAACAAGAAATGCAAGTAGAATTTTTAGATGAGATTTAAAGTAATTTTTGTGAGGAAAAATGGTGTGTTTATTATTTTATTTGCGAGCATTAATTATTATCCTATACTGGAAGTTTAATGCAATAGACCTTTAGTGTCATATATTTTTTGTTAAAAATCCTAAAAGTATAATAAATACAAATTCGTCGAGTCTTTGACTTCCTAATTTTTTTGAAGTCTGCTAAAAATTATGTTCACAGTATCAATACCGTTTAGTCCAATTTCCCAAGTATTGCCCTCTACAATTTTTTATTTCCCCATTTGCCATGAGATTCTGGTACACCTATACGTAGTCTTTCGAGTAATCGGAAGACCACGTAACACGACATTAGATACAAATAATCTGGTTCAATTTCTTATTTAATGTTTAACATTAAAGTGTGAACTCTACTCTTTCATGTGCTGCGAGTTCAAGTGTTTCAATTACGCAGAGTTTTGTGAAGCTAACTATATTTAAGTAATTAAGATATTTATAATATAGCTTAGAAGTGTCCAATATTCCTGACAGAATTTTGTTTGGTTTGCATTTGTCGTTACAAAATAATCCGCCAAATTAAATGTATGAAAACCACCGTTTTCATAAAATTCTCCATATAAAACAGCAATTTCATAGGTAAGGACCTAATATTATCAGCGTTTCATACGCCAGCCTGGTACTAGTGGTCGGAATGACAATATTCTGTTTATAAATCTATCGTACAGCTCAAGTTATCCATTTTGCTTGTCTACGCTCTTCTGTTGCCAAAAGCTGCAAGTTCAGCTGTTGTAGTACCTTTATAGCTCGTTAAGCTGTATAACAAGCTCTAATTAACGCCTAAATAGTTGCGATGGTCAAATAATTCTATACTCTTATTGTAGCTGCATTGAATTCAAAATGCTTATACTACTGATATGCAGTTAGCCTCTTCTTACACAGTGGTTACTTCGCACAGTGAACTGTTTACTATTCAATATTCCGCCACTCGAGTGACGGCTGTCCCCGCGTTGAATCGTTTATAAGATTAGCACCACTAGTAGGGGTCCCATTCAACAGGGTAAAACAATAGAGGTATGTCCAAAATGAAACCATTCTACTTATAAGCAATAATACCAAAGAATAAGGACTAACTAAATAAATAATGAATGTGAAAATTATGAGTTATGACACATGTTCCTGCTCAACTACGCGTGAATAGTTTTTTTTGTGATTGGAAGTTATACTATAAGAGGGGGGACAATCTCACACCAATTTACCTAGTCCCAAACTAAGCTCTAAGCTTTTACTATGGGTTCTAGACAACGATATAAATACTTATATAGAGAAATATATACTTAAATACATTAGAAAACATCCATGACTCAGGAACAAATATTCGCGCTCATCACTTAAATGTCTGCCCTTACCGGGATTCGAACCCAGGACCGCTAGCTTCGTAGGCAGGGTCACTACCCACTAGGCTAGGCTAGGTCGTGTTTGTATGCTAGGTTCAGTTTTATAATTGTTTGTTTAAAAAAACGACTGACTGTTGAGTTTCTTGCGGCGTTTCTTCTCAGTGGTCTCTGCGAAGCGCTGGTAGATTTCTGACGTGTAAAAGTGCCCGTGCGGCCTACGTAGGTACTGATTAAACATCTTTTATCTTTTATCTTTTTTTAACAAATATCAGAGGCCTATTGACCTATAGTCTCAAACCTGACAATGATATAAATACTTATATATAGAGAAATATATAAATATACTTAAATAAATAGAAAACTAATATTCGCGCTCATCACAGAAATATCTGCCCTTACCGGGATTTGAACTCAGGTCCGCTAGCTTCGTGACGAGGGAACCTATTAGGCTAACGTGTCACAATTACGATTTCCGCCAGGTAATGCAAAATAGCCGTTACAACCGGTTTTAACCGGTTATTTTTATACAAAGACGTCTAGTAACCGGTTACATTGCATTCCCTACTTCCAACCAATGGCAGTTAATCGCGGTGGCGTCTGCCACGACGAATAAATGCTTACCAAAATCATTACCTGATCATTATGATGATGATTAAGTACCCGAAACCGACGAGCGTGCATGACTCGATGTATGAATGTGGAAGAACCGAAATAAATTTGTCAAGATCGTAGCAAGTGGAAAGGAGTGGTCTCTGCCTACCCCTCTGGGAAACAGGCGTGATTTAATGTATGTGTGTATGTAAAAACCTAACCTAGTCACGTCTAAACGTTAGATACCAGATAAAAGATTGATAAAGACTCCAGTAAAAAATATTAGTTTTAACAATTTGGTAAGTCAACAAAGACATTATGACCAGAGCAAATTATGGGAAACCACGCGATTCTCCCAGAACACCATTTATACTAGGTAATTTGCTTAGTTTTACGCATGTTCAACCAATCAGTGTTTTGTTCGACCTACGTCACACGCTTCCGTCTGTTAGGCCGCGGACGAGAGGTCAGCGGAGTGCGGGAGGAATGCCTTTTGCTTGATTAGAGCGCATCGCTCGTACGCCGCTGCCCTCATGGCAGGTATCATAATACAGGCGTGATTTAATGAATGTATGTATGTATGTAAGCTATACAGCAGATATCGACCAAGGCGACTTCTTCAGCTTCGTATCACACCATGGTGCAAGCGTGCTACGTAACCGAAGAGGTCAAAATGATCTGCACTTGTCTCTATTGTCAAGGGAATAAGTCTAGATCTCTTTGAGTATGTGGCTTAGCGTTAAAAATGACTTAATTTTTCAATAAAATACAGAATCTTTCCATGCGGATCTTCCGTTGGATCTTCGCAAGTTGTTTTTATTACACATTGTCTTACACCAGACATTGATTAGATTACATAATAGTAGATTGTTCAACAAGGGATTAAAATAAGCCATAATGACGCGAGATGTTTAGCCACACAAGCGGAGCGAAATCGAGTGTCATTATGGATGTTTAGTCTCGTGTTAAATTCTTCTTTTCACTTTGAATGCTAGGAAAAAACGAAGTTATACATATACAAAATTACAGTATTGATTATAACAAAGTTTCTTACAAAATTGTTTAGCGGTTTTTTTTTGTTGAAAAGTGACGCTTTAAATGCTTGCATATTTAGCCAACAGATTCAAACTTGAAAAGTATTTTATAACTAATTGGACCATGCATAATAAAATGAATAATCCTTAATTTAATTAAATAGTAATCATTAATAGTGTTTCACGAAATTAAATCGTTATTTTTTATATTTTTTCTCAGTTAACATTTTGAGGTTATTTCCACGCTCAAAAGATGGTCCATACACAATCACTGAACATGGCGATAATCCTCCATTCACAAACACCGTGATTGGCTGTTTAGGAGTTTCCAAAATAAATTAAAACAATATTACTTTAGTCCCTAGAGATTAATAAAGAGTTTTAGTCTTGATGTGCAGAGACTAAACCCAACATTTTAAGAGCATGAGAAGTGAAAACTATATTACTGTTCAATTACTATTGGAGAAAGACTATTTCCCTTTGATTGTGAATAAAAAATAAGATTTTCCAGACGAACCTCATATCTGTTTTTTTTCGTAAATTACATGTATTTTATAGGACAAAGTTTCGAAAAAAAAACAAAATGTATCTCTTTTGCAATGTGTATCCCTATTGTTATTCTGCTTAGCTAGTTTTGATGCTGACTGTACGTGGCATAATATACGCATGTTAAATATGGGGTTACCAATCATGCTTCAACTACTACTTATACAGGGTGCCTCTGACCGTGGGGCAATGTAATGATCGCTTCTGCTCCTCAAATGCAGCTTCTTTTGTTCCGTTTAGGTTCACTTCGTCCACATGACCATTTCATCCATATTCCCATATTGTCCTTTTCCCATTTCGTCCACAACCCCACTTCGCCAACATTCCGAGCTTAACTAACACGCGTAAAGTAAAATCAGATGTATAATAAAATGTGGACGAAGTGGGAATGTGAACGAAATGGGAATATGGACGAGATGGGAATGTTAATAAAACAGGAAGTGGACGAATCGGGAATTGATGGTGGAAGAAATGGGATTTCTGACGAAGTAGGAATGTAAATGAAATGGGAATGTGGACGAAGTGAACCTAAACGTTTTGTTCCTACGACTTTGAAAATAACTTAATTTTCAGTGAGTTACACGTGATTAAACTTTACTAGTCAATCAGTGAATTGAAAACGTTAAGATACCATCACACGTGTCTCTTGGTACACAGGTGGGCCGGGTACTATTTAGTTTGTATGAAACCAAATTACCAATATTTTTTAAGTAGTAAAACAAAAGAAGCGGCATTTCTGGAGTAGTATCTATCCTTCATGAAGGTAGTAAAATATAGTGGTCTCGGCCCAGAATATATGTTTTTTCCATTCGGCGTCGAGACCCTTGGTCCGTGGGGTCCTAGCGCTCGAAGCCTCTTCAAAGAAGTTTCGAAGAGGCACATTGACGTCACGGGAGACCGAAGAGCTGGCAGTTTCCTCGCTCAACGTATAAGTTTAATCATCCAGCGAGGAAATGCTGCCAGCACCTTTGGTACAATGCCGCAGGGGCCATTCCTAGATTTAATGTTTTAGTTAATTTATATATTTAGAGTTAGTTTTATTTAATTTTAGTTTTCTTTTTCAGTTATTGTGTTATGGTTGTTATATTATTTTATGTAGTTTTTCATTAATTACAAACATACTAACTCCTTCAATTTGAAGCCCCAAGTTGAAATACACCCTATACATATTCTATAGCCGTCTTCTTTGCTATTACGACAGAGTAGATATTTTCATCTCGAACGTAAAATCTCGTGTGCCACGAGAATAGGGGCCACATGTTTGTATCCAATTTAACTTGACCGATTGCATTATCTCATCGGCTTTCAATTCATCCGCTATTGTCTGTATTTTCTATTGAAAAATTGCATTAGTTTGGTTAATTTTGTTTAAAACATAGTTGTATTTGCCGTGTGGTTGCCGGCTAAGAATAGTACCACTTCATGTCTTCCTGTGGAAGTCGTAACATACGACTAAGGGATTCAAGGCTTGTAGTATTATATAGAAAAATAAATAAAATGTCTACGCATTTTGGAATATTGCCGACTTTTGACCACAATACTCAGGCCTGGAAGACTTTTAAAGCGCGTATATCGCAGTGGTTTGTGGCAAACAACATTGATGCGGAGACGGATGAGGCAGGCGAGAAGCGCCGGGCGATATTTTTGAGCACACTCAGTGACGGTACTTATAAAGCTTGCTTCGGATTTAGCGTTACCGAAAGAATTGCAACAAGTGCCGTATGAAGATTATACAGGGTGGCCAATTTGGAGGTATACAACTTTTTTTTGCCGCCATTTTGTTTTGGCGGTAAATATGACAGTTGTTGCATGAAAATTACTTTGAGTAGATATGGCAAATTTGTTATGGATCGTTTTACGACGGAACAACGTGTCACACGGCACGAGCCACAATAAAAACATTAAAAAGAACGTTTCCCGGTCGATTAATTTCGAGAAACGGTGACATTGATTTACCCCCAAGATCGCCTGATTTAACAGCCCCTGACTTTTTTCTGTGGGGCTATCTAAAGGAACGTGTCTATGCTAACAGGCCAATGAACCTTCAGCAATAAAAAAAAAAATTCAAGACACAGTCACTGAGATAACGCAGGAAATGTTTGAAAATGTGATGAAAAACGCAATGAAAAGGGTTAACATCTGCTATGCTGCTAGAGGTGGACATTTGTCTGACATTGTTTTCCATGTTTAACTGCCAGCTCTAAATACTACATTTAACAAGGAAAACTTAAAAAAAAAAAAAAACATAGAATAAAATTACAAAACTAAAGTGTATACCTACCTGTTATTTGGCCAACAACAGTAGTACAGGGGTACTACTGTTGTTGGGGAGCCATTTCGTCCCTAAAGTTTTAGGATTCAGCGACCGTTATAAATTTTATTCGGCTGTTCAACAACAAGGAGAATCGCATACTCAGTGGGCTGCAAGGTTGCGCGGCCTGACGGCAGAATGTGCCTTCGCTGACATCGAAGAAGCGCTACGTGATAGATTCGTCATGGGATTACTGCCGGGCCGGGAGCGTGACAAACTTTTTTCACAGGACCTCAAGGAGTTAACTCTAACTAAGGCGGTGGAGCGGGCGAGCGCTGTGCGCGGGACACCAACAACAACACACTAACAAGTCGCACTGCGAGATCAAAACTGGCCAACCTTGAAAATTGAATCCGGCCGACCCCATTTTATTAAACTTGAAAAGCTCACCCTAACTTCAATTTACATATTTGAATAAAGCAGGTTTATAAGAAAACACTCGAATGTATACACGCCGATAACAGAAATAAGAGGGTCATTATTCGAGCGTTTCAACCGCCTCAATTTTGTGGACATATTTTTGAAGAATTGTGCGTATATTTTGATGCCGTTTTTAAATATTTGTTAGATGACCGGTAAACTTAGATACCTAACAAGAAACGAAATCGTAATCTACAGCCATTTCTTCAGTTTGACCACGAAAGTAATTCGAAACAAACGCCCGAATGAATGAATGATAGGAATGTTATTAAACTAAAATTACCATTTTCTAGATTAATATTAATATCCAGCCCTCGTCACAACATGATTAAAATATACAACTGCCAAATTATATAAAAAACCTAGATGGACCAAATATGTTTACTAAACAAATAAAATTAATCTTGATTAACAAATGTAACCTATAACCCAGGGGTCTTCAAACTTTTTGACTAAAGGGCCACACTGCACTTAATATAAATTCGTGCGGGCCAAGACTTTGTTTCAATGGTTGGTCATCAGTAAGTATTGCCCGGTAATACATTAGTATTAGTTAAGTAGTCTTAGTGTTCAGGGGGTACCTAGATAACGCATAAGGAATGGACTTAGTGTTGATTATGTTCATGAGCGGCTATGATTATGTTCAATTACCATGAGGGGCGGGTTTTATAAAACTAATTTCTAGTTATTTGAAGCTTTATAAAATCGAGCACACTGGTGTGCAAAGCGTACAGGCCGCACGCTAATCCTGTTCTGTCAAAACATGAATCGAGACGCATGATATAGGTGAGAAACATACATTATTTACTTTTAACTTCATATTCGGTGTCCACTTATGTGAGAGGGACTTAGAGAAAACGACTTGCCATATTATACTGCAGTTCGCTGCCTTAGCTGTGGAAAAGATTTGTCGAGTTTTTTTAAGATCCGAGAAGGTAATGAAATTTTTTTAAACGATTTTTCGTCGATTAATCGGTTTTTTGCTGAGTTGCGAAATGATGAATAGCTGTGGTGATAATCTTTCCGCGGGCCAGATTAGATGGGCTCGCCGGCCGGACTTGTACCGCGGGCCGTAGTTTGGCGACCCCTGCTATAACCTAAACGACTTTTTTAATGTGAACTATTACTAATGTAGATTAAGAATAAGTAGAATTGTATATGTAGTTTAGAATAGTGCCACTCCGTATCTTTCCGTGGATGTCGTAAAAGCCGACTAAGGTAATAAAGGCGTGTAGTACTGTTAGGCGATGGGCTTGCAACCTGTCACTAATACACTGGTAAACATCTTCGCCTAAGTGTGCAAAATGTGGTTACAGAATAATCAAAAAGTTTTTATAGTTGTTGGAAATTCTGTAGCTCTGCCTACCCCACTCTGGGAATAAAGGCGTGAGTTTATGTATTTATGTCTGTATGTAGAATATAGTTTTAATGATTACTGCAATAAGTGGACCTCATACATCTTATTGCTAAGATTGTGATAATGTGCAATAAATAACATATAAAAAAAAAGATAAAAGATGTTTATTCAGTAAAAAATTATAAAAACATATAAGGAAGGAAGTAAATAAGGATATTTCAATAGATAGCCCTGTCGAGTTGCTGTGCCTTTGCAGGGCGTAACATGCATACCTGTCTGTAGTTCCATCTAATGTAGGTAAACGAAATGTGACACGCAACAAAAGATTTTGAATTTGAATTTGAAAACAGCAGTTACTCAAAATACAACTGTATTTAAAAATCAACTTTAATACAACTTGTATGAAATTGAAACAAAACTAGCAAGGATTGTGAGTTAAGACTGTTATGATCTAGCAGTGCAAAGTGTTGACAACGGTAAAAATATGGGTTAAACAATGGTTGACTAAGGCCTGTATTAATAAACTCATCTTGGCTGAGATGCGCGTCACAAGATACGTCAAAGTAAACGTCAAACCATAGAAGACTGTCATTTTTGACACATCTCGAGACGAGCATTAGAGTTGAGATTAGTTGATTAAATACGGGCCTAAGACATGTTGAGAATAACGTGTAAATTTTGAGAATAACGTGAAAAAAAATAACCGTCCCCTGTTCACGTGTTTTTGCGTATTCCATCAAAGGAGAATGACCATATTTGTATGGGAGTTGGATCAAGTGCTGCCTAGAATGAACTCATCCATTATATTCCTTAGACTAACCCTAGAGGTAAAGTAGAGCGCTTCAAGATCTATCCAGGGAGTTGGGAAAATAGCCGTTTGTTGAAAACTAAATCATCAATAGTAGTGCAAGTTTTACTCTACAATAAAACTTGTATTATTGAGCAGAGACGATACATAGCATCTTGTGAGAGTGCGTTGTACTTCCGGTCTTGTATAAGCCAATCACAAGCCGTTTCCGGTTTAACTACAGCCAATCACCGGTCTTTTCCGGTGGCGCGTTTTTGTGTCAAGTGGTCAGCCCAGGTGTTCTGCAAGCTGCGAATCTTACCTCATAAAGTCTCTCACCAGGAGGCCTTATTTGGATGCTATGTATCGTCTCTGCTCAATAATACAAGTTTTATTGTAGTGTAAAACTTGCACTATTATCGGCATGTGACGATGCATAGCATCTTGTGAGAGATGTGTTTGTTTGCTCCTGGTGACCACGGACGACGCTATGTGACACTTGGAATTACTTCAGAGCTAGACAGGAATTTGTGTGACACTTGAATTGGGTAGTTAGGCTTATCGCGAGATAAGTTAAGTAGACGTTGTAATAGCAAATAATAATAATAATATTCAAGCACATAATCAACATATTTATTAACTTGACTTTTACATCATCTGAAATACGATTAATGTAATCAACACGCTGAACCAGATTAATTTAACTTCTACATAAGAGGCTCAAACTGTGATAAAAGATTACCACCTGAAAGGGTCCCAATAGCTCTACCTATAATCTGTTTACAATAATGCTTAGCGAAGGTGTTTCCCTACGCCAATTACCTCGAGCCAATATTTCCTCAATCGGGATATTTACATGCCAGTTAAGGGAAGCCACAGCCGATCTTACGCTACCTGACGATGCTTGGATGCCGGCGTCCCTTAATTAACACATAGTTTTAACCCAGTTACCGATCATAGTGCGCGACGCGGCTTTGGCGTGACCGTTAACCGTGATAAACAAAGCATCTTTACATTCTGGTCCCCGTCTCTGCATACTTAACTCTATTACTTTCCTTATCCAATAAACGGGACAAACATTGAAATCGCTATGCTTTAAGAGCTTCCAACCTGACTGCCTATACGACGCTGTATCTGTTTTCGAGCCAAACATTGGAATCAGAATAATATGGCTGTCACTATCGGTAAAATAATCAGGTGAAATCTTTAAAAGTGTGAGATCGTGTACGCGTCTACCTGAAGCCAATAATAAAATACACGCTAATCTACGGGAAGCTTCAAATAAAGTTACGTTCGTAGGATTATTAGACTAGCCATTCAATGAGATCGCTGGGATCCCAGATTGAAGGTTTAACTACTTTTGGCCTGTGAAGAGAAATAGCTTTTAACATGTGCTTCACTAAAAAATGCGAATTTAAATCTTCATTACAGTACATCTAGGAAAATGTAACAATTACAGATTTTGTGTAATAAAATTGTAGAATATGCAAATTTTTCTTCCAAACATAAATGGGCAAGGTATTTAGCTAACGAATTTCCGTTTAACGATTTAAAATCAAGATTATTCTTAGAACACCATTTTATTTAACCAACGAATCCAAGCCGGTTTATATGTTCTTAAAGTGGAATCTCGCCAGCTTGTTTTAAAAAGTAATTTTTCATTTTCAGACCAACTGCTGGTCATTTGACCCCAGCCCCAATCTTCCATACTAACAGTACCATGTTCTGGACTTGCTGGGGGGTAGGCCTGTACTCTGATCGATTAGGAAAGACTCCAAGTTCCTGATTTTCATCGGTTTGCAAAGCGCTCGGCAACGAAGGTCGGGCAGCTAATAGGCTTTCTTCCAAAGTGGTGCGACTATTTCCTAGTAGTCGCACCGTTCCCTGGGCCGAGTTTAGATGGTGTAGTACTCGTGAAATCAGACTCGGAGGTGGGAAAACAAATGCGAGCTGATACCGCCATATCCGACTGAACGCATTGATGAACTGCGCTGCTGTGACTCTTGGGTCCCTGGTCACATATTTCTTGACTACCTTGGTGTATTTCGATGCAAACAAGTCTATCTGAGGGGTAACGAATCTGTGGAATACCTTCTTGAGGGCTGGATTCAGTAGATGCCATTCCGTCGCTTGTTTGCCCCTGGATAATCGGTCGGCTATGTCGTTGTACTTGCCAGGCAGTAATAATGTGGTTCCCAGTTGGTCCAAGAGACTCAATAATTGGTACGTTAGGTTCAGTAGTGGTGCTGACCGCGTCCCCCCCTCGTTTCGTATGTATGCAACCACCGTCCGGTTGTCTGTTTGGAGAATAAGTCGACGATTCTGTAACTGATGCCTGAAGTGACGGATCGCTACGATTATGGCGAACATTTCTTTGCAATTGCAATGCCATTTCATTTGAGCCTGCTTCCATCTTCCTGACGCAGCTTGATCGTCCATTTGGGCTCCCCAGCCGTAGTCCGCTGCATCTGTCGTAAGGAAGTGATGAGCTTGAGACTGATGCAGGGCACTTTTCGTAAAGCCACTGCGCATTGAGGTAATCCACCACGAGAGATCCTGTGTCACCTGAGATGGTATTGATACACGCTGCCGTGACGGAAGTTTTATCAGAGTTCGCGAATGTCGCTGAAGTTGTCGGCAGTGAAGCCTTCCTCTTGGAGTGACGAAATTCGCAAAGTTGAAGGTTCCGAGAAGTATCTGGGTTTCTTTCATCGACATTTTTCCTCTCTCCAGGGCTTTTTCTGAAATGGAAACGATGGAAGCGATCTTGTTTTGAGGAATGCCCGTGGAGTTCATCCTGGTATTCCATACTAGTCCCAAGTATTCTACCTCTTGAGATGGTATCAGAACCGATTTTTTGTAGTTGATTGTCCATCCCAGTCGTTCTAAGAGCCTTGTGGCAGTCTTTACCTGTGTCTTCAGTAGACGCTCTGACTGATTCACAAGCAGGAAGTCGTCCAAGTAGACAATGACCCTCATGTCCTGGTCTCTCAGTATCCCTGCCACCCAATTGGTTAAGGTTGCAAAGTTCTTGGGGGCACATGAAAGACCGAATGGTAAGCTCGTCATCTGCAGTACTTGATGATTGTAAATCAGCCGCAAGAAACGACGATGGCTTTTCGCAATGCTCACGTGAAAGTAAGCTGATGACAGGTCTAACTACACCATCCAATCGTCTCTTTGCAGAAAGTGCGGTATCTGGTGATGAGAGATTAATTTGAACTTCTTTGGGACTATGTGAGTGTTTAATCGTTTTAGATTGAAAATTGGCCTGTCGGGGCCATCGCTTTTCTTTGCCAAGAACATCGTCGAGAAAAAACTGGGGCCTAATTGATTCTGATCTGGCACTTCCAACACCCCTTGTTTCAATAAAGTGTCTATTTGGTGAGACATTTCTTGAGTCCTCTTCGTTTCGAACCGCTGAAGGATTAGAGGCGTTGGATGTACCAGAGTAGGCCTGTAGGTAAATGGCAGACGCATTCCCATAATTATTTTGAGAAGAGCCTTCGGAGCTCGAAGCATCTGCCACTGCTTGCGATACGCTCGCAGGCAGCCTCCGTAAAACTGGTGTGGTTTCGAGTCAACTGTGATGCGGCTTTCTACCGCGCCCCCCCTCCTTTCTGAACGGCTTTTTATCTTTTTGATTATTCCCGTATCTTTGAAAACGGGTATAGGGCTTGGTTTCTTTACCTTTCGCGTCATATCCTTTGGTAGGAAAAAACCGAGAAAAGTTTGCCGAGTTATGAGAAGGCCCCGGATTCGCTTCAGATTTTTGAGTAGGCTTTTTCTTATCCTTGTCTAAATTAAACCACGGGCGCACCCATTTATCAATCCCACCAGTACATTTTATAAATTCTCGCAGCTGAGATTTATCAAACATAGCTTCGGAACTCGGAGGTATCTTACGCAAACCCTCACGAAGTGCTTTATTGGGAATTTCTGCCAAGATACGCTCTCGGCGGTTTTCTATACATTCGGCCCGCTTTCCGCAAACGAGCTGCATGACTTCCTCGTCAGTTTTGTGGTACTTTGACGAAGATGTAAAAAGATCCGTAATTTTATCGAAAACACTTGAGGATGTCAGAGTGGTTTCCGAGGAAGCTGTCCAGTCAACAAAATGTTGTAGGTGTTGATTAAAATACTCTCGCTGAGATAAGAGCGCATTGCATATCGCTGCTAAAGATCGCTCAGTGCTTGCGATGTAGTCCTTTCCCTTGACAAATTGTCTGAGTTCGTCGTTGACTTCGAGTTCCACGAAACCAGGGAATGCACCGTGCGCTTTTAACGCTTCCGTATATCTAACGTCCTTCCAATCAGGACTGCAAAATTTTTGAAGCTGTTCGAGTCGTTTTAAATGTTCAGGGTTAGCGCGAGGGGTTTTAGGATCTTTGACAGACGTGTTTACGACATCGAGCTCAAGTTTACGCGTAGGGACGGTAATAGCCGCCGGTCGGCGAAGACAACACCCACTTATAGAGGGTTCCGGTTCATTTAAAGGAGAATGCCCATATAATGCCTGGAATGTACAGAGATAACCTATATGCCAAAAAACATGTTATAATTAAATATAAATATACTCATTAAATTGAAGTCTAATAATGATGGGAGTAATATGCACATTATTTATAGACTTTTACTTGAACAGTCATCGCTCAAACGATTTTATTTCGACCTACCCTCATGTTCACTCGTATCTGCAATATTATAAATGGCGTGAGACGTCACTTCCATATAAATGACACTATGATGCTAAGGTGCTGGTAGACGTTATACCTATATTGTTTTCGTTTAGTTTAAATAATGAGCAGTGCTCAGCATTGCATTAATTGCAATATTAATGTTACGCAATTATCGCGTCATCATTTATTATTGCAAAATAATGAAGTGCGTCAACTAATACAGGAGTGGATAGCACCACAAACCGGTAAGTTGCAGCCTACCATTTATACTTGTATTTCTTTAAACTATTTATTTATGCAATAAACTAAACATAAGCTCAAATGCTTTTCTTACGTAATAAATATTGGTATAGTTATAGTCGGCCAATGACTTCAGCACACTCAGAACCTTGTCATTGTCATTGCCATGCCTGTCATTTAGTTTTCAGTTTGAAGTTTATTATGACAAGGCACTAAAGTGCTCAACATTTTTGGTGGCCAAGTGTATTTATTCTGATCTAATATACTAAACGTCTAAACGTCTTAATTCGGTTTGAAAGAGTTTGAGATGAAAATTGTCTTTGTCTATTTGCATAAAAATAACAGCGTTTCACCAACTTTTTGAGTAATCACTAAAAGAGTTTTCGGAACTTACAATTTCGTAGCATATTTTGGTGTATAATTGGTTCTTGTACACCTCAGGCATTTTTTTGTAGGAGAGATGGGCATTCCCCTTTGGGGGCAATTGTAGATTGGTTATTGGCACCGCTCCGGGCAACACAGACGACGTATTCGGGATCGGTTGTGAGGTATACGAGTTTTGTATAAACAAATTAGTAAGGACACCAATTTGGTGGACCAAAACATCAAAATTAGAATTGTGCACCTCACCGCGCTTTCTTCTTTTTGCTTTCCTGTTATCGTCCTCCGATGATGAAGAACTCGTACTCGTACTCGTCGTCGCGTGCCGCTTTCCATCTCGTTCTCTGGAATGTGATCAAAATGCCGCACAGTATCACATTCATCACTATCAGTCATATTGCTGATTGATTGTAAGCATTAAAAGCAATATGTTTTTATCAACAATTAAATAGTTAACTTCGAGGGTAGTTATTAGTAACGAGAAAATAGCTAAATAGCTACGAGTTAAAAATAAGTAAAGGCAAGTAACGACGCTATGAGGTAAGGTTCGCAGCTTGCAGAACACCTGGGCTGACCACTTGACACAAAAACGCGCCACCGGAAAAGACCGGTGATTGGCTGTAGTTAAACCGGAAACGGCTTGTGATTGGCTTATACAAGACCGGAAGTACAACGCACTCTCACAAGATGCTATGCATCGTCACATGCCGATAATTATTAGATTGTCGACTGCGCCGAGCGTACGCCGGATGTACAGTGGCGCCCTCATTACTTTTATTATGTTTTCTAATAAACTAAAGTATTTTCTTGAAATTGGATGGTTTGTTTTTGTACTACAACTTATAGGGTATATTATATAGTTTAATAACAATTCACCTTTGAGTTATAAACTTAACGGAAAAAAGTGGCCACCTTTTTCCCGTTAAGCTGACTTCTCAAAGGGTAATTGTTATTAAAGTTTGTTACGTATCCCATAAATTGTGTTTTTACTTGCACTACAAAAACATTTCGTCTGATTCCAAGGAAATTCTTTAGTTAATTAGAAAACCCAATAATAGTAAGTAATGAGGGCGCCACTGGACGCTCGGCGTTTGCTCGGCGCAGTCTAAACCGAGGGATGAAAGTGATCAATTGCAGCCCGTCATATTTCGGCTGCACGAGCGACAGCGAGTGCGTCTATAGTTAAAACACTCTACTTTTCATTTCGATTATGAGGAAAGTAAAAAAAAGAGTAAAGAGCCATAAACTGTCGATTCATCGTTACGATCATCATGATTGCATAGGTTTTTGTTGCGATTCGTTGCGATCGTACAAACAAATCGTACTGTGTATGGGGCCCTTTATCCAAAACTTGCTGGTGATTGCGGTGGTCGCCCGCCACTCGGTAGTCCTGCCACCGCAACAAATTAGCGGGGCCGTTTCGACTACTCTTTCCAAAGTTTCAAAGAAATATGCATACCTACTAATTATTAATTAATAGTAGTTACCTAATTATGAAGTAGCCAACATCACCCGCCGAATCAGCAAGCCGCGGGCCTAGTATCTCGTGTCAAATGTGGATAAAGCATCCGTCACTCTCATTCTTATTCACGTGTCAGAAGGTGACACATGCATTATCCAAACTTTATCACGCGATGAACGCAGGCAATGGGCCGATTATGTTGGCCGCAAAAACGACGCCATTGGAGCCGTCGTGTTCTTGAGTGAAGACCGCGTCTCAGCAAACGTGGGGGACGCCCTGAGCCTGAGACCCTGGCCAAGATGAAGTACGCTATCGTTTCTTCGTGTCACCTTAGTCACGCGATTGGTTTAAAAACGAAACTAATAGAAACGCTAGTTAGCGTAATGCCTCTTGGCTGAGGCCTCTGGGGCAAGATCGAGCGATGAATATGCGTAAATGGGTCGGTGTAGGTCGCGTGATTATGTGATAATTCTGTTTTTCATGATTATCATCACCATCGCCATCGTCATCGTCATCGTCGTCATTATCAGCGTAGAGTAGTGAACTTTAAACACAAGGTTTAAAACTTTATTCATTTGTTTGTCTAAAAACAGAATAACTGTACTAATTTGGAGTGGCTTTTGTCCTGCAGTGCACTAATTCGGGCTGATGATGATGAACAGTTAGAATTACCCATCAGTCAAGTAAGATCTCGACGATCACGGCCTTAAAAAAAATTGTGTGTTTAATAATAAAACTTCACATGATGAACAGTTATATTTCAAACATACACACATTGAGATTTAATTACATCCAGATTTTATAATAAAAGATTTTTACTGTAAATAAACGATGTTATAATAATACTCGTTTTATACGAGTATTATTAGATGTAGTCGAGGAAAGCATTAATTGAGATTGCAATAATGTATTTTAGTGCTTTTACAGCATTCTATGGTACTTTTAGCCATATAAACTAGGTCCTAGTCAGGCCCCTAACCACCCATTCCCCGAAAAAAGCCTTGAAAAGGACCTCTCGAATTATAACCCACTAAAAGAATAACAGTATCTAGATGTTTGTTAAACTTATATAAAGGGAACCACAAAAAACTCAGGTGTGTTATTCTCTCAAAAACAACGGACGGTCGGACGAACAAGCAAAATCGCAGTGGCGAGTTTAAGTAGTCCCGTCAGAGCGAACAAAATATATTTTCTGGTCCTAATAATATCCATTAAGTATATTTTTTTGTTAGTATGAAGTGGGTAAGTACATTTATGTTTCCAAATAGTTTTTTTTCTTTGCGGCGGTAAAAAAAAATGTCTTGCTAAGGCCGGTCAGGCAAAAAAGTGGGGAAAATCCAAACTGTGGGGCAAATTTTGGCATTATTTGTATTGGCATAATAGTACTGTCTCATAGTAATGCTTTGGCATACAACTTTTTTGGCATATTACGCTATTAGAATAATTTCAGTTCGACTAATTTGTATAAAGCATAAATAGCATTTATATCTAAAATATATATATATATAGCATAAATATCAAAAAGTCATAATAATTGGTACAATTACAAAATGCATAACTGTTAAATAAAACAATACATGCGTATAGATGGTTATTGCACATCGCTATTTCGGCTAAAAGGAATTATGCGTAACAATATTATTACAAATAATATTATATTTACAATGGAGAACCATATGATTTAGACCTTGGACATTGGACATTTTTACTTAAAGAGAGATTTTCCTCAAAGTTTCTAATTACAAACATTCATCAAAGATCTTTAGTAACCTACTTAACAAGTACCGTAAAATGTTCCCTCCCCCTTACTATACTTCACTCCCCCCCTCCATGGTTATATTGAGGTTATCTGTATTGTAAATCATTCTATTGCTTTCGCTCACTTTTTGGCTGGATGTATACATCAATTATTTTCAGCAAATTCGTCATAAAGGAGCAAAGAAGGAACATTTTACGGCAGACATATTTCCCGTATGTCAAGTGCACATCACAATATTTAATACATTATGTTCCTTGTAGTATAGGTGAAAAACTTAAGTAAGTGACCAGTTGTATGTAGTTAAGTTAATAATTAATTATATAAATATTTAATATGAGTTGAACATATTAATAACATAATGCACATTTTTTTACCTCAATCACTCGCCAGTTCGTCATCCTCACTTTCATCAGTGGACTGTACAGAAACATTTGATTTGAATGCATACATTCAATTCTTTTAATGTGTCGAGAAGATGTTTTTTCGGTACACCACATATTTAATGACCAATGGTTTTGGTGTTGATAAACAATTTTAGTCTTTATCGAAAACCTCTTGGAAATGTTTGTACAAATTACACAAAACTCTTTTCGTTCCCTACCAAATTCAGGTAATAGTGCCATATTAATTTGTCAAGCTGAATTCAAAATCGATGTTTTACAATTTACTAAAAAAACTAGGTCTTTATTACAATACAATCGTATCTACAATTCAAATTTAAAAACTAAACTTATTTTAATTAAAATAAAACTAAGCTACTGAAAAATTAAAGATTAAAATAAAAATCACCACTACAAAAAGAATACCCCCTCTAGCAGGTCCGCGCGCGGCATAGTCCCTATAACACTGGCTGCATTACCTCTCTGGATAGCTAGGCCAATCCTTTGGGAGAGGTAAGAACCAGCTCTAGTATCTCCGGAGGCGTCTATGAGCCGGGATGATAGGGCCTTTATAAAACTTTTCATATCGGCTGACCAAGGTCCCATAGTCTCTACTGCAAGCGCCATAAATTCGTAATTATTTAATAAAGATGAATATTTGCGGCGCTTGATTGTTTGGGCCTGATCAGCTGCTGCACCGGCTCGATTACGGGTTGACTGTACGTGGGAAAGGGCGAATGTGTCAACACATGTCGCGTCCCACACCAGTGCCCTACCCAGTTTCGACGGCACTAAAGTAGCTCCGTCTGGTCGCTTGCCATCGTCTCTATGCAAACCTGCTGGTTCCAGGACAGCTGGTACAGAGGCAGTGGCAAGCGAACGACGGATCAGATCATTAATTGTGCCGTGGCGGTACAAACGGCCGGCACTTCTAGAGCATGAAAGGCCATGTCGACCCAGCTCACTCACTCCCTTCCCGCACGAGCAAGTATGAGGTTCACATATTCTAGCTCCAAGCCGCAAGCTTATTGCAATGTCCAATTTACTTCTGTGGTAAACTGTAAGTAGGTATTATTATTTATTCATCAACGACGCAAAAAATACGAAGACAATTACTCGATATTGACAAATATTTATTATGTTATCATGACAATAGAATCATGTGGACAGGAATAATCAAACTTGAAAGATAAGCAAATAATGACTTTGCAAACCATACTATATATTACAAATTTCAAAAATGGAATCTCTATTCGCACACATTACTCACACATACAACAGGTGACTTACTTTAGTTTTTCACCTATAGGTAATACTTATATTTCTAAGGTTATGCAATGTACCTCTATACTACTGACACCTAATCTATACTACTGACACTTAATCTATACTCTACTCTCTAATACTATTCTATACTAATATGATATAGAGCTAAAGTTTGTGACGTTGAAAGTGGTAATCTTAAGAAACGCTTTAAAAAAACCTTTTACCAGTAGAAAGCCACGTTATTTGTGAGTGCCATAGACTAAATATGAAACCGTAGTTTTTTATTGCCTTAAGAAGTGGGCAAAGGAACAGCTATTCAGTAATATTATTGTGACATTGTAATTTGTGTTATCTGTACATTCTCTTCTCCTCTCTCTCCTCACGCCTGCTTCTTCCCACCTTCTACTAATGAATACTATACATATATATTATTATATATTATTAACAATTTATTATGTAATATTTAAGTAGTTAAAACGGGATTACATTTAGCACCTAGGTTACTTATGAGGCCTGATAATATTTTTTTATTTTTTATGATTACTTTTTTATTTTTTATTTTTATTTTCTATTTTTTATTAACAATACAATTATGTAATATTTAAGTAGTTAAAAGGGAAAAACATTTAGCACCTAGGTTACTTATGAGGCCTAATATTTTTTTTATTTTTTACTAACAATAAATTATGTAATATTTAAGTAGTTAAAAAGGAATTACAATTAGCACCTAGGTTACTTATGAGGCCTAATAATTATTTTTTATTTTTTATGATTACTTTTTTATTTTTATTTATTTTTTTTGTTTTAACAATAAATTATGTAATATTTACGTAGTTAAGAGAGGATTACATTTAGCACCTAGGCTACTTATGAGGCCTAATAATTATTTTTTATTTTTTATTATTACTTTTTTATTTTTTATTTTTGCTTTTTATTTTTTTTAAACAATAAATTATGTAATATTTAAGTAGTTAAAAAGGGATTACATTTAGCACCTAGGTTACTTATGAGGCCTATACTAACAAAGAATTTTTGGAAATTCAACATGGAGGCGGCAAATTTCAAAAAGTAGGAGTCGGAACTAAAATACTTGTATACTATTCATTTTCAGCAGATTCTTGAATGTGACGGCGGTCCTCATTCGATGCTATTCATTCCTGGAAATAAAATAAAGTTTGTAAATTACAAAACAATCGGACAAGTACGAGTCGGACTCATCGTCTCATCGTGTCATGTGCGGAACCCTCGGGCGCACCTAAGGTTCCGCACATGACACGGTTAACTCAATTCAAAATTATACCATTGTTCCTTGCATAGAGGCCTTGTTTTTATGAGATTTTAGATTTTCCCCTGTACTTGTAATAGGCATAAGACGGTACTACTTGCCAGATTTTATAGTTCTAAGTCACCGGAAAATACCCTATAAACTTTGATTGGATGGCGTATATTTTTTTTACCTACAAGGGATTTGAGTATATGGTTTTAATTTCAACTCGATACCTTCTTTCTTGACAGACCGACGGACCCTAAAAATGACAATAACTGTCAGACTAGTGAGTCAGTGCAGGAAGATACATTGGAGTAGAAAAACGCGGTAACTAAGATAAACCTCCTGTAGTCATATCAACCTTATTATTAACAACATAGAATTGAATCTGCTATGGTGATTGAATTTAAGATACTGCTTATAGGCTTAGAAGAGCAATTAGGATTGACCAAAAAATAATAGTCACGGTTATTATTCGAAAAATAGGAAATTTTAAGACACCAATTTCATTAATTTTGTATTTGACCCAATAGTTTTGTTTTAATATCTTTATTTATTTAGCAGACATTTTATGGATGACATGATTATTTTAAATTTGGGATGGCATTTTCTAATAAATTACAACAATTAAATATTATCCAATGAAAAAAAGTGATTGTAATAGTGTACGTGTATTAAAACATACTATTTCAAGCTGTTTTCGCCTAACCCGTAAATGCACCTAGGAGAGCATCAAGCCGAAAACGAAAGTCAAACAAAGGTTAAATATACTTTTGTCGAAATATCCAAAATAAATAAATATTTCAAAAACTTAATAAATGCAGAACGGCTTTAAATCCCTAATCCTCGAAATAATTTTCAAGTTGGAGTAATTGTAAAAATATGAACAAACCCAATTGTCTTACGAGTTACGACCGTGGCCTGCTATTCTTTGTGTTTTCGGACGCCATTGCCTTTCTTGTCTTCTGGATTGTATGTATGAACTATAACTGTTAATCTACGATTTGGACGTTTTATTCGCGGTGGAAGTTTCCGCTTTGGAATCGCAGGTACGAGAAACTGTGGACAATTGAAACAAATTTAATAACTTCGCAAGGCCTTGTGCCTGCAGTGGCCGTGTCACGCACAACTGTGGGGTTGTTATGACATGTTAGTAGGAGATAGGAGACGAGCTTCACCGGGATGTTTATTCGATAAAATGAATTTTATAACAAATTTAATATGTTAAGTAATAAATGGCGAATAGGTAGGTAGGCTGAAAAAAAAAAAAAAAAAAAACAATTGCTTGTTTAATAGAAAAATTACATACCAATCAAAAGTATGAAGCCTATAGAATATGCAAACGTATTTGTAACGGTAGGTAAGTATAAACAGGTAAGTCGGTACTAATAATTTGCACTAAACCTAACATTTGTATATTCTATAGGCTTCATACTTTCGATTAGTATGTAATTTGTCTATTAAACAAGTAATTGCAAATTAAAAATAAGTTCATTTTACTTTTTTTGTTGTATAGGGCTTGAATTTCTAAGACAACCTATTTGCTCTATCGAATAAACAGCTAGGTGAAGGTCGCCCCTATTCGGATCTTAGACTATATCTGTGCAATTCATTTTACGCTGAGAGAAAAGCACAGCTGTGCCTTACGCTCACCGTAAAATGAAATGCATAGCCATGTCATAATAACCCCCCTGTTCTATTTTAGTAACGGTACGCGCGTGAGCTCCCACTCTGGCGTTTAAATTCAGTGTTGAATTGTCAAGCTTCCTAGATCGTAGAATGTAAATGTAAAAGGGCCATTCTACTTTTCAGTGTACATTTTTACTATCGTCCGATAAAAAGTATACCAAATGATGAATCCGCGAATAAACAAATAACGTGAACTTAGAATGTTTACGTATAACGGTTTTCAAAAAAAAAAACCTAAATTACTCAACTATCGCTGAAGAATCTCGGTAACCCAGTGGTAAATTGCACATTTTCCATAGAAAAGGCGGGGACATCAACGTCCACTGCGTTACTCACTTTATAGTTATTACAAATAACTTTTTATGAATTAGGTTAATTCTATATATATAAGCTTACTGACGTCCCTTTTCTAGTTTTAAGTTAGAAAACCGCACTTTACCGTTTGTTGAAATAAAAATAGTTTAGTGAGAGCGTGGCTCAAAGTTATGTACAACGAAAAGTAGAATGGCCCAAAAATGTGATCGTGAATGTGAGAATAGAATGTTCTTTTTTTTAAATATACAAAGGCAAATTTGTCCCTAAATTATAATATATGTCAATTGGTAATAATATTATGACTTGCATAAGAGGGCCGGCAGCGACTGGATGCATAAAGCATTAGACCGGGCTCTGTGGCGTTCCTTGGGAGAGGCCTATGTCCAGCAGTGGACTGCAGCGGGCTGATGATGGTAATAATATTCAAAGTATCAGTATGACCAGTTAGTATGTGTATTAGATTGGCTTCTAACACATACATATACGTTTACGAAAGGAGGTGTTAAAAGTCTATAACATGTGTCTCTATGCCTATATATCTGAGTATCTGTTTGTGGCATCGTAGCTCCCAAACGGATGAACGAGGTTTTTTTAAATAAAGCTACATTAGTCGCCGTTAACACTAAATGAACAATAGTGTTTTTAGGAGTCCGCACTTCGAAAGGAAAAAGCGGAACCCATATAGGGTATACTGGGGTATACTTATATATATCACTTTTATGTCCGTCCGTCCGTCTGTCAAGAGCCTTTTTCTCAAGAATGCATTGAGGTATCAAGCTGAAATATATATCAAATACTCAAGTCTACTATCCCTTAGATAGAACTATGAAAAAATTAAAGTTCTAAGCCAACGCAATAAAAAGATACAGCCGTGTATGCCGCAAATTTTCGAAACTCGCAAGGGAATCAAAACCAAAAGGGTACTTCTAGTCGATCTAGAATCTTGAAATTTGGCATGAAGCAATTTCTTATAGCAAAGATAAAGGAAAAATTGCAAAAACCGTAAATTTTTAGTTACATCATTGAATTAAAATAATTTTAATAATTATAGAGTTACTACTCCTTTCCTCATGAACGCGTAGAGGTATTAAATTGAAGTTAACATAGAAGCTCGATTTCGTTACAGCTATTTTATTAAAAATATTTATAGCCCTGAGTATTTGATATGATATACGCGTTCATGATTAAAAGGGTAACTTTTAAATTATTAATAATATTTTTATCATGTGATGTAAGTAAAAATTTACGGTTTTCGCAGTTTTTCCTTTATCTGTGCTATGAGACGTTGTATCATGCCAAATTTCAAGATTCTACATCAACTAAAAGTACCTTTTAGGTTTGATTCCCTTGCGAGTAGTTGCGAGTTTGAAAATATGCGGTTGAAATTGCTGTTTCTTTTGATTGCGTTGACATAGAAGTTGGATATAATTCCAACTCCAATAATTTGTTAAATAAGTAAAATTTAGGGGTGTCACAACGTTTGTCCTAACACATCGTGTGTCCAAATTATTAAAGCCCTTAACTGATTCTCAGATGAAACAGACAACTATTTAAGTTTTATAACAGCACTAAAAACTTTTAAAATTTAAGTTAAAATGGCTTTAGTATAAATAAAACTTCGGGCAAAGGATGCATTAGGACTAGGGAATGCAAACCGGTAAACCGGATTACCGGTTTACAGGTAATTCCGGCCCAGTCTGGCGTCGGTAATTTACCGGTAAATTTTAGAGTTTACCGGTAATTTACCGAATGGAGTTTAAAGGAAAAAAAAACACAAAACAACGTTGTACGTGCAAATTCTGTTGCAAATATCAGAATAAAACTCTAACTAACTATTTATACTTATACTGACTTATGAATTATTAGTGTTATCGCTCGCGCTACCGACTTAACTGTTATTCTTGCCTACCCACTAGTTAACTTAAGAAAAAATCGACAACCTTATGTTTGCATATTCTATATGTTTCATACTTTCGATTGGTTGATGCACTAGTAGATTTTGTGGTGTATAGAAATAGAAGCGTTTATTTTATACTCGCTTCGCTTCGGTTTATTTGAGTTTTCTATAACACACGTACATAAAACAAAATTTATTATACATAAAAACCTTCCTCTTGAATCACTCTATCTACTAATAAAAACCGCATTAAAATCCGTTGCGTAGTTTTAAAGATCTAAGCATACATAGGGACAGACAGCGGGAAGCGACTTTGTTTTATACTATGTAGTGATTTTAAAGTTGATTGTTGACCAAATTTTAGTTTGAAGTGGCCTTGACTACCAGGTAGGTAGTTATTTAAACAATTTCAAGAATAGACGATTGATTGATATGTTAAAATGTTTTAAAAGAGGTTTTGGTACCAAAATATAAGATTCCGAGTATCTTCTTTTTAAAAATGTGATTACCGGTAATTTACCGGTATTACCGGTAAAATTGTACAGAGACCGGTAATTTACCGGTTTTCAAATTTGGCCGTTAATTGCATTCCCTAATTAGGACAAATGAGGATTAGAGATTCCATAGGGGAACCACAATTAACATATCTAGCGACCTGCCACACTCAGAGACGTCAATTAAATTTAATGCTTGTTTGGTGAAGTGTTGTCTTATTCTATTGTTGTAGCAAAGAAAGTGACAGCAGCAACTTTAATCAAACATAAAATTTAAGACTGCACCGAGCAAACGCCGAGCGTCCAGTTTCGCCCTCATTACTTTTATTGTGTTTTCTAATTAACTAAAGAATTTCCTTGCAATCAGACGATACGTTTTTGTAGCGCAAGTAAAAACACAATTTATGGGATACGTAACAAACTTTTTCATCACACTTGCTCGTAAATAGTGTCCTAACATGCTAGAAAAATAGACCGTAAATCCAAAATAATCCTTGGCCTTTTTTTACCATTACGCTTCTAACGTACGTAATAGCTTTTTTTTTAAATATTACACGTGGACTCACACTATCACAATACGTCAGGACCCCAATTCTTGTGCCATTCGATATGAAGTTTCATTCGAGATGAAATGTCAGTAGCATACAATTTCCTAAAAATCTCGCATATAAACTATTGATCTCGACTGTCACTAGAATCGGACTCCGAACCCGTTTGACATTAGCTGTGGTAGTGTGGTAAGTCACAGACAATGATGTAGTCTGCCGAGACATATCCTATAATCTGTGGTCTGCCGCTAATAGGTTAAAAATATGATCTTTTGTCTGATTTTATTTCATTTCCTCGCAATTGTGATGAAAAACATTGTATGTTACACGGGTGGTAAAATAAATACAAATCTCGAGTCATTAAAGCCCTCAGCCTTCGGCTTCGGGCTTCTAACAGACTCTCGTTTGTAATTCTTTCTTTACCACCCTTAATACACAATGTACTATTAATGACAATTACCCTTTGAGTAGTCAGCTTAACGGGAAAAGGTGGCCACTTTTTTCCGTTAATGCTAACTCGAAGGTGAATTGTTATTAACGGGGCTCGGATTTTTCATCGCACATAAGATGAAAGATAACTATGGAGTCGATATTAAAATAAAATCTTAAGTCATATTCATACTCATACTCATTCATTTAAATAGCACTAAAAGATTAAATTATAAATAAAAATGTGAATGCTACGTCATGTTTATTACATTATGGGCCAAATAATAAAAATAATATGAACATTAAGTAAGCTCATAGTTAGTAAGATCCATAGAGCATGTAGCTACAGGAATTAGTGTTTCAAAATATTGACAGGGTATGACGTGTCCATTACAAAATTACAATCGTAAAATGAATAAATAATGGCCACTTTTTCCACATATTCAGTAGCAAAGCAGGTTCTATATTCGTTGAAAATCCACTTGTGACTTGAAAAAGATCGATCTACATCAACGGACGTTAGAGTCGCATATTCTAGTATTCGCTCAAATTGTTGAGAACTTGCCATCTGTCTTATTTCAATGAAGTCCGGATTTCTATTGAGTACTTTTACCAATTTATATTTAATTTATTTATTTATTAAGTTTAAATAGTTACAGCGTGAATTTGAGTGAGTATGAGTATGAATATGAATAAAGTTTTTATTTTAATATCGACTCCATAGTTGTCTTTCATCTTACCGCGTGCAATGAAAAATCCGAGCCTGGTTATTAAACTATGTGATATACCCTATAAGTTGTGTTTTCGTTTTTAGTACAAAAAACTAACGACCAATTTCAAGACAATACTTTAGTTTATTATAAAACTCAACAATACTATTGAGGGCGCCACTGTACATCCGGCGTACGCTCGGCGCCATCATAATTAACGTCCCTGAGTGCGGCAGTAAGACAGTTGTTTACAAATTGTCTGTAACTCTTATAATGAAATTAATATATTAACGAGACCATTTCTCTTAGTAAATAATGCTTTAGGTAAAGGTGACAAAGTTCAAATTAAATTAACTATGGAATATTTTTTTAAATAATAAATATCTTGGAAATTATGCGTTATTGGACTACATGTTATATCACATTATATACTACAAATTGGCTCTAGAATCGATGGTTAAAGTTTGTCGGATTCCTCGTTCCCACGGTGTATAGGTCCTCTAGTGCCCGGCCGATAAGAAGTCAATCCTGACACCTGTCATTCCAGTACAAATTATAACCTCAAACCCAAGAATAGGTTATAAATTGTACTGCGATGACAGCTGTCAGGATTGACTTGTTAACGGCCGGGCACTATAGTGAAAAAGAGTATAAGTCGTCTGAAGATCAAGTGAATAAGGGTTTAAGTCTAGTATACTCCGTTCACGTATACACCCTTTTTTATTACGAGTTAAGTCGACTTAACCTTTTTCACTAGGACTTCAGTATTATCAAAAGGTTATCCGTGCGTGTGTTTGTTAAGGTTAGGTGAAACACCGGGGAAAGTGGAACACTTTCAAGTGCCCATTGAAAATTCTCGATTACTATAAAAAAGGTTCGACATCATATGTGATATCGAGCCTCTTAAGATTAAAAAAATTACGGATGTCATTTCAATCAAAATGGAAATTTTAATAACCAACATGAATGAGATCGGCTTTGAGTCATTATAAATATATTAAGAATGCCCGTTGACCACTGCGGACGTCGAGAGAACGTTCAGTCATTTAAAGTGGATATTTTAACCTAGACGGCCATCCGACGAATTAAAATATTAATTGTAAACTATGAAACCTATTTTAAAATAAGCAAAAAAATAAATGTTTTAATTTGTTTATTTTATTGATTTCAAATAGAAGAAAAGAAAATGTTGAATAGCATTTAGATGTTGACAGTAACATCGATATATTTTTTTGTCGATAAAATATTTCACTTTAGTAATAGGTGCCCTGAGTTAGCACATGTATACTTATTATGCGCAGGAGTAAAACATAGGGCTACCTTTAATCCAGAAACACATCACCGTTCCCGCGGGATGTCAAAAATACTAATTCAAGACGGACGAAGTCGTGGGCAGAAACTAGTCATTCATAACGCGTACTGCAAAAGAGTGTCATGCGCTTCCGGCGCCCCTTTGCATTTCGCATTAAATATTTTTGCCCTTTTAGGCTGACATTGCAGAATTTAATAAACGTCTATTGTGTAGATTAGGTTAGGTTAGTATCTCCATTTCAATCAATCAACATTTCATCCAAATCCGTCGAGCCGTTGCATCGTGAAGAAGTAACAAACACACACACAATTTTTTTTGCATTTATAATTTTATGTAGGATTGGTACCTACTTGGGTGAGAACCAAAAAGTGGAACCACAGTTAAGCGCAGTTAACCATACAATCGACGAAGATGAAAAAAGTTCCGTTGTGCGACGAAAAGTATCCCTACAATTGTGTGGCTAATTTTCGTGTCACAACGGAAAAGTTTCATACAAAATTTAATTGATTGAGTTAGCGTGGACATCTTTTTGGTCCTTACCCATTTACCACATAATAGGTTCAAATGCAAGGACTGACCTTAAAATCATCTTGTCCCGGGGGCCCAGCTGAGGGCCCAGCCGAGGGCCCAGTCGAGGGCCCCGGCGAGGGCCCCGGCGAGGGCACAGCTGAGGGCCCAGTCGAGGGTCCAGCGAAGGACCAAGCCGAGGGCCAAGCCGAGGCGCCAGTTGAGGGCCAAGCCAAGAGCCAATCCGAGGGCCCAGTCGAGGGTCCAGCCAAGGGCCAAGCCAAGGGCCAAGCCGTGGGCCCAGTCGAGGGTCCAGCTGAGGGCCCAGCCGAGGGCACAGCTGAGGGCACAGCCGAGGGCACAGCTGAGGGCACAGCCGAGGGCACAGCTGAGGGCACAGCTGAGGGCACAGCTGAGACGAAGATAGGGTACCCGAACGAATCGACGAGGACGGGGCTACCAGCCATGTTAAGCAGCATCTGTACAGAGAACAATCGTCATTACTAGCCAAGAGAATCTTGTAAATTAGTTTAAGAAATTACTTCAATCATTGTTTTATCGAAATAATGTAGGCAAGACATTATTTAGTGTGGATTATGTTAGGCGTTTACATGCCTTACATGGCTCAACTTTACCAAACGACTTGAAACAAAAGAATACAAATTAAATAGTCACTTACACTTTACGTAGTGACACTGCTGTAGGACGCCTTAAATTAGCAGAGTTATTTTAATATTTTTAAATGGAAGGCGTGTTTAAGCGTTTTTCCCAACATCATCCACATTCAGTCTTTTCAGAAGTGGTAGTTATAAAGAGACATCATCGCTTGTGTGAAATTAGGCACGTTGCTCCGTGATGTAACGATAACTACACAAACTATCGAGTTAACGTTAGCGAGAATAGTAAACGATTATGTGACTCAAGCTACAATTATAATTTAAAACTATGCGTTCGTTAATCGCTATCGAGTGTAGAAAGTTAGTTTTCAAAAGCAAGTATGGTAGCAAAACAATCACAACACGGTAATAGAATAAGATCAATAGAGAGTAGGTACCGGTTAACTGGGGTTACTTTGATTTACGGGGTAACATTGCTCACCCTTAAAACGACAACAATTTTGGTGGTAATGTTCTTAAATTATTTAAATAATTGTATAACTATATAAGTAGCTTGCTCCTGATGAAACATTAAATAGAATAATTGAATATTAAAACTAGTTTTTCGGGTGGGCAATGTTACCCCGTAAATCAAAGTAACCCCAGTTGATGTATCGTAGTATCATATAATTAAATTTTTCAATAACATTTATAACGGTAACCAAAACAAAACCATGTGTTTGTGAAGGTATTTTCATACTCATTTTTTTTATATTATTGTCGACAGTTTTTAAATGGTCACATGCTTTACACAATATTTCACCGACATTTTCATCATAATAGAGCTCGGGTTAGTTCAAAATCCATTTATTAACCGTGTCTAATTCCACCATATTTAAAATATTTAGAAATAACTACACGGTGATTTTTTTTTGGTGATCAGGAACCAATCTTTCTAATTCAGTTATTAATGGCGAACACGTTTAAGTCGCAGTTACATGAAACAAAACTATTTTTTTATGTAAAAAATATATTTTGAAACTAACTTTTAATTGAAATTAAGTATCACCCTACTAATTGTTTAATGTATGAGTTAACAACACTTAACTGATAAGTTTATTGACGTAATATCTGTCAAATTTCCCGCCAAAGCGATCGCACTTGACGTGTCTACTTCACTTCAATAATTAATGTAGGAAGTCCATGTATCCAGTGGTGATTAGTTTTAACAATATCATTAAATTAAATAAATTAAACAGTGAGTTATTTGTTTGAGACATCAACCATTAAATTCCATTTTTGTTGCTTATTAATAATGTTCAACTCCTGATCACCGATAAAAAATCACCGTGTATAAGTAAGTAATTTTACTCATTTAAATTGATAGAAATTTGTTTCAGGAATGCCACTTTGACAAAGTGACAGATACACATCTAAACAAAAGTTACATTACGATAATATCCACTTTAGAAAATAGTAGGTAATCTTAGGTATTACGACTCCATTGAATCTTGTTCTATTTCAATGTCTCGTTGCTTAAATACTAAAGCGCCTCAAATCAAAATGTGTGTGTTGCATTTAAATTCGGAATGCTATATACTTTAAGTTTTAAATCAAACTATATCTGTTATGCTATTTGTTTTGTGGCGCTTTTGCATTTAAGCAGCGATCTGTTATGCTATGACCTGTCCGAGTTATGGTAAGTAATAAGCTGAAAGAGGCAAGATTACCAAACCAAAGGTTTTGCGCATACTGACCCCTACAAAATCTTGTCCCGAGGGGTGAGGTGAGGCGATGGGGGAGGTCCAGAGCCCTGGCGTAGCTGCGTTGGCGAGGCCATAAGCAGGAATTGGCTGCGCCTGCGAAACAAACAATCGACACTCAGCACGGAGGCACAGAAACAGGGCGGGGACGTATAGTGAAGAAAACAGGCCAGTGTTCCGAGGGTTCCGTAGAAACCTGTAGGTACCGTAAAACTACACAACTATGGCCCTAACTTGCAACAATAATCCAATTTTACTTATCACATTACTCTTATGTCGTCAATGCATTCATTTCTATAACAAATTACCTGACGAAGCTTTCCAGCAGTTAAAAATTACTTAAAAAAGTCGTTGTTTGTCTAGGGGCGTTGATGTGGGAAAGCATATCAAACTTTTATTTGGTTGTCCTGTGTTTTTTTTTCTCCTCTCTTCCCCCCAACATTTTTGACATGTTTTCCTGCTGAACTACGCATGCTATTTGATATTATATTTAATTTAATATTTATTGCTTCTTATAATGCTAGATTAAGTAGTACCATTGTAACATGTTTAAAAAATGACTGACTGCTGAGTTTCTTGCGGCGTTTCTTCTTTGCAGTGGTCTCCTCTTGGGAAGCGCTGGTAGATTCATGACGTGTAAAAGTGCCCGTGCGGCCTACTTACTGAATAAATATCTTTTATCTTATCTTTTTTATCTTATCTTTTATCTTAAAGTATGGTAGCTTTGCTATAGCTAGAGTTTAGAGCAGTCGATTTCAGGCCAAATAGTACACATACCCAACAATAATAGCAGTAAGGCATCATATTTTAGAATAATGTCATGAGGGATATTAGGCTATTGTTGCAAATTAGGGTTATAGTTGTGTAGTTTTACGGTATTATAAGTAAAAGGTCACCCTTCACGACAATCGAGTCATAGTTATGGTATTTTTATTGCATAATTAAATCCATAACATAACAATATGGAAAGCTGGAGGAGCATAAATTAAAGACAAATGTCTCATTACATACATACATACATACATAAACTCACGCCTTTATTCCCAGAGTGGGGTATGCAGAGCTACAGAATTACTAACAACTCTAAAAACTTGTTAATAATTCTGTAACCACATTTTGCACAATAAGGTGTTTACCAGTGTATTAGTGACAGGTTGCAAGCCCATCGTCTAACAATACTACACGCCTTTATTACCTTAGTCGGCTTTTACGACATCCACGGAAAGATACGGATACCAAATTACAGGTTTCTAGCACTAGACTCTCTGAGCTAGGCTGCGGACGGATGGACGGACGGACAGAAGGACATGGCGAAACTATAAAGGTTTGACTACGGACCCCTAAAAACGTTTAATAACCGGTTAATTGCATTCCCTACTCGCCATTATATGGGGAAATTTTACATTGGTAAAGTTGGCAAGCCTGCCAAAATAAAAGTTTGCTTGGACTGACCTGTATATTTCCTTGTCCAGCGGGGGTGAACGTAGAGGTCGGGGCGGGGTAGGGGCGCCTGGACGCACTTATGCACGCGAGGTCATCGGGCCCCAGGATATATGACTACAAAAAACAAAAACTGCCCTCAAAAACGCAATAACTTGTTTTAAAATGGAAGGTATAGGTTAGTCAAACTGGGTTTTTAATTTGGCTGCGTTTATCGCGTGACAAACTGTGGATAAGGCATCCGTCTCCTTCTGACACGTAAATAAGTACGAGAGTGACGGATGCTTTATCCACATTTGACACGCGATATAGACGCCGCCATACTACACTCGGATTTTTATTCTCACAGAAAAAATGTAAACAAAGTTACGTCACTGTCAAAGTGACATTTCAGGGGATCTTAAAGTTTGGGTCGGCAAGAAATATAATATTAAGTTATCATTTCGCTCGAACCGTGATATAAAAATAAATTTTAGATATAATTGAAATTAAAATCGCATAAATGAGTCACTGGAAAGCTATTACGACGGGAGCACGAATCGTGAAGCGAAGCGAGTGAAGTAACGTCTCAAATCTTTCAAGCAGCCGTCAACTTGTTAACACGGGTGTATCGAGTCAATAATACCAGTGCAATAAATAAATTATGCGTAAAAAAACGGTTTTCACGTTTTAAATTAACACAACAAAGAGTTTATATAAAAATGAAGTTTTCCATCAACAGATTAAATTCTTTACTCTTAATTACAATATATAGTTTTTTTATAGACAGTCGATTTCTTATAATTGTGGAAAGTAAAAATATTTTGAATACTGCAAATGTTTTTCGTTTACGGCAACACCTTTGTTTACATTTTTTCTGTGAGAATAAAAATCCGAGTGTAGGCGCGCTCTGAAGAATATCGAGTACAGTTTGACTAACCTACTTATTAACTACGATTTTACAATATATTTTTTTGCCTTTATCTATCCATATATTATCATAAACCCTCCATGATGCGTACATGAACCGCACATTATGACCACTATAAAAATAGATTGATTTGCAACAGCAAATTTCTTATCTGTAAAAATGTTATTAAATGGTATTGCTAAATAATAACATCGACTTCGATAATATTATTTCATTCAAAATTCGAACATCTCTGAAAAGCAAAGAAATTTGATTAAACCTCCATTCTATTATCAGTCAAGATGACGTTTAGTTCGAAATTAATTGTCAATTTGCATATAAATTTGACAGATGTCGCACGTAAGTAAGATATCGAATGCTATGATAGATGGAGCCGATTCTAGTTTGTCTCTGAATTTAAAAAAAACTATGACAGCTGCCAGTAAACTTTTTAATCTGTTCATTACCGCCATTACCGGTTAAAATTTGTTGAATACATCATAGATGCTTATGATTATGTGGGTAGGTAAGGGCCGGCGCTGACTGCTGGCATGGCACGGTGTGTCATGGCAAAGGATTTCGGTACTGATATAAATATTTTTAATCTTATTACCATGAGTATAGAATTCATGTTACTTTATTTTGACACAACGATGCCGAGGGAGGCCGCGGTAGGACAGAACGTGCCTAAGCATTCCACGGGATGCCGCGGAAGGCCGTGTTATCCTTCGGAATGCTGCAGCACAACTTACCGTGCCATCCTGTGCCGTGCCGGCAGTCAGCGCCGGCCCTATTGTTGTTGCTTGAGTGGCTGGGTCGACTGCAGGATGCCACAGCATACCGCGGAATGCCGTAGCGGCCTTCGGGATGCCACAGCATAATTTGCCGTGTCATGCCAGCAGGATGCCACGGCATGCCGCGGAAGGCCGTGTTATCCTTCGGAATGCTGCAGCACAACTTACCGTGCCATCCTGTGCCGTGCCGGCAGTCAGCGCCGGCCCTATTGTTGTTGCTTGAGTGGCTGGGTCGACTGCAGGATGCCACAGCATACCGCGGAATGCCGTAGCGGCCTTCGGGATGCCACAGCATAATTTGCCGTGTCATGCCAGCAGGATGCACGGCATGCCGCGGAAGGCCGTGTTATCCTTCGGAATGCTGCAGCACAACTTACCGTGCCATCCTGTGCCGTGCCGGCAGTCAGCGCCGGCCCTATTGTTGTTGCTTGAGTGGCTGGGTCGACTGCAGGATGCCACAGCATACCGCGGAATGCCGTAGCGGCCTTCGGGATGCCACAGCATAATTTGCCGTGTCATGCCAGCAGGATGCCACGGCATGCCGCGGAAGGCCGTGTTATCCTTCGGAATGCTGCAGCACAACTTACCGTGCCATCCTGTGCCGTGCCGGCAGTCAGCGCCGGCCCTAAAGTAGCGTATGTACAGTCACGAGATTTAATTTGAACCCACCTGAAATCCAAAGTCAATCTGACATTCTACAACAATAAGGTTGAGTTTCCTAGAAGTTACAGATGGCTTGACATCTCTAATGACATTGACGACTTCAAGCATATTTTTCTTGAAATGGGTCCCAAATTAACGCTCGTGACCGTAACTGTACATAATTAGGCATTAAAACACTTGTGTGATGTTATTACACACTCGTGTTTAATGCCCTTCATTATGTACAGTCACATAAACAACTGTTTTAAAGGAGTTTTTTTTTTGCCTCCCAAAACAAAGGTGAAATTTTGTGTACTGACCGGTATATATCCCGCTGTATGCCTCCTTCCGTGGGAGGGGTGTCCCACATTCTGGAGAAACAACGATTTTCAATCAGTACGGAGGCTTTGCTTTCACACACGAGTGATTTTGATATATTAGGGAAACAAGATCGTTAGTTTCCACATTGTCAATAGTACAGGGAGCGTACATTTCATGCCGTTTTCGTCATAATGACGTACCTATTCATATAAACACACAGGATGTTTCAAAAAACGTATTGACATAGATAGTCTATCTACGTTTGATTGTAGCTAACATAATAGTTTCTGAAATATAAAAAATAAGTATTTAATGGGTTGGAAACAAAATGCTTTATTGTGTAATATAATATTAAGTACTATACTTCTCCGTAGTCAACAAGTTGGAAAAAAAAACGCATTATCGGTTCAATTTAAAGCCTACTATGCCATACAATTTAAACGAAGGTAACACCATATCTTTCGTTGCTCTTTTCAAACTTGTTGACTACGGAGAAGACGAAACTGAGTGATAGTACTTAATTACGCTGAACTACGCATGCTACGAGGGCTGCTACTTATGTAACCGGAATAGAAAAAATAAACAAACGTACATGGCTAAATATGGTTTTATTGTTTTTCGAAGTATTCTCCGTGATAATCGATGCACTTTTGCATACGTTGAAACCAATTTATAAAGCACTTTTTCCACTCTGACTGAGGTATCTCCAAAACGTGCTGTCTGAACGCGTCGACGGCATCTTCACGGGTCGAAAATCGTTGACCACGTAATTTATTCTTTACATTTGGAAATAAATAGAAATCATTGGGTGCCAAATCAGGGCTGTAAGGTGGATGACCCGTTAATTCTATATTTTGACCTTCCAAAAATCGAGTCGTTTCACGTGATGTATGACAGCTGGCGTTATCATGGTGCAGAATGATTCTCCGTCGCTGGTTGTTTTTCCGTATTTTTTCAAATACTTCCGGCAAACAAATGGTCGTGTACCACTCCGAATTAACCGTTTTACGATTCTCTAGGGGCACTGTAGCCACATGGCCATTAATACCAAAAAAGCAGGCCACCATTTGCTTCAAGGTGCTTTTTGCACGAGTTACTTTCGTAGGGTTCGGCTCATTTTGAAACACCCACACCGTTGATTGTTGTTTAGTTTCGGGATCATACGCATAGATCCAGGATTCGTCACCTGTGTAGATATTATAAACAGCTTTTGAGTCACCACGGTTATATTTTTTCAACATTTCCTTGCACCATTCGACGCGAGCCTCTTTTTGATCCTTAGTTAAGTTGTGCGGGATCCAACGCGAACAAATTTTTTTCACAGCTAAGTGTTCATGTAATATCTTATTAATGCTCGTCATACATATGCCTATAGTCGCCTCTATCTCGCGATACGTAACATGACGGTCATGCATTATAAGTTTTCGCACAGCTTCAATATTTTGTGGTACAACGACCGATTTCGGGCGACCATCCTTAACTTCGTCCCTGAGCATACTACGTCCACGATTGAACTCACTAAACCAGTGATACACAGTAGTTTTGGATGGAGCTTCATCACCAAAAGTCGAAGTTAGTTGATCTATGCACTGTTGTTGCGTTAAACCACGCCGAAAATCGTAATAAATCATAGCACGAATATTTTCACGAGTGAGTTCCATTCTTGCAGCGAGATTAAAATTTAAACCCGCCAAAAACAAAAGACTAGCGTACATAAGAAAAAAAATATATAGCGGCCAGTATTAAAAAAAGTTCAAATTTTACCATGGAGGTCAGATATAGCGTTTAAAAATGTTGGAATCCTGGATTCCGGTTACCTAAGTAGCAGCCCTCGTATTTGATATTATATTTAATTTAATATTTATAGCTTTATATGTATAATGCTAGACTAAGTAGTATCATCGTTTATATTAAATATGGTTAAAAAACGACTGACTGCTGAGTTTCTTGCGGCGTTTCTTCTCGGCAATGGTCTCCTCTTGGGAGGCGCTGGTAGATTCTTGACGTGTAAAAGTGCCCGTGCGGCCTACTTACTGAATAAATATCTTTTATCTTTTTTTTTTTGTAATGTCATATTACACAATGAAGCATTTTGTTTCCAGCCCATTAAATACTTATGTTTTTTATTTCAGAAGCTATTACGTTAGTTATAAATTATAACTTATTAATATGCTATTTATGTTAAGTATAAAAAAATGCTTAAAAATAAACATTGAAAACTAAAAAAAAAGTAATTAATTTATCTCTAAATAACACGCATAATTAAATAAAGAGATAGTCATGAAAACCAGCAATTCTTTTTTTCCACCTGTATGTAGCTTGACGTCATACGCCTGTCATCGGAATGAAATGTACGCTCCCTGAGTATGGCTATCTAAATACAAACAATCAAACAAACTTATATTCGACTAGGGACCCGCCCTCGCTTCGCTTCGGTTTATGTGAGAATGATATATAGCCTTCCTCGATAAATAAGCTATCTAACATTGAAATAATTTTTCAAATCGGACCATTAGTTCCTGAGATTAACGCGTTCAAGCAAACAAACAAACAAACTCCTATAGTACGCTTTAGATATTAACGACTTTTTTAAGTAATTTTTAAGTGCTGGAAAGGGTAATGTTAAAGCTTCGTCAGGTAATTTGTTATAGAAATGAATGCATTGACCAACAAATGATTTATATACTTTACGGACGCGGAATTTTCGGATAACAATTTTATTTTTATTTCTTGTATTTAGATTATGTACATCGGAATTTTTGGTGAAAGAATTTAAATTTTTAATGACATAAATAATATTCTCATAAATAAATTGAGACGCTACAGTTAAGATGTGAATTTCTTTAAAAAGTTCTCTTAAGGAGTCACGGGAATTTAAGTTATAAATAGAACGAATAGCCCTTTTTTGTAATACAAATATACTTTGTATTTCAGCTGCCTTACCCCAAACCAGAATACCGTACGACATCACACTATGGAAATAACTATAATAAACTATGCGTTTTTTATCTATGGTTATGCCTAGAAAAACTGCCTTATCTACCATTTGCAGACACTCGTCATTTAGAAAAATACTAGAATCTACCGGTTTAACATTAGGCAAAGCGAACCTAACACATTTAGTTTTTTTAGCATTTAGTAGTAAATTGTTACTAGTAAACCAATTAAGTACTTTAACTAGTGTGGCGTTTATCCTACTGTAGTCAATGGACTTTCTATCTACTTTGAAAATTAATGAAGTATCATCAGCAAAAAGTACAATCTCACAAAGTTTATCTACTGTTGGTGGTAAGTCATTTATATAAACCAGAAATAAAAAAGGGCCTGAAATTGGCACACCTAATTTCACTGTAGCTCCAACAGATTGCGTTTTGTTTACAGCAACTGTTTGAGGTCTATCACTTAGATAAGAAGACATAAGACTGGAAGCTTTATTGGACAATCCATAATGTTTTAATTTTAAAATTAGGGTCGAATGATCCACACAATCAAAAGCTTTAGAAAGATAATTGAACACCAAATGCACTTTCTGCGATGTCAACTTTCATCGAAAAACCTGAACGTATGCTTGCTCATTAAGGATGTCACATCATTTAAGTTCAATTTATTTATATCACGCTTTTGTTGAGGATTTAACTGTTAAGGAATAATTTAAAGTTACGAAAGTTCGGCACATAAAAGGGCATTGGGTAAGTTTGTATGAAGAAAATTTACATTATTTTTCCAGCGACCACGGATGATTTTTACATAGTTATTAAGATAACCTCTAAATTCACATAGATATACATAGTTTACGGCGTTAAATATATTAAATATTGAAGTATTCCGTTTTTGGTACTAAAAGTACGCCCAGGTATGAATATTTAAATATCTCGGCTCCGATGCACTTAAGAGTATTACATTACATAACAAAATATAGGTATTTATTTTTTACACATTATTAAAATTACAAATAATATTATGATAAACCTGACTCACTGACTTGGGTGTCCCAGAAACCGACGTCAACCCATTAAGGGCTGATAGGCCTACTAATTACCAATCTGAATATCACATTTTAGGTTAGTAAAAATACCTTAGTTTTCGAGATTAATTAGAATCAGAATGAAATAAGGAAGTTTTTAACGCTACATGCCAATTTTTTTTTCATTACAACTTCTTGAGGGAACGCACTGAGTTACTTTCTCCATACTAAGGGAACCCCGCGTTGGTTTTTCACCAACTATTGAAAACCAAACTTTGTGTGTTTACTCAAAAAGTTGTAATGAATAAAAATTGGCATGTAGCTTTAAAAACTTTCTTAGTTCTCAGTGATTCTAACCATGCAAGAAAACACTGAAAAAAATATGAAATAATACATGAATTTAGGTTTTCTCGACATAAGGAAAAATTACAAAAAATCCGATTAAAATGATCAATATCTCGGAAACTAATTACAATTGCTGAACATACATGGGGGTTAAATCGATAGCTTATGAGCTGCTCTATCAGCCCTAGGCGGGTTGACATCGGTTTCTGGGACACTCTGTATATCAACGCACACCCCAAAACTGCAGGGTCTAGAGATTCCAAATTTTCCGAAAATCAACCCCCAAGGGGGGAAATAGGGGGAATAATTCTACGCGTACGAAGTCGCGGGCGTCCTCTATTTACACATTATAGTGAAACCCTTGGGGCTCATTCATAGAGTCGTGGAGTGTCGCGCACACCAACAACAGCAAATAAGCAACGCGACTTCCGATCGTACGGTAATATATCACCCCTTTACTTTATCAACGTTTCATCAGGGGGCCAAATTTTGGACAAGGCATCCGTCACCTTCTGACACGTAAATAAGCACACGTATCAAAAAGTGACGGATGCTTTATCCACATTTGACACGCGATATAGACGCAGCCACACTTATGTTCCAAACTTTCCTATCAAAATATTCGATCAGATAAGGTTGAGAGAGTAAAGGGACGATATATTATTATACACACACACAACACTACACACTGTCAACTGTGTGTGTGTGTCAATAAGTTTGCGGGTGACGGAGTGGCAGCAGATATATCCATCGATGGCGTGAAAATATTAAGTTGGTCACTTACGCGTCTGTGCATAGTCACTTCGATTACGCTAGAAGCGGCAGTAGGTAGGGGCAAGCGCCCTCCGGGGACGGAGACATCAGTTCCAGGGAGCAGGACCTGCAAAATACGCCTAATGTTAAACCGGTAGATTCTAGTATTTTTCTAAATAACGAGTGTCTGCAAATGGTAGATACGGCAGTTTTCCTAGGCATAACCATATTTAGATGAAAATTTGCAATGGAGTCCTCATAGCGGTACTGGCAGGTAAACTAAGTTCGGCAGCTTACGCCGTTAGGAAATTTAGACAACTAACTAATGTTGAGACAGCTCGCATAGTTTATTATAGTTATTTCCATAGTGTCATGTCGTACGGTATTCTGGTTTGGGGTAAGGCAGCTGAAATACAAATAAATAGAACGAATAGCCCTTTTTTGTAAAACAAATATACTTATATTATATTAATACTTAAATATACTTAAATTTTATAAATAACTTAAATTCCCGTGACTCCTTAAAAGAACTCTTTAAAGAAATTCACATCATAACTGTAGCGTCTGTTATTTATTTATGAGAATATTATTTATGTTATTAAAAATTAAGATTCTTTCACCAAAAATTCTGATGTAAGTACATAATTAAAATACAAGAAATAGAAATAAAATTATTATCCGAAAATTCCGCGTCCGTAAAGTATATAAATCATTTGTTGGTCAATGCATTCATTTCTATAACAAATTACCTGACGAAGCTTTAACATTACCCTTTCCAGCACTTAAAAATTACTTAAAAAAGTCGTTAATATCTAAAGCGTATATAGGGTCTAGGACTATCTAACAGATAAAAATGCTTGGCCTAAACCCGAAACTTAGTCATTAATAATATTTTGTAAAATTACAAAGTTGTTTGTTGTTGTTTGTCCGTTTATGTAGGAATTCATATCAAACTTTTATTTTGATGTCCTGGGTTTTTTTTCCCTTTTTTTTCCTTTTTTTCCCTTTGTCTCCCTTTATCTCTCTCGTAATATTTTTGACATGTTTTCCTGCTGAACTACGCATGATATTTGATATTATTATATTTAATTTAATACTTACAGCTTTATATAATGCTAGACTAAGTAGTATCATTGTAGTATTAAATATGGTTAAAAAACGACTGACTGCTGAGCTTCTTGCGGCGTTTCTTCTCGGTAGTGGACTCCTCTTGGAAAGCGCTGGTAGTTTCTTGATGTGTAAAAGTGCCCGTGCGTGCTGATTACTGAATAAATGTCTTTTATCTTTTGTATTTCTACCTATCACACAAACTGATACTATCGGTTAAGTTTTGTAAGTTAAGAGTGTTGCAACATGGCGTAATGTTAGTGTTTTAATGATTAATTTGAATGCACTCGGTCGCGACGGCGGCCGTATTTGCACTTTGGATGATTTATGATCGGGCCCAACTTTGATGCCAGTAATAGCCGTATGACGTCAAGTTTCAAAGAGTGTTTTTATCTACATTATGTAGATTCAAGTGCCCGTGCGGCCTACTTACTGAATAAGTATCTTTTATCTTTTATCTTTTTTTACGGTCGTCAGTAGGGGGGGGAGGGGGGTTCCAAATCGAGCGCTATTTTTGAATCCTTGGCTTGGCTTGGTGTGGGATCACGAGAGCAATAGTTTGGCTGACGACTCACTTACTCACCTATGTGTTATTTTTCCTTCGTAAAAAATATCTCGCTGTAACATCAGGAAAAAAACATTTGCCAAGAAAATATCTCTTGACACCTATTAGCTTTTAAGAACCAAAAAGATACAGTGCCCAGCACCCGCAAGCGAATATTGGCAATAGTGCCTTGCCACATGATTTAAACTAAATTATAGGCCAGCGGAAACACCCTTGAGTATTAATTTAATTACCAAAAAAATATTCAAGGTTTTTCCAGCAAACAACTAGATATAGGGTTGTTCTTAAATAATACAAACGTCCAAAATTATGTGCGTTACAAAAGTAAAATCGCTATTCGAAAATTCCGCGTCCGTAAAGTATATAAATCATTTGTTGGTCAGTGCATTCATTTCTATAATAAATTAAAGATTAGTTCCTATTTCTTTGAATTTTAAGTGGAGTTTTTGGGTTTCTCTGTCTAATTAAAAATGCTTGTATCATCCGTATTTTATGACCGATTTGAATTTTAATTACACTTTTGGAGATCGATTTTACGGTATTTTCATATTTTGTTGTGAAATGTGATTTAATAAATCCATGCTTATTCCTTATTGGAATGACGACTCATGTCGCGAATTCCAGCCTTGTCAATGGGCCATTCTACTTTTCATTGTACATAACTTTTAGCCACGTTCTCACTTAACTATTTTTATTTAAAAAAACGATGAAGTGGTGCGTTTTTTAACTTGAAATTCGAAAAGGGACGTAAATAAGTTTATATTTAGAATTAATCTAATTCATAAAAAGTTATTTGTAATAACTATAAAGTTAGTAACGCAGTGGACGTTGATGTCCCCGCCTTTTCTATGGAAAAAGTGCAATTTACCACTGAGTTACCAAGATTCTTCAGCGATAATTGAGTAATTTAAGAGTTTTTTTTGAAAACCGTTAAGCTTAAACATTCTAAGTTCATGTTATTTATTTATTCGCGGATTCATAATTTGGTATACTTTTTATCGGACGATAACAAAAATGTACACTGAAAAGTAGAATGGCCCCAATAGTATAGCTGTTTGAAATTCGAAAATTCTAACAAATATTCGATGGACGTTGCAAGAAGCGTATTTGGTGTAATTGAATACGTTTTGCGATGCGATTGGCCTAAGGCCAAGAAGTAATGAAGGCATAAACAAGAAGCTTCATGTCTTCATTTCGTGATATTATCGCATACATTTCCGACCATGTTTGAAAAAAATATATTTATTTAAGTACACTTTAGCGAGAAGTTTTGTTAAGGAATAATTAAAAATAATCAAGTTTTGACACTAAATATAGTATAGTATTTTACAAGCTTTTATTTAACTTGCAATGTATGTATGTAAGTAAGGGTCGAATCTTGCAATTTAATTATGACCCACTTCTCGGTTTCAGAAATAGCTGAAAATTGGCACACGCCTTTAGTTTTGATGACCATACAATAATATAGTATCATGGAGCTGACCTGATGATGCAGACTCTGGGTGGCCATAGGAACACCTACATTACCCATGATAAACCCGTCGTGTTAGGGCTTGTTAGATCCGTCTTGACGAGTAAATAACGACGGTGTGTAAAGATACTGTTTTTGGCTTAGAAGGGCAGGGTGACGGAGTAGCAGCAGATATATCCATCGATGGCGTGAAAATATTAAGTTGGTCACTTACGTAAGGATGGACTCCCGGGGCCCAAGCAGCGGGAGAAAAGTGGGGCGTCAGGCTGAAATTGGGTAAGTTGACACGGGCCGCAGCGAGCAGTGCCTGCAAAATACGACCGCTTGAAGGGCTTCCAAATTGAGCGCTATTTTCCAGTCCCGCTTGGTGTGGGATCACGAGCGCGGGATCCGCGGGATTTGCTGAACGCAATAGTTTGGCTGACGACTCACTATACCCTGTCCACGATAGCGAGCTATAGTACCAGAAAACTTAGACAGCACGTGATTGGTCAGCGATAAGGGCGATGCATGTGCACCGGGTTAGTTTACATGGCGGTCAAATTTCAGTCAACATCTGTCTCTTGTACGGTGCGGACGCGTTTTAGTGTTCTCCTTTCAATTGTTATCGGTTTAACCTGTGACTCGGCTTGTTTACTGGACTATCTTCTACTTACTTTGCTAGTTACATGTATTCAGACACCTATTTAGTTAAATAAATGTTTTATCTATGAACTACTTTTGAATTCCATATTTATGATCAATAAATAGCTTTAGTTTTTTTAAATGTATTATGCGGCATTAAGGTAAGTTCACCAGTTGTTTAAAAAATCATTATTGATTTAGTTTGAATAATCGAATACATAAGTAAATACTCATTTGGTCCTTAATTTTTTAACTAAACCAGATAAATCATAAGTAATAGAAAAATAAATATTCCGAGCGACTTCATGTAAGCCGAGCCTGACAGTGACGTGCCATTGTTCACGCCCACTGCCCTTTTTTGTCCTTTTCATCTGCATACAAAAGTGCAAAAGAGAGACCGCTATACCAGCTCGTTATCGTGGACAGGGTATAGGTGTGTGTTATTTTTCCTTCGTAAAAAATATCTCACCCTAACATTAGGAAAAATCATGTGCCTAGGAAATATCACTTGACCTTACTTATTACTTTTCTTCCCTAGGGTGGACATGTACATGTATCACTTTTAACCTTCTAATTGTAAGATGAACAGTGGCTTATTTTAGAGTATAAGACATGAGAAATTCAATTTAGTTCTATTTGTTTTGGCGGGTGGTAGGACCTTGTGCAGGGTCCGTCCGGATCGCTACCACCATCTTATCCATTAACCTGCCGCCAAACAGCAGTGCTCGCATTGTTGTGTTCCGGTTTGGGGATAAGACAGCCGGTGAAATGACTAGCATAGAGGCATTCCATCTTAGCCTCAGGGTTGGCAACGCATTTGCAGTCTTAGAATTGCATTGCAGTCTTGTAATTGCGAATGTCTGTGGGACACAGTTTTCACTTACCATCAGGAGGCCTCTGTGCTCCTTTGACTACTCGATGCCATAAAAAAAAACAAAAAATACATGTGGTTACGAAAACAAAAAAAGATAATAGGTTATACAGACAATGGTTTTTTGTAGTTGGATTAGCCCAGTTAAAAAAATATATAGGTACTTAAGTATTTGTTTATACCTCCGCGCTAAACTCCAAGATAAATCTTGGAGTCATATCTAGAATTGACCGGGCACGTCGCCTCACTTCCGCAGTCCATCCTTTGCGGCTGTATTCTTCGGCCCCTGCGATCAGATCCTGTAAAAACAATCGTCACTCGAGGCTGGAACGTGGATTGACCACAACCATAGGAAACATTCATGTTTTTTTTCCACAGCTTCAAAACTGATTCATGTAGCAAAGAGGATTTTGAATAGCTATAAAAAAAAAAAAGATGTAAGCCAACAAAGATTAGTTCCTATTTATTTCTAGCAATAAACGTGATTTATAAAATCCATGATTATTGCCTATTGGAATGACGACTCATGTCACGTCCCTTTCGTCCACTTTCACAACTAAGATTTCATAACTGGTTATGAATAAGGATTTTTTTTCACTGTTTCTTAACCAGTTATTAAACAAGACTTTTTTTCCATTTTCATAACCAGAAATTGGGTAGGTTTAGGTTATGTTAGTTTTGCAGCAGGCCCGGAGGGCCAAACCACCCAGAAATAGGAGCTCCGCGTGAGCGGAGCTCCGTCGACACTGTCCAATTGATTTGAAATAAGAGTGGTGTATAGTGGTACCTAGGTTCTGGTTACGAAAATGGAAAAAAAGTCTTGTTTAATAACTGGTTATGAAACCGTGAAAAAAAATCCTTATTCATAACCAGTTATGAAACTTTGGTTATGAAAGTGGACGAAAGGACGAATTCCAGCCTTATCAATAGTATAGCTGTTTAGGCGAATACAGTGGAGTATGCCCTCTACAACGTGTTACAAAATACCCCGTAAAAAATCTAATAAATTATCAAAGCCTAAAATATTGTCAACCCTAGTAAGCTGTCATGTCAGGGAACCGGAGTTAGCATAGATTATTTTAACAGAGAGGCCTACCTACCAATTTAAGAATTTTTCAACTTAAATGGGTTTAAAACCATATCCCGACGAGCGAGGTTGTGCATTGAACAAGGCAGAGCTCACTTTGAGCCGTTCCTGTAATTTTGACGTTCTTTACGAAAAAGTAAGTGCTAGTTTAGGTTTCTTAGTAAGTAGTTTAGGTCTTTTAAAATCTTCCAAAACTCGACTTGTAATATCTATCTAATCGAATTCTGTACATTTTGTTAAGTAGTATGTCTCTTAATCGTTTCACCAATTAGGTAAAAATGTACATAAACAATCTGCGTAGTTTACTCTTTAATTTTACTGAAATAGGGTTTGCACATCAATGAAAACAATAATGGTTTTATTTTTTTTGCCGGTAAGTCATGCGGTGATAGTACGGTTCTCGAATATTCTGCCGTCATTTTTAAAAAGGCAGTCTTCTGACCGCACTTACTTTTGAGAAAAACGCGAAAGCAGCCTTCATTTTGACTTTTTCTCTTTAATCAGGTTGTGTAATAAAATGTGACGTAATGGTGGTTTTTCTTGGTAAACGGGTATCAGTTCCTTATATTTACATTTTTATTTTATATTTTTTTTATTATTTATTTATATAAAATTAATTATTAATTGTGAAATGAATTAAGTGTTTATTTATACTATTTATAATAATCCACTTAAAGGCAGCCAAAGTCCCCAGGCTGCCTTTTAGTGAATTATTAATAACAATCTATTTTTGAAAATCATCCGGCCTCTCAATTACTTGCTGATAATTTTTTATAAAGCAGTTTTTTAGTAAGGCTGCCTTTTAAAAAAGTTTCGAAACCAAAAATCTTTCTAGAGTAATTATTAACAAAGATGTGAAAGTCCAGTAACTGCCTTTAAGTACATTATTACACCAAACTACTTTTTTTAAGCGAACATTGGCTAAATTATATCTATTGAGTAATTCATTAAAAGGCAGCCTAAAATGCTCAAATGCAATTCACTGCTTTTTAAGTAATTTTCTTTTAAGTGTTATTTTTTCTAAAACTTGGATAACAACAGTCAAGTGAATTCAAATGAAATAAAAAACGAATACAATACGAGTAATATCAAACTTTTATTAAATTCAATAGGCAGAGATTGTATCTCAAACTTAAAGTAAACTTTAATACTTATAAGTCTATAGAGCCACACCCAAAATTTACCTAGAACTGTATAATATTTCTAATCAAGTAAACTGAGTCACTAAAAAGTAGTACGACGTAGGTACAATGCCTTTTTAAAATAAAACCGTGTAGCTGCAATAAAATGGAAATATCAACAAAAACTTCAAACAATAAATCAAAATGTATGTACTTACCTATTTGTAAATGTATCATTTTAAAATTAACATTGCATTTAATTTAAGCTAAGAATCAGATTCAGATTACGTGATCATTGTTATAAGTTTCTATATAGGTAGGTACTTAAAATCTAGAAACTTCGTTTATCCTTAACAAAATTAAAATAATATAAAAATGAATAATAATAGTGAATAATAATTATTTTAAATAATATAAATATATTAAAATAAAAATTATTATTATTATTATTTTCCGTGTATGGGGTGGACAGTATTCTGATACGGGCTCTCAAATCATTATAATGATGACTCGAGTGCCTGTGTCAGGATAAATGGGACGTAGGTATACGGACTGGTTTAGCATCGAACGTGGTGTTCGACAGGGCTGCGTAGCGCCTCCTTGGCCGTTCAACCTATTCATGAACAGTTGTTTGTCAGATCTGAAAGAGTATCATTCTGGAATAAGGATGAATGAGTCAGTTTTTAAAACTTTGTTGTATGCTGATGATCAAGTTCTCCTTGCATCATCGACGGACCACTGACAACAAATGGTAACTCTGATGACTGAGGCATTTAAAAGAAAATATTTGAAAGTGAATGTTAAAAAGACGAAAGTGATGGTTGTGGAGAGGGATGAAACTGATACAGAATGTGAAATAATGATTGGAGATGAAAAAGTGGATCAAGTGAATGAATTTGTGTATTTAGGTTCTTTGTTTACGAGAGGTGGGAAATGTGACGCGGATATTGAAAGAAGAGTAAAAGCGGGAAGTAAATTTATGTTAATTAATCTACAAATTAATGTAATCTTTGACGTGTATTTTTATCGAAAAATATGAATAAATGAGTATGAGTATGATGAATGGGGCGTTACTCTCAATCTTGGCAAACAAGGTCATATCGAGCAAAGCTTGCCTGGCCATTGTTCAGGGAGTATTGACACAAACATTGATGTATGGTAGTGAATCTTGGGTATGGCAGAAGAAGAACAGTAGGTATGTGTGTGGAGTTAGAATGATAGATAGAGTAAGAAATAGCGAGATCCGAGAACGATCTGGATTGAAAGAAGATGTAGTGACTAAAATCGAAAAGGGTATGCTAAGATGCTTTGGTCATTTAGAAAGGATGGATGAAAAAAGAGTTACGAAAGAGATATGGCGAGCGAGAATGAGCGGTGATTTCGGTAGGGGACGTCCTAGACGGACCTACAGTGATCAGATTCGTGATGTACTGAATAAGGGCCAAATCAAAAGCACCCGAAACCGACGTACGTGCATGAAGAGATTGATGAATGTAGAGGAAGCGAAAATTGTGAGTTTAGACCGGTGCACCTGGCGTTCCATAATCTCTGCCTACCCCATTGGGAGACAAGCGTGAAGGTATGTATGTATGTATGTATGTATTTAAAATTAAAAGGCACTGAAACTTGCGATCATCAGTTTCCGTACAGCTAGTAGTATATTATGATTATTATGAACTATTAGTTTTTATGTAAATATAGATTAGTAAGTAAGAGATTAACATTACATATATTTGTGTATAAATATCACTGTAGTCTTACAATCATAATCGTACAAAAAAATAAAATAACGCAAATAACGTCCAATACGTCCATACGAAGAAAAATCCAAATTATAAAAAATACTTAAAAAGGTTTTTAAATATCAGCATCTACTGATATGGGTAAATTCTTCCAAAACAATAATTTATGTTGTGGCATTATGGGGCCAAGCTTAGAAATAATATTATCTTTTCTTTCTTCCGAAATGCCTTTTGGTTTTTCACGAGGTGACAAAACCGTGACAGTTGGATTTTTGAGAAAATTCACTTTCAAAAAGCACATTGAAATTTCTTGGCCATTATAGTCATTTTCATAAAAAAGGTCACTTGGCGGCGCACTGATTTGTGACGTCTCAGACTTTAAATCCACTTAAAAATTGTATTGGCGCGACCAAACATGACTGCCTTTAAATGAATTATTGCGAGAAGACTGCGGTTTAGTATCCGATGAACACGATTTTTTTTAACTTATAATTTTTTAAGGAACGTAAAGTCCGTTGTTCGAAGTATAGAAGTAACTATTATCTAGTAAATAATTATTAAGAAGGCAGCCAAAGTCACATGACTGCCTTTTAAAGAATTTTTCTGCAAATGTGGCTTTTTAACGAATTATTGTACAGCTAATTTATATAAAAATAATTATGAACAGACAGTTTGGTACAAAACTGTCTTTTAAATAAGTTTTTGCCTAAAATTTTCCAAATTATTTTGCAGTCAAGGTACTTAAGCTGCTTTTTTATGAATGAATGTGAGATGACTGCGTTTTAATGAATTTGGTAATGGTATTCAACCACTTGACTGCCTTTTATGGAAAAAATATCTCGAAAACTAAATGTGATAGAGAAAAACGGGTTAAATAGGCTGATGCGTCTTTTTTTCCTGATCACGACCATATACATAACTCAAATTTGGTAAATTGTCAGATGACTGCCTTTTTAAGAATCACGGCAGTATTGTAAATGGACTTATTATAAGGCACTATTTAACCCCCTTTCGGCTTTACGGGTATTTTTGTAACACCTTGTATATCGTGCTCGCCCGTAATCGTCTGTATTCGCCGTGAGTGCAGACGGCCTTGTACAGTCAAGGACTTTAATTGTTAAGCCACTATGGAACCCTGTCATAATGACTAGACCCCGTTATCTTGTCGCAAAAAAATTGTTTTTCAATAGAGTGTGAATGATTTTTTTATCGACCTTCTTGATATCGATGTTTATATAATGCAATTGAATTTTCGCCTTTTAAGTGTATATACTCAATTTCAATTAAAACTTATATATATTTTGGGCCGGTATATACGGTTGTAAAAAGGCCCTTTAAAAAAAAAAATAAAAAAAAAAAAATTGAACTTTTTGTTTACAAATAAGTACATAACCTTATTGGCCTTACGAGAAGCGATAACCTTAGATAAATGATTTGCAATTGCATGTCACATTGACAGACACTATAACTTGCAGTTCTTTGGAATAGTGTTAGTTTAATTGTGGAATTTATTTAATTGCTTCGTGTGTACGTACATAATAATACGCTCGTAACGTATAACTCGTAATGTATGAAAAGTCCAATTTTTTTTTTGCGATTTCAGGTTTAGCCGCATACTGAAAGTGGTTCAGTATGGCCTACTTATTCACCCCGTTCAGGCTTTTCAGTGGGTCAGAAACTAATAAGTAGTACCTAGTGACACCTCTTTGAAATTATCAGTGACATACACTATCGACATTTAGATAGTCGATAAAAAAAGCATTCACGCTCTAGTGAAAAGTAATGTCAGTGCGACAAGATAACGGGGTCTAATAATGACAACGTCAAACCATATGAAAGAAATTACGCTAAAATTAATGATCAACATTATGCGACAGGGTTCCATAGTGGCTTAACGATTAAAGTCCTTGACTGTACGGGTAATGTATGTAGGGTCCTGTTGCACTGTCAACTGTGACGGACAAATACGTCGTTTTCGGTGACGCAGTGGTGCGGATACATCCGTCGATTATGTGAAAGCTTCTCAGTTATTGACCCGTTTTCCTCTTCCAAGCCTGTATTTCGTAAGCATGTCATTAATGAATTTTCACTTCTCATGCTCTTAAAATGTTACTTTAGTCTCTCTACATCGGGACTAAAACTCTTTATTAATCTCTAGGGACTAAAGTAATATTTTTTTAATTTATTTTGGAAACTCCAAAACAGCCAATCACCACGGTGTTTGTGACGGAGTATAAATAATCGCCATTTTCAGTGATTGTCTATGACCATTTTTTGAGCATGGAAATAACCTCAAAATTACAACTGTGCAAAAATATAAAAAATAACGATTTCATTTCGTGAAACACGATTAATGATTACGAATATGAATCTATTTAATTACATTAAGGGCCTGTTTCACAATCGACAAGTAAATTTATCTGTCACATAAAGTTGTCTCTCTCCTTGTCTATTTTCAAGTGTACGACAAAGAAAGGGCTAAACTTATCCGTCAAATATCCTTTACTTGTCGATTGTGAAACAGGCGGTAAGGATAATTAATTTTATTATGCGTGGTCCAATTAGTTATAAAATAATTTTCAAGTTTGAATCTGTTGGCTAAATATGTAAGAATTTTAAGCGTCACTTTACAACAACAAAAAAACCGTGGAACAATTTTGTAAGAAACTTCAATATATCAATATTGTAATTTTGTACATGTAGAACGCCGTTTTTTTCCTCGCATTCAAAGTGAAAAGTAGAGTGTTTAACGCGAGACTAAACAACCATAATGACACTCGAACTATAGCCACCCGCGAGTTAATATTCTCAGTGTATAATGTTCTGTAAATTAAAGGGAAACCTATTATTGGCCTATTTTAAGTTTCTAATGATTGTACTACTAACTATCAAATGTACGGCTGTTGGTTTCCTCAATAAATAATAGTACATTGTGCATCAAGGGTAGTAAGAAGGGAATTACTAACGAAAGTGTTAGAAGCCCGACGCCGAAGGCGGAGGGCTTTTAATGACTCGAGTTAGTAATCCCCTTACTGCCTGTGATACACACAATGGTTTTCATCACATTTGCGAGGAAAAAACACTTTAACTCTGCAAAATATAAATAAATAACTTTTGACGAACGGGAACGTAAGGGCCTGGACACATGTCACCGGTACGGTGCCGTCTACGGTGTCACGGCGCGGCGCCGTTTGTGGCACCATAGAAACTTGTACTGTAAATTCGCGGCGCCGCGCCGTGACACCGTAGACGGCACCGTACCGGCGACATGTGTCCAGGCCCTAAATGGAAACGATATTTTTTTTGTGACCTCTACCACAGATAATAACTGCGTTTAGTTTCGACCTGGATTCGAGCCAGATTTAGCCAATTTGATTAAAATGTATAATTACTAAAATTAAGGATAAATGTTGATATAAACTTGAAATAGGTATAAAAATAATGAAGTTTAATGAAGCGTATAGGTTTTGTGTAATGTAAGTTAGTCTATAGCTAATTTTTAAAGATGAAATTAGAAACCGATTGAATTTTTGGCTGAAAATGAAACCTCCTTAGTCAGAAATGATGTACGAAAGAGTTGCAAATTTTAAAAAGAAAGTCATTACTCCCTAGGGATGACAAACTCGCCATAATTCCCGCGGGAACAATTTAGGCCATTGTCCTTCTGTATACAGGCATGGAATAACACCATTTACGAGCAAGTGTGATGAAAATAAATAAATAAAATAAATAAATAAAATAAATAAATAAAATAAATAAAGTAACCCGTAAGCCTAACTTTGATTTGCATGCACTTACTTGCATAAAAGCGGTTATTTCTGTAATGGGAACAATGGAGAGCCGCAGCCTGCACAATATTTCAATGGGGAAGACAAAGGCACCGACGATCAGCATCTGTGCAGAAAAAAAACTCACTCAACACGGAGGGTTCACTTTTGCTCGCTTGCGTATTGCCATTTATCATTTCTATTAATTAGCTACTTAATTACACTATACAATATTATAGAAACATAATTGTTGTGCAACATGACCGTGATTATATAAAACATTGATGAAATAAATCCTTGGCCTCTACACGGTGATTTTTTTTTGGTGATCAGGAACCAATTTTTCTAATTCAGTTAATAATGGCGATCACGTTTATTACACAGTTACATGAAACAAAACTTATTTTTTTATGTAAAAAATATATTTTGAAACTAACTTTTAATTGAAATGAATTGTCACCCTACTAATTGTTTAGTCTATGAGTTAACAACACTTAACTGATAAGTTCATTGGCGTAATATCTGTCAAATTTCCCGCCAAAGCGATGGCACTTGACGTGTCTACTTCACGTCAATAAATAATGTAGGATGTCCATGTATCCAGTGGTGATTGGTTTTAACAATATCATTAACTTAAATAAATTAAACAGTGAGTTAATTGTTTGAGACATCAACCATTAAATTCCATTTTTGTTGCTTATTAATAATTTTCAACTTCTGATCACCGATAAAAAATCACCGTGTATAAATAAAGTTGGAGTCACACTGTCAACTGAGACAGACGACGGAGTCAAATACGTCGTTTGCGGTGAAACAGTGTGGGGTTACGTTAGTTGCCTGAAACAGATTAACCCCCTTACTTATAAGAGTATGCTTTTTAGGGTTCCGTAGTCAAACTAGGAACCCTTATAGTTTCACCATGTCCGTCCGTCCGTCCGTCCGTCCGTCCGTCCGTCCGTCCCCAGTCTAGCTCAGAGACTCATAGTACTAGAAAGCTGTAATTTGGCATGAATGTACATATTAGTCACGCCAACAAAGTGGTAAAATAAAATTTTGAAAAATATTTTTTTTTAATGCACCTCCCCTACACGTAACGTGGGGATGTCTTTTTTTTTCTTGCCTACCCCATAGTGTGGGGTGTCGTTGGATAGGTCTTTCAAAAAAATTGCGGGTTTATGAAAACAATTTTTCGATTAAGGGATCCGTTTATGAAATATTAAGCTTTAAAGCGCTATTTTTTGTTAGAGTCAAGTGTCCCCCCCCCCCCTACAGCCAAAACTACAAGTACTAAAAATCTGAAAAAAATCTTCAACGAAAGTGCATATAACGAATTTTAAAGAAAAACTATCACGGCTAAGTAGACATGATTAGTTCCTGAGATACAGGCGACTAAAGTGTTTATACCTACTAAAAATCATCTAAGACAGCGCCAAATAACTTTAAATAGAAAATTGGTTCATACATGTTGATTTTTGAGATAGTTTTTTGTGTTTGTCGTTACGGCTTCGGAACCCTACACTGAGCATGGTCCGACATGCTCTTGCCCGGTTTTTTACTTTCTGTCAGATGCAACTGTCACAATTAAAGATAATGACAAAGCATGGCAGAAACTATTCCAAGCTTAGTCCACGTTTATAAGCATACAGCGGTTTGACGGGAGCAAAAATGAACCAGTTCTAGTGATTCATTAAATATCGACTAAGTTTATCGACATCGATAAAAAGCAATTTTTAATCATCATTATCATAAGTAATGGCCAAGTTGGAATACATTTTAATTATGTGCAAATCTCTTTTATTTATGCTTATCGCAACTATAAACAACCGATATCTGATTGACTCTGAACTCGAGTCACTTTTGACCGCCATTAAAATTAAATTGAATAACAAATTAATTCAGTACAACAATATTGGTTAGCATTCCGACGAATTGAGAACCTTTTTGTATTTTAAGTTGGTTAAAAATGCCTCTAAAGAAAAAAGATCGTTTATCTTCTTGTAAAGCTGATTATTATTTTTGTTATAGAACATAAAGGTACGACTTACTTTTGCAAGAAATGTAAGATCCATAAATCACGAAAAAAATTGTCGATAAACTTAGTCGATATTAAATTTAATGAATGAATCACTAGAACTGATACCATTGATTGTGCAGGGTCCGTCCGGATCGCTACCACCATCTTATCCATTAACCTACCGCCAAACAGCCAGTGTTCGCACTGTTGTGTTCCGGTTTGGGGATAAGACAGCCGGTGAAATCACTAGCATAGAGGCATTCCATCTTAGTCCTCAGGGTTGGCAACGCATTTGCAGTCTTAGGATTGCATTGCAGTCTTGTGAATGCGAATGTCTATGGGTCACAGTTTCCACTTACCATCAGGTGGCCTGTGTGCTCGTTTGTCTTCTCTATGCCATAAAAAAAAACATTTTCGCCCCCGTCAATCCGGTGTATGTTTATAAGTAAGGGGGTAATTCGGCAAGGCCTTGTTTGTTTTACGTGCACTCACCCGTCTATGGTACTCAATCGCGAACCATACGCCGGTCAACAGGACGTGTTGGGGGCCACATTGTTGGCATTTGCATTGAACTGAGTGGATAGAGCCATCCTCGCTGGTGGCGATCCCATGCTGAAAACACGATACAGGGGCCAATTGCATAACAAAGTACAAGCTAATAGTCAGGGGTCGGACAAAAAGTGCGGATGACGTCAAACCACTTATAGGTGACTAGCTGTTCCCGTGTCCACTTCGTTGGGCAAAACATTTTTTTTGAGTTAATAATTTTCCCGCTAATTCCCGTTCCCGTAGGAATTTCGGGAATTCCTTTCTTAGTGCACCTCTACGGTACCTAAGCTACGTCCCTTCCAAATTTCAAGTGCCTCCGTTTAGCCGTTTAGGCTGTGCGTTGATATGTCAGTCAGTCAGTCAGTTTCTCCTTTTATATATTTAGATATCAAATAGCATTTTTGATTTTCTTAATCAATTATTATTACATGTGTGTTCACCGGGTTAGAATAGTGCCACTCCATGTCTTCCCGTGGATGTCGTTAGAGGTGACTAAAGGAATAATAAAGGCTTGTAGTACTGTTAGGCGATGGGCTTGCAACCTGTCACTGGTAAACATCTTAGCCTGATTATGCAAAACGTGGTTACAGAATTATCAACAACTTATTTAAGAGTGCTTGGTAATTCTGTAGCTCTGCCTACCCCACTCAGGGAATGAAGGCGTGACTTTATGTATGTATGTATGTATGTATAAACAATTATCACTTATCATTTATCAACCTCTTTATTAAACGATATCGCCACTTGAATGAGTAAGTACAATAAATTGACTTCGTAAATAAAGACCAGGGGGGTTATTATGACATAACTATGCAGTTCATTTTACGGTGAGTGTAAGGGACAGAGCTATGGCAGTTATATAGCTCTGTCCTTTTCTCTCAGCGTAAACAGAATTGCATAATTATGTCATAATAACCCCCCTGTACTATTAATTCCATGGATTTATTTACGATTATGTCACATGTACATTATTTATGATACATGTCACATGGAAGTTTATACAAACATCATCCTGTGTGCAATATTAAGTACGTCAATTTTACGTCATCCGCACTTTTTGTCCGACCCCTGCTAATAGTATTAGTGGTTTTGTATGGATTTCTACTTATAAATGAAACGAAATGAAATGTTTATTCGCAAGAATACTTAAATCTGGTTACAGGATGTTATTGTATACAAAGTATCGTATTCTGCCGTGATTTAACGACATGCAAATATTAATTTAAATCACAATCTGTTAAGACTACGCCGAGCGTACGCCGGATGTACAGTGGCGCCCTCATTACTTTTATTGTGTTTTCTAATAAACTAAAGTATAATCTTGAAATTGGACGAAATTGTACTACAAATGAAAACACAACTTATAGGGTATATTATATAGTTTAATAACAATTCACGTTCGAGTTATTAACTTAACGAAAAAAAGTGGCCACCTTTTCCCGTTAAGCTGACTACTCAAAGGGTAATTGTTATTAAAGTTTGGTAGGTATCCCATAAATTGTGTTTTTACTTGCGCTACAAACACATTTTGTTTGGTTCTAAGGAAATTCTTTAGTTAATTAGAAATCCCAATAATAGTAATGAGGGCGCCACTGGACGCTCGGCGTTTGGTCGGTGCAGTCTTTTAATAGTCTTAAGACTGCACCGAGCGTCCAGTGGCGCCCTCATTACTTTTATTGTGTTTTCTAATAAACTAAAGTATTTTCTTGAAATTGGACGAAATTTGTTTGTACTACAAATGAAAACACAACTTATAGGGTATATCACATAGTTTAATAACAATTCACCTTCGAGTTATCAACTTAATGGAAAAAAGTGGCCACCTTTTCCCGTGAAGCTGACTACTCAAAGGGTAATTGTCATTAAAGTTTGTTTGTTACGTATCCCACAAATTGTGTTTTTACTTGCGCTACAAAAACGTATCGTCTGATTGCAAGGAAATTCTTTAGTTAATTAGAAAACACAATAATAGTAATGAGGGCGCCACTGGACGCTCGGCGTTTGCTCGGTGCAGTCTTCTTAAGAATAATGTTTTTCTACTTTATAGTCAATAATGTACTGTGTTGGTGTACCGTATTAATTAAATAAATAAAGCCACACAAGCGTAATTTTTTGAGTTGTGAATTAAGTAATTTCGGACTTAAATTCCTACTGCACTCAAAACGCGAGCTGGTTTAGAGCCGCCATGTGAACATAACTCAAGTTTAGTATGAAACCGAATGTAGCAAAAATGAGGCGACTCACAACTCACAAAATTACGCACTCACTCTTATACATACTTACAGTTTCTATGCAGAGGAACCCTGCAATGCTCTCCAATATCTTACGGACGTACTCATATAGACGCTGGTGCCTGTTTTCGCCACAGTATTTGTCAGCACGCAACATAATATCCCCCTGCAACCGACAGTCATCGCTCAGTACGGAGTCCCACAAACAGATAGAAGCGGGGACGTGGAGTGAACCGCTCTGGCGTTTAAATTCAGTATTAAAATGTCAAGCTGCCTAGATCGTAGAACGTCATAGTGGTAATATTTCAGTCTCAGAATGACCAGTTAGTACAACGTCAACATCTTAGAAAGTCATACTAGTAATACGTCAAAGTCTCAAAATGACCAGAGGGGCTATTGCCTATCGCAGTCGGCTTCGAAGTGGAATAATTGTTTTCAGTTTGTATGCAGACAAACCTTCGATTTTCAAAATGAAAACTATCGTTATTGCGAGTGCGTTAGACGGGTCACTAGTAGAATGACGGGATCGTAAAATGACTGACTCGCAAAATGACCACATCGCTTGTAGCCTATATCTTAAAATGTCCGAGTCGCAAAATGGACACAATGGTTTTTTCATTTTATCACTGTTTAAGTACAGTCGACGGAGACCCGCGCGGCGGGGCTCCTATTTCTAGGTAATTTGCCCTTCGGGCATTTAAAGTAACCTAACGAACCTAACCTACCTAGTTACGCAAAGAAAGTAGTCCTTTTGCGACTCGGACATTTTGAGAAGTAGGCTACAAGCGATGTGGTCATTTTGCGAGTCAGTCATTTTACGACCTAGTCATTCTACTAGCGACCGCACAATAGGCGCGCGGTTAGTAAAACATCATCATATTTTAAAGTCAGTCTTGGAATGTCAAGCAGCCCAGATTGTAGAATAACAGAGTAGTAAGCTTATCGTTTTAAGACCTTGACATTTCACGACGAGGACGTTTCAAGATTTTGACTTTAAACGGCGGAGCACAGAGAACAAAACAATTGGAACATACACTCATGGCTATTTAAATTCAAAAAAATTAACAAAATTTCGATGGACGTTACAAAAATCGTATTTGGCGTAATTGATCAAAGCAAGCAAATGATTTACATGCACTGACCTTGATATCAACTTCATACATGAGCATCTTAAGGTAAAACAAGGTCGAATCGAGGCATGACTGTAGACGTTTGAACCACTCTAATCGGCTGGGGTCCCCCTCAGGCGTAGCGAACAAATTCTGCGAAAACAAAATCAATCAGCTCGGAGACTAACAAATAGTACCTACCCTTACCATGAGTGACAATTACCGTTCTCGCTAGCGAATCGAATGCTCTGTCCCTCGCATATTTTAAAGTATTCTTATAGTGCTCAAGGGACAGAGCATTCGACTCGCTAGCGAGTACAGTAATTGACACTCCTGGTAAGGGTACAGGTAGAGGCGAACATAGTACATTACTACAGAGGCCGGGAAATAGGAGGTTGCCGGCCGAGTGATAGAAACGGATAGTTACGAGGCTGGCCACCCCTTTTCGCGGCGAGGTATGTATAGTGCTTTTCTCAAACATATGTAATGAAATAAAAAAATAAATCACTCAAAAAAATAATATGTCAGAAAAGTAATTGCAGGTTAAAATAAAGTACCAGGAGCGCAGCGGTAATTAAGAGGCATATCAGGCATAACGCAACTTAGATCGCAGGGCTGGCGGGCTGGCGGGGCGCACACGACACAGCGCGGATGTCTCCCAAACGTTTATGCACTTCTAGTATCTGACGTCATAACTTTTTCTCAAAAATGTTAAAAATATAATTTAGCTATTCAGCCTGTTTATTATAAACACAGCCGCCATGTTTACATTAAAATTAAAATAAATAATACTTGTATGAAATTCCTTTACAGTTCTCTCCAGTCGATTTGGTAGGGTGCCTTTAAGGAACGCATTAATCATCGGTAAGATTTTTTCCCTAGTCGCCTTTTGCTACGATCGTGTTTTATCACGTGTGCTTTATGTATAATAGTTTTTTACCTCAGACTCCCTTTTCATAATCTCAGTTTTTCTCGTAGCATTTAGTCATAAACGCATATTTTTTAATCTCAGTTTTTCTCATCGCATTCAACCTTTAAACAGACATTTTAGAATCGTTGTAGTTCTCGATTATGACACATATGCTCATCAAGAGTACTTTATGTCAACTTCACACAGAAACCAACATTTAGCTCAAATGGATTTACACGCTACTTGTCAAGAGAGAAAAAGTGTGTGTAAATCTTTTTGAGGTCTTCGTCTGTATCTGTTGGTGACTGTAGGTTAAAATGACAAAAGCAACCTAATTTCATTTTCAAAGTAGTAGCCTAACTGTTTTTATACACGTATTATATTTTGAGGGTGATACACGTAAAGAGATAAACAAATTACAATCTGTCAATTTACAGTAGGGCAAAAAGCATATAAAGACCATATGCTGTTAGGTAAATTATTTATATTCCAAAAAGCGTATCAGACAACATGCTGTAAGGCAAATTCCCCATAGGAAAATATACGATCAAACATAAAGCACACGTGACAAAACACGATCGTGGCAAAATGCGACTAGGGAAAAAATCCTAGTGATGAAAAATGCGTTTGAGGCACCCGGGCCATTCTACTTTTCAGTGTACATTTTTGTTATCGTCCGATAAAAAGTATACCAAATTATGAATCAGCGAATAAATAAATAACATGAACTTAGAAAGTTTAAGCTTAACGGTTTTCAAAAAAAAAAACTCTTAAATTACTCAATTATCGCTGAAAAATCTTGGTAACTCAGTGGTAAATTGCACTTTTTCCTTAGAAAAGGCGGGGACATCGACGTCCACTGCGTTACTCACTTTATAATTATTACTAGCGACCCGCCCTCGCTTCGCTTCGGTTTATTTGATTTTTCTATAACACACGTACATAAAACAAAATTTATTATACATAAAAACCTTCCTCTTGAATCACTCTATCTACTAAAAAAAACCGCATCAAAATCCGTTGCGTAGTTTTAAAGATCTAAGCATACATAGGGACAGACAGCGGGAAGCGACTTTGTTTTATACTATGTAGTGATTATTACAAATAACTTGTCATAAATTAGGTTAATTCTATATATAAGCATATTGACGTCCCTTTTCTAATTTCAAGTTAGAAAATGCAGCACTTTACCGTTTCATGAAATAAAAATAGTTTAGTGAGAACGTGGCTAAAAGTTATGTACAACGAAAAGTAGAATGGCCCACCCATCTACCAAATCGTTGTTCCGCCCGCAACGTGATACATTGAAGCCGAAAATAACTAACATAACGCCGACATTTCATTCCTAGTTTGAGAAAAACAATTAGAATGACGACTTTTGTCGACGCAAACAAACGTTTTATCTCCTATCTTGTCACGAATTTCGACCTTGTATAGTTGTATAATTTGAGCAAAGTGAAATATACAAATCAAAATTAAATCAAAAAGATGCAGCATTCTCTCCATTTTTAAGAATGAGCTCATTTTTTTGCTGTATATTTTTATTACAAAGTTTACACAGTTTTAATGAATGAAAGTTTACATAAAAGTAGTAAGTAATCAACACAAACAATAATACTTCTACCAAAACAATTTAAAATAGGATACATTACAGCTAAAGAGATCTCATACAATCTGTTTGCTTAAAACTCTAGGTCCCAGAGCGCAGCGCGCCGCGACAGGGGTTTAAAGCTACAACAAATGTAGGTTATATTATAGATGAATTAGCGAGAGCGTGGAATTGCATAAGTAGTGGTATTGTGTGTTTATAGGCATTCTATATTTGAAATTTCCCTTTTCACGTACTATCAGCATAAATAGAGGTTTGTAATTAAATAATAATATTTAAGAAGAAAATTCGATAATAATGTCAGTATGAAATTAAAAATATCATTAGGCTGTTTTTATTGTATTGAATTTAGCAACTGAAATAATTAATACTATTACTGCTGAGGGCTGGGAAAATATATGTTGCCATGTCGAAAGTAAAGAAAATAAATATAGATGTCAAGAAGGGGAAATGGATCCAATAAACAGATCATAATATTATTACCAATACTTGTGACAGCTCAGATGAAAAATTAAATAATTGTTTTACTTGTTAAGAAAAGAAACATGATAAGAAAGAGTATGTTATTTCATTAAATTAAGAGAAACCACTACAAATGCAATTCCACGCTCTCGCTAATTCATCTATACAAGAAATGTCAGGATTTTTATCGGAACATTTAATTTTTCCATATGGCAACCCTACTCACACGCCAATGACAGATGACGATCACCGTGACCTCGAATCTTACAGGGCCTATGTTCTCATTTGCTCTTATTTACCAGCAATGGCGGCTGACGTCAAAACCATACCGTAATAGGATGTGGTTTTCCCAAGGAATAGAGACCTAGGTATGTAGACTATAGACTACTACTACTACTTTGCGGGTGGTAGGACCTTGTGCAGGGTCCGTCCGGATCGCTACCACCGTCTTATCCATTAACCTACCGCCAAACAGCAGTGTTCGCATTGTTGTGTTCCGGTTTGGGGATAAGACAGCCGGTGAAATGACTAGCATAGAGGCATTCCATCTTAGTCCTCAGAGTTGGCAACGCATTTGCAGTCTTAGGATTGCATTGCAGTCTTGTGAATGTGAATGTCTATGGGTCACAGTTTCCACTTACCATCAGGCGGCCTGTGTGCTCGTTTGTCTTCTCTATGCCATAAAAAAAAAAAAAAAAAAAAAAAATGTAGGGTAGGTACTGTTACACTGCCAACTGTGATGGATAAATAATAGAGATGGGCCGAGTAGCCGCCGACTAGTCGAGAACGCCGACTATTCGGCACCATTTATAGTCGGCCAACAGTCGGCGACTAGTCGGCAAAAAATGCCAAATATTCGGCACTTAATTGGCTACATGAAAATATAGGACATAGGAAGAAATCAAACCATTATAAAACAATTTAAAATTTATATTTAACCTTTTATATTATTTGTTTTAAAAGCGAAATAATAACGTAAACAAAACAGCAGGCTTATTGCCACACGCCCTCGCAACCGCAATCGTTTTAATTTTGAAAATCGAATGCTTGTCTGCATACAAAATGAAAACAATTGTTCCACTTTGAAGTCGATTGCAACTGCGAGTGCGTTAGGTAATAGGCCATCTGGTCAAAACTTTAACGCGAGAGACGAAGCGACACGAACGTTTCCGATTGCACCCGAACTTAGCTAAAACCCTACGATCCGCATTGCCGACTAGTATGCCGATAAATCCGCAATTCAAAAACCAATAACCGACTGGCTAGTCGGCAAAATCCGTAGTCGGCCCATCTCTAATAAATACGTTGTTTGCGGTGACGCCGTGGTGCGGATACGTCGATTACGCGAAAGGATTAAATCGACAAGAAAAGGCTGGATTTGCACGCACTCACCTGTATTATAAGGTGCTCTTCTGGGCCAAATAAGGAAATAGGATGGACTCCGTTGAGGAGGTACCCGGGTCTCGTTCCGAGTCCGAGAATTTCCTCAACAATCATCCCCTCCTGCGGAAGTAACAATGTTTACTCAGCGCGGAAGGTAATAAACAGGCCGCGACACGTGGAGTGAACAATACAATTGGAATGAAATGACGAATCATGTCACAAATTCAGGCCTCGTCAATAGTCGGTCATTCTCCAGATTTGTGTTCTATGTCTAATTGACGACGCGCTGGCCTAGTTGGTAGTGACCCTGCCTACGAAGCTAGCGGTCCTGGGTTCAAATCCCGGTAAGGGCAGATATTTGTGAGATGAGCGCAAATATTTGTTCCTGAGTCATCGATGTTTTCTATGTATTTAAGTATTATATTTCTCTATATAAGTATTTATATCGTTGTCTATAGTGCCCGGCCGTTAACAAGTCAATCCTGACACCTATCATTTCAGTACAAATTATAACCTATTCTTGGGTTTGAGGTTATAATTTGTACTGAAATGACAGGTGTCAGGATTGACTTCTTATCGGCCGGGCACTATAGTACCCATAATACAAGCCTTGAGCTTAGTTTGGGACTAGGTCAATTGGTGTGACATTGTCCCCTGATATTTATTTTATTGTTTATAATTAACGCTTCGCTTTTTTAGGGTTCCGTAGTCAAACTAGGAACCCTTATAGGTTCGCCATGTCCGTCCGTCCGTCCGTCCGCAGCCTAGCTCAGAGACAGTACTAGAACGCTGTTTTTTTTAATGTATATCGCCTACACATAAAGTGGGGATGTTTTTATTCTCTCGCCTACCACATGGTGAGGTGTGTCGTCGGATAGTTCTTTCAAAAATATTGCAGGTTTCTCCAAAAAGTTTTTCCATTAAGGTATCCGTCAAAGAAATATTAAGCTTTAAAAAGCTAATTTTTTGTTAGAGTCAAGTGGGGTACACTCCCTACAGCCAAAACTACAAATACTAAAAATCTGAAATAGTTATTTGTGCAACAAGAGAGCAAAGTTGGTTTTTGCTGCGAGTGTTGATTTTGAATCCCGAGTAAGCGAAGGATTGTATTATTGAATCACGAGCGTAGCGAGTGATTCTAGGTTAGAATCCTGAGTGTAGCGAGGGATTCAAAAACACGAGTTGTAAATAGCTTTGGTCTCGTGTGACACATACAACTTTTCACCTCAGCAGCGAGAACCACTCGGCGTGAAGCTGGCAGAGCCAGCCTCGGTCTTCTGTTGTGACCATTTGGTGAATACACGACGCAATGACGATACGATCGCATATGCATTAATCAAAAGCATTTATGCAAAATATTAATGAAATAAAAAGTGGAAAAAAGAAACAGATGAAACATGCCACGCAAATTGATAATGCCGTAGTGCAAACACAACTTTATACAGCTTTATGTAGTCTGTGGATTTAAAAAAACAAACGAAACTAGGCCTTATCTATGGAGGACAAAAAATTTTTTTAGTACAATAATCCCGCTTATTTGCGTGCGCGCTATAAATGCGTTCTGAAACTGCCCCCGCGGTTTATGTCACAAAATTAAAGATTGTTAAAAAACGATAACAAAATTATGTTGATACATGATAAACTTCTTATTTTTCATTAACTTTGTCTTCAAAACATTAAATAAAAAAAATGATTGTACCTACTGTATAAAATAGTTATAATAAACACATTTCAAACTTTAACAGATAGTTTTATTTGCAATTTTACGGTTATGTGTGCATCCGAACGTGCGTTTCTTTTTGGGCCTACTATGTGTGGAATTTGAAAATCGAACTTCGAATCAATTTGTTTCTATCTCTCGCTTTTTTCCTACCGAAGTGAAAGTGACAGAACAAAGTGAAGTTCAATTTTTTCGAATGTTGTGAGTAGCCCCAGCACTGCTCACGGCATTAAAAAATAATAATTAAAAAGCTACTTTGCCTCTCGCTCGCAGCAAAATTGTATTTTGCTCACTGTTTTTAAGCAGCAAAACCTGCTTGTTTGAGCTGCTGAGGTGAAAAATATCTTTAATGAAAGCGCATATAATGAACTGAATAGGAAAACTATCACGACAGTAGACGTCAATTGTTCTTGAGTTACGAACGGTTCAATTGTTTATACCTATCGAAAACTTATTTGCGGTGTTGGTAAACTGACCGCGACCTATGTCGATGTATGAGCATAACAGTTTTCCAACGGCCAAGTTAAGTTTGTCGCGAGGTTTAATTTGTTTGTAGACGGCTTCGGAACACTACACTGAGCGGGCATGGTCCGACATGCTCTTGCCCGGTTTTCCCAAGCTTTTATTTAACTTGCAATTGCAATGTATGTACGTAAGTATTTAAGGGCCAAACTAATTAAATTTGACCCACTTCCCGGATTCCAATAAAGCTGAAAATTTGCATACGGCTTTATTTCTGATGACAATACAATAATATAGTACCATCGAGGTGATCTGATGATGGAGACTCAGGGTGGCCATAGGAACTCCTAAATTACACATTAGAAACCCGTCGTGTTAGGGCTTGTTAGAATTGCCTTGACGAGTAGATGAGGACTGTGCAAAAAATGTACAGTCAGCAATAAAAGCTTGTCCCAAAAAATTATTTGTTGCCAGAAACTTATTGCCCTCTCCGTTTGCGTAGCTACGTCTGCTATGAGTCTGATGACTGTACTTATTAAATGATTTTTAGTAGTGTTACCGGAGATATCTAAACACACTACTTTATACACTTTAGTTACCTGTATCTCAGGAATCAACCAAGTCTAATGATCAGAGATCGGAATAGGTAGAGCTAATTTGCCTAAACTTGACGCATATTCATTCATGCGTGAGCGAAATGGGAATTACATTATTGAATGAAGGTGCATCCAGTTTAGGCAAATTAGCGCTACCTATTCCGATCTTTGGTTATTAGTCTTGATAGGTTTTCTTTATAAATACGGCTTCGGTTCTCATTGATTGTAGAGACACGGAACTCGCAAAAATGACACTTCAAATATTTCCTAAACGTTCCCCCAAATCTAAAAATGTATTATAACATAGTTCTACAATTTTTGGTAAACATCTTCGCCTAAATGTGCAAAATGTGGTTGCAGAATTATCAAAAAGTTTTTATAGTTGTTGGAAATTATGTAGCTCTGCCTACCCCACTCTGGGAATAAAGGCGTGAGTTTATGTATGTATGTATATTCTACAATTTTATTATTAGGTTATCCGTAGAACAAAATGAAGCCATCTACATTTATAACAATCAGCGAACTTTGACCGGCGTCTGGCGACCCCCTTTCTTTCATTACCTCTAGGTTTTCATGTTCTCGCAACGCCGCTAGACTTTTATTAAAAACGGAAAATGAAATGAAAATTGAAGAAGTTTTGCTATTACCCGGTATAACTTAGTTGACAGTATAAAGTGCAAGCAGTGTTCAAAGTGCAAGCAGGCGTGCATGCATATACCTTTTACAATAATTGAATTGAAATTAATTCCCTGAGTGGTTGCCGGGTTAGAATATTATAGCCCCACTCCATGTCTTCCCGTGGATGTCGTAAGAGACGGCTAAGGGAATAAAGGCGTATAGTACTGTTAGTCGATGGGCTTGCAACCTGTCACTAATACACTGGTACATCTCAGCCTGATTGTGCAAAATGTGGTTACAGAATTATCAAGTTTTTAGAGTTGTTGGTAATTCTGTAGCTTTGCCTATGGGAATAAAGGCGTGTTTCGTGAGTTTATGTATGTATTTATGTATGAATTGAAATGAAAATAAATATGCCGCCTTCTTTAATAGGATGGCAGTATAGGGGTTTTTGTGATTACAAGCTTATTCGCGGTGTTGGAAAACTGATCGCGACCTTTGTTGATGTATGGGGATGACAGTTTTCCAACGTCAAAGTTAAGTTTGTTGCGGGACAGCTCTCGGAGCCACTAGTTTATTAACCGACTTCAAAAAAGGAGGAGGTTATACGTTCCACTGTATGTATTTTTTTTTTTTGTTATTCATTTCACCTTTATGCGGGCGTCCTTTCTCGCGCATCAAATAAAACTTAAACTAAGTATTTTTTTTAATTATTGTTTTTTTACGCTTTCCAATCATACGTTAAACACGGAACGCTGCAAAAAAAAACAGGATTCACTGCATTTTCACTTAATCGAAAGTGACGTAAAAAATATTTTTACGACAAAAAATACATCGATTTTATTTAATAGTCATGCCAAAAAGCCTGTTTATTATTTTGAACCTATTTATATTTCTTCTCGTTTACCTTCACCTATTATTTATCTAATTTGATCGAGGTTGGTTTTAACTTCTCTATGTGATATACTTCAACTGGTTTGACATTTGAAACTGATGCAAGAATTGCTTGTTTAACCCAATGTTAAATTCATTGTGCAAGTCCATCCAAGTAGTTTAATGGAATAATTAAATATTAAAGATGTCTTTCGGGCTGGGCAATAATACTCTCTAACGCTAAAGTGACTCGAGTTTACGGTACTCTGGTTTTAACCGCTCTATATCGATTGTTAATCTCACGAAGCGACCTTTGTTTGTTTTGATGGGTACTGAGTCTCACAGAAGTGGCGCAACAAATACGAACATTTCTGAGAAAATACGATCGGATAAGGTTTTTTTCTTCATCTGTCTGTAACCCAATATTACGTCAAATATTAGTGACTAGTATTGATTGGCACTGACAGTCAATTGTCTTGTTTTGTTTTTAATGACATCTATCAGTGGGCCTAGTAGTCGTCAATGTCATTAGAGATGTCAAGTCATTAGTAACATTTAGGAAACTCAACGTTATTGTTGTAGAATGTCAGATTGACTTTGAACCTAAGGTGGGTACCTTGAGGCCATTTGCAACGTTAAAAGATGGCGGATGTGTAATTAGTTTTAGTTTTATTTTTTTGTGTATTTAGGTGTTCAAAGTTCTTTTCTGATAGTGATTTGTACTTTTTATGCCATTGTGTTGCACAGTGATTGAAAACTTGGACTTATTTCGCGTATCTGGCATCTTTCTTCTCGTTACAAGTGGACTCGAAGTGGTACATAGGTTAAAACTATCTTGACCTCTGTCCTACAAACTACCGAACAACGTTGCCCCCAATCTTCCCAGAGAAGATTGGATTGTATTTTATTGCTATATTGATTTATACTTATATACACTTGACACTGGCGAAATCACTAATTCGTGGAAACGCCATAGCCCGGCGGTAGTAGCTGTTGAAGTCGCCGCGGGGCAAAAAGAAAAAGAAAAAGAAGGTGGGTACCAAATTAAATCTCGTGACTGTACTATGGGTTAGACAACGAAATAAATTCCCATATTTAAATACATAGAAAGGAACAATACTCGCGGTCGTTTTGCAAATATCTGCCTTTACCGGGATTTGAAGCCAGGACCGCTAGCTTCGTAGGCAAGGTCACCAACTAAGCCAACGCGTCGTCAGCAATGATAGTTAAAGAAGAAAATACAGTTTACTTTTTGTTTATTTTTCTCTTCTCTTACGTAATGCGTAATGAAAAAGTAGAGAAAGAAAGCTGGTGCAAAGTGCAGCTTAGTTCAGGACTAGTTCGATAGTGTGATATTGTCCCCCTGAACTTTTGAAAAGGTATTAAGATGTCTTTAAATAGCCCTCGATATGTCCGCGAAGGGTTCACCCACAAGCCACCCCTCACCCTAACCGCTGATACTACAAAATTAAAGAGTCGGTATTGCCAATACAGCACATTTTGTGATAGGGATGCTTCTTCATTTAGTAGTGTAGTTGTCTGCGAACTTGTAACGCTATAAATAATTCAGAGAAATATGAAATCATCGGTAAAACTGCAAAACCGCGTAAGTAACATTTTTAATGAGGAACAAAATGGACCTTTTTTCTATGATGTTTAGGTTTATTTTGCTCTATAATAAATGTGTTGGTTACACGGTTCTGCAGTATCACCGACGAAGTTGTAAGTGGGTTAGCTAAGCCAGAAACAGCGAAAGAATACCTATAGGTACATGTCTATCTTTTTATCGATTGTCCTTCGTTGTCCTAATAGTCCGGTTTCTACCCTAGTCCTTCTGCCCTGATAATTGCACTTGCAGTAATCGACATTTTTGTGATTTTCACTTTTAAGCAAAAATGGCATCCCAAGGACATAATCTATATGTAAAAAATATATTTACAAGATTTTTCTTATTAGAAACATGTTTTTTATTTAACCTTAAACGCAGTACTTGCACCTAAATGTTACTTTTGCTAAAAAGATCTGCAGCAATAAGCAGGTGCTAGAAGATTATGCAGTACTTGCTACGTTTACTGTTTATTCATTGAGCATATAACTTTATTGCAACGAATACTAACTAAAGCCAAACGCAGTACTCACCATTCCTGCATTTGAATGTAGCCAGAATAACAAAGAGCTACTCTCGCGACGCTACAACTAAACGCAGTACTCACCATTCCTGCATTTGAATGTAGCCAGAATAACAAACAGCTACACTCGCGACACTACAACTAAACGCAGTACTCACCATTACTGCGTTTGCTCGTAGCGAAAATAATAAAAACCTACTTTTGCGATGCTAAACCTAAACGCAGTATTATACAGTACTGCATTTAACAAAAGCAAGAGTGAGAGGAAGCTAGGCATGTACCGATGCCGCACGGTATAGTGCCGCGTTTCGCTATAGCAAATCAGTGCGTCGACGTCATTCGCGGACGGGAGTCGGGCGTGGCTGGGCTCCGAGTGGTGTTTTAATTTGTTTTCATCACACTTGCTCGGAAAGGGTTTTATAACACGCAGGCGCTTAGGACAGTTATAGCCGACTTAGCTCCCGCGGGAGTTATAGATTTTCATAACTCCCTAGGGAGTTATGAGTTTAGTTTTAAAATATAGAATCCACTTGTACATCATTTCAGACCAAGGAGGTGTAAAATCAGCCAAGGTTTATTTCCTATATTCAAAACTTGGCTACAAACCAATTTTACTGTTTAATTAAACTTATACGGCACATTTGTCTGCATTATATTTCTATTTTACCATTATTTCAGAGACATTCGCAATTATTTTAGTAAATTTCATTTTGAAAATTTGTGCAATCTGGCAGAATGGCCTGTATTTGTCAAGTTTAAAAAAAAAGTAATTCTAAGCATTATCTGTGGAAGACTAAAAAAAAGTTGTCAAACTCTTTTAGCTTAGCGAATCGAGTTCGTTTAATTTTGTTTGATTGTTGTTTCCGAAGCGTATTTTGTTTAAAGGTACGAAAAAAACAAACTAAATATGACTTCCTCATCGGAAGAATCTGTAGTGACATCAACACCACCTGATTTGTTACATGCGGCTCAACTACTCAGCAATGATTTGCTGCCAGCGAAATCTAAAGAAAAGGGTTTTTTATATTTGTTTTTTATTTCCTCGCTAATGTGATGAAAATCATTGTGTGTATCATGGGCAGTAAGGAGATTGCAAACTCGAGTCATTAAAAGCCCTCCGCCTTCGGCGTCGGGCTTCTAATAGTCTCTCGTTAGCAATCCTCTTCTTACCGCCCTTGATGCACAATGTACTATTGTTCAATGCCCCAGTGTTTCGGTAAGTTTTATTCATTGTCTTTATTTATTTAGGTTTGTAATGTTGTAAGTAATTAGTACTCGTTTAACGTATTTCAACGGCACGTGTTTGTAATGCCAAGATTTTCAATTAGTCAATTTTATGTTGTTCCTATTGGTGTATTTCGTCCTGCCTATTTTATTGTGTGTATAATTCGTAGGTATTTGTGTTTGTTTGTGACGATGATGACAAATGTATCAGCAGTAGCATTCATCTTGCGAAATGTAGTTAAAATTGTTTATTGACGGATTTAAGATTGTATTTAAGGTGATCATTTTGTACTTTCATAAGTGTAGGTATGCGTTTTGCGAATGCGTGTGTGTGTGTGAATAAAGTCAAGTGCATAAACAATGGGTATCGAAATAATCAAACAATCGTCTTATAACCGATGGAATGAGAATGATATTATTATTGCATCGCAAGTATGTGCGTGCGTGCGTGTATGTGTGTGCGTGTGTGCGTGTGTGTGTGTGTGTGTGTGTGTGCGTGTGTGCGTCCGTGTGTGCGTGCGTGCGTGCGTGCGTGCGTGCGTGTGCGCGTGCATGTGTCTGTGTGTGTATGCGTGTGCATGTGTATGGATCCATGTGTAAGCATGTTTGTGTGTACCTAGGTATGTGTTAGTGAATAAATATTTGTATCTTTTATGCTAGACCTATCGTATGTGGTTCAACGGTTTGAAATGTGTTTCTTTTTCAGATAATTTTGTTCAAAATGTCTTCAAACACTCGAGGCAGAAACGTATAAAAAATATATTGTGATAATTCAGCTTAATAAAAAAAATAAAAAACTACTTAAATTCTGTTTTATTTCGTCACTTAGTCGCTTAAATGTTTGATAGAAGTTAAATTTACCTACATTTTAACTAGTACCAGGCATGAAAATAGAAAATGATTGCTAACTATAAACGCAGTACTGAGCACATGCTAGGTGATTTTGCAGTAATAAGCACAAGTACTGCATTTATTCTTAGTGATCCTGTAATGCCCGCAAGCCCAGAAAGTTGATGAAAATGCAGTACTGAGCATTTTATCCAACTAAGGCAAAAAATTAAAAAAATATATATGTCACTAGAAAGCTCGATTTTTTTACTATTTTTACGTTACACTTTAAAAATGATATAACAGAGATTTCTTGAGTAGATATCAAGAAATATGTTTACCGCGTTTATCTCGAAACCGCCATTTTGCAAGTACTGCGTTTGCAATAAGGAGGGCAGCCTTATTCCACGAAGAAACGTAGGTTTCTTTTCAGACAAGTTTTTTTTTGCCGACTGTACTTTGTTTTGCATAGTCGTCATCTACGAGTCAAGATAATTCTAACAGGCCCTAACACGGCGTCTTTATTATGTGTAATTTAGGAGTTCCTATGAACACCCTGAGTCTCCATCAGCAGACCAGCTCGATGGTACTATATTATTGTATTGTCATCAGAACTAAAGGCGTATGCATATTATCAGCTACATCGGAAACCGGGAAGTGGGGTCAAAATGAATATTTTCCGTTACAATCGGTCCAAAGTTGCATAAATTGTGTCCCCCTTTTATCTTTTAAACGGTATTTCCAAAAAAATACAAAAAATCACTAAGGTAACGCTTCATAAATACTGACAACGAAAAATATTGAAAGATTTGACCCTTACCAATTGCTGTGCCACAGTTAAATTACTTGCTTACTTTCTTGTTTGTTGTTTCGGTCAAACAGTGCCTAAACCAAGACCTAAATTTAAATTCTCACGACGTGCCGACGCCTCGTAATTTTGTATCGAGAGGGAGTGACACACATACTACAGATCGCTGCTTAAATGCTAAAGAGCCTCAAAACAATAACAGACATAGTTTGATTTAAAACTTAAAGTATATAGCATTCCGAATTTAAATGCAACACAAACACATCGCTGCTTAAATGCTAAAGCGCCTCAAAACAAAAACAGAAGTAGTTTGATTTAAAACTTAAAGTATATAGCATTCCGAATTTAAATGCAACACAAACACATTTTGATTTGAGGCCCTTTACGAGTAGTATTTAAGCAACGACATTTTGATTTGAGGCCCTTTAGTATTTAAGCAACGAGATGTAGTGCAAAATGATTTTCCTTCGGGAAAACTCGGATCTCAATCGGAATACGATGGCACCCGAACTGTCAATCAATGATTGTATTAAGTGAGTGACGTTTTCATGTCCATTAAAATGGAACTTTATTGTTTAGTGTCAAATGACAAAGTGACAAGACAGCATTTGTCATTTGACACTAAACAATAAAGTTCCATTTTAATGGACATGAAAACGTCACTCATTTAATACAATCATTGATTGACAGTTCGGGTGCCATCGTATTCCGATTGAGATCCGAGTTTTCCCGAAGGAAAATCATTTTGCACTACATCTGTACATAAGTAGTCAAAACAAAAGCGAACTAGGTAGTAATTCTCTAACAACGACGGTGTCAGACGGACGACCGAGTGAATCCCGTCAGTGCAAACAAAAAATATTTTACCGCGTGCATTTTCATTTTAGCAACATGGTTTTGCCGATAGATTGAATGTATAAGCCAGCTTAATTGAAAACGCGCAAAAATGTGTTTTGTTAAACTCGCCGCTGCGATTTCGCTCGTTCGTCATAATAAATACCTATAGATGAATTAGAGAGAGCGTAAAATTGCATTATACATATGTAGTGGTAGGTATTGTGTGTTTATAGGCATTCTACATTTGAAATTTCCCTTTTCCCGTACTATCAGCATAAAAATAGGTTTGTACTAAAATAATTATATTTAAGAAGAAAATTCAAAAATAATGTCAGTATGAAATTCTAAATAATTATTAGTCTGTTTTTATTGTATTGAATTTAGCAACTGAAAGAATGAATACTATTACTGCTGAGGACTGGGAAAATATTTGTCGCCATGTCGAAAGTGAAGAAAATAGATATAGATGTCAAGAAGGGGAAATGGATCGAATTACAGATCATAATATTAAAGAATTAAATAATAACGAATGAAAGCAAAATAAGACTGAGCATTGTTTTACTTGTTAAGGAGAGAAATATGATAAGAAAGAATATGTAATTTCATTAAATTAAGAGAAATACTTATGTTATTCCACTTTTCCTTTTCATGCGAACCGTACAACTACTACAAATGCAATTCCACGCTCTCGCTAATTCATCTATACGTTGTGCTTGAGAGAATAACACCCCTGAACCAGAACGTTTCAATCAAATTTGACCTTCATTGCACCACTGTTTCGCGGGGTCCGGTTCTATTCAGCCATCACGCCAGTGAGCTACAGGTATTCATGGTTAATGTATTTAAATTTATTTAGCAAACCCGCGCTGCGGTCCCCTAACCACAGCATTATGCTGAGTTGGAACCTTTTTGGCACCACAACTCACGCATTATATTGCTTAGTGTTTGGTTTTATTTTTTGGTGTCAAATAAAGGGCATTGGGTAAAGGATGATGGTCAGTTTTGTATGGACACTGGCCTAAAATCCAATAATGACAAGCCATATGTCCTTTGAAAGATTTTTTCATATTCTACAACTTTTTGTATGGCGGGAAATCTTAAATGGCTGTGTGAAATATTTAAAAATCTGGACCATCGGGACGCCTCCATAGACGACGTTAGAATAATTACTTGGAAAAACCGCGGTCTTTGCATGGCAATAACTTTTTTCACACAAAGATTTCGAACCACCTGCCATTGTAATAGTTTTACAACTTAGAATTACCTATTCGGGGACATATCGCTTGTCCTTATTGGTCATTAGGCCAATTAGCCCACCCTCCTTTGTTTGAAGAATATTGAATTGTTGTTGTTGTGTTTGTCGTAAAAGCCGACTAAGGTAATAAAGGCGTGCATTATTGTTAGGCGATGGGCTTGCAACCTGTCACTAATACACTGGTAAACATCTTCGCCTAAGTGTGCAAAGTGTGGTTACAGAATTATCAAAAAGTATTTATAGTTGTTGGAAATTCTGTAGCTCTGCCTACCCCACTCTGGGAATAAAGGTGAGTTTATGTATGTATGTATGTAATATTTAATTATTTTTGAGTGGCCACGTATGATTTTAACATAGTTATTTAGAGGACCTCGAAATACACATAGATATATAGAATTTAGGGCGTTGAATAACATCGGAGCCGAGATATTTAAGATTTAAGCGTTCAGTTTTTGGTACTAAAAGTACGCCCAGGTACTAAATAAATATATATGGTATTAAATATCTCGGCTCCGATGAACAAAACATGTTTATGTCGAATTATTCTATCATAGTCACTGGTTTTCGAGTTATTTAACTTATTATATTAGCTATTGACTAAAATACTGTTTTTTGGTCTAAAACTGTAAATTGTAAAAAAAATACTTCACTCCAGGAACTAATTTTTTTTCTAATAGCTGATGAATGAGCAAATGCTTCAAATTAAAACACTTGGCAAAACATCCAAAAACCTCAGAAATAAGGGGTTTTTAAATCATTATATTTTTTTTTAGATAATTTCGCTTCTATCAAACACGATTACTCCAAAAAAAATGTACCACACTGGCGTTAAAATCACGAAAATAACTTCCTCAATTTAAGTACCTATAAGCTTTCCAATAAATTTGCAAATTAAGCTAATATACGGAGTTAAATTACTAATATACGGAGCGTAAGGCACTGGTCCCACCGCCGGCTACAAACTATAAGCGAGTGAAACTATAAACTACAAACTAGTGGGCGAGCGGCGAGAAGCGAGTATAGTTTTACTAGTTTAGACGCTGAGCTGTAAGCGAGTGTTTGCGTGCGACGGGCGATTACTCGGTCGCGGCGGTCAACTAGTAAACCGTGGTCCCACCGCCAACTATCAGCGAGCTCGGCTATCAACTAGTAAAATTATGTACTAGAAACAGTTGACAATCAGCGGGCGGCTAGTAAACATTATATGGAATTATCGCTTACTCGCCGGGCGGTGGGAGAGTGTCCTCGCCGGCGGTGTGAACAGCCAGCTATAAACTATAAATATATGTCTCTCTCTTAGCGATTGTCTTTTGTTCGTTTCTTGAGCTGTAAAATAGCCGATAGCTCATAGTTTACTCGCTCGCGGTGGGACCAGTGCCTAAGTGGCGCTGCTGTAGGTGATTCAACCCTCGGGGTGTTATTCTCTCAAAAACAACGGACGGTCGGACGAACGCGCCAAATCGCAGCGGCAAGTTTAAGTAGTCCCGTCAGAGCGAACAAAACACCCAATTAGGCAGCATTAGGCGGGTTCGGATTAAAGTTCGATCTTATCGACTGAAGCCATGCTGCCAAAGTGAAAATGCAGCCGCTAAAATTAGTGGCATCTGCAGACGACATAAAAGTGCAATATTACAAGCTTTTGATGATTAAAAGGTTTCCTTTGGCGGAGTGAGAACCCTCAGACCGTTTTAAGAAGGGGAGCCATCTTGATTGTTGATGCAGGAAGGGGAGCTCCATTGTCAATAATATGTCTCAATTTTATAACAGCGTGTGTTTAGGCATTAAATTTGGTTTCGATTACGAATAAACGAAAAATGAAAAATTAATTTATGAAAAAATATTTATACCGTTTTATGTTAAAAACTTGAACTTTTTTTAATTTTACGTAGTAGGGTAAATCGCCAATTACTGGCCACACTCCAGTAACTGTCCGCTTTGAAAGAAAATGTGTAAAGCGAGAGATTTGCTCACATTTTTGCGATTAAACTAGAATACCTAGATCTTGAGCTATTACTTGGACAGCCAAGTATCTTTACTAACAGCGTCAGTAAGAAATTTGGTGGCTAGTAACTAAATGACACTTTCTAAAGTGGCCAGTTATTGACGATTTACCCTATAAACTTGATATAAAGGCAGAAGAGGCTAAATATTGGCAGTTATATTTGGTAAATAAAAAATATTTTTAACCGCCTGTTTCACAATCGACAAGTAAAGGATATTTGACGGATAAGTTTAGCCCTTTCTTTGTCGTACACTTGAAAATAGACTAGGAGAGAGACAACTTTATGTGACAGATAAATTTACTTGTCGATTGTGAAACAGGCCCTAAGTGTTCTTAGTATCAAATATCATAAAAAATTGGGACCCCCATTATTTCTATATTAAATCACAACATACTTCATAAATACGAGTAATAAGTAACTTTTTGTTACGGTAGTAGGATATTGGCCGCCGCCTCGGCCCGGAGGGGCTCAAGGCCATTGCCTTACGCTCTTCAAAATGCCAAATGGCCAAATTAAATATCAGGAATAAATTTGGCGTCCTTTGTTTATACCAAAACTAGCGACCCGCCCTCGCTTCGCTTCGGTTTATTTGAGTTGTTTTGTATAACACACGTACATAAAACAAAATTTATTATAAATAAAACCCTTCCTCTTGAATCACTCTATCTACTAAAAAAAACCGCATCAAAATCCGTTGCGTAGTTTTAAAGATCTAAGCATACATAGGGACAGACAGCGGGAAGCGACTTTGTTTTATACTATGTAGTGATGATACCAAACTTGCTCTAATACCTAATTGCATTTATTGTGAAATTGGTTCTGAGCAAAGTAATTATTTTTTTGCGCGCTCACACAGACTAAAACATCATATGGGTAATTTTTACAATGCTAAACTGTAGGGATATCCAAATAAAAACGTTAAAAAGATATTTTTAAACAACAAGACAGTGTGAATATTATTTTTTTCCATTTTTTTTCTTCATACGTCAAAAAAGTTCAAATTTAATATCAGATATGAATTCGGCGTCCTTGTTTTATACGAAAATGATATCAAACTTGCCCTTATAACTTAATAAATTATGGTCAGGTAAATCGGGGTAAGCGCAAATTTACCTCTGAAATTTTGATGGTTCCCCTTCTTAAATTCATTCAAGCCAACACCGGCAACTAAATGTGTTTTGTTCGCTCCGACGGGACTACTTAAACTCGTCCGTTGTTTTTGAAAGATTAACACCCCTGCAGTTCAAATACTCACAGTTCAAGGTGTATGAATTAGTTCCGGTAGCGGTAGAGTTAAGTGTTCACTTTCATCTGGATAACAGCAGTTTAAGGTCGCAATAAACCTACTGCGAAAATCCTCTTAATCATGAAACGGAAATCCGCCGCTGAATTGTGTACTTGTTGCATGCCCCCCGTCTCCCTATTCCACCCCCTACGTTCCCGGGAACCGGACGAAATAAATAAAACATTTACGCTTCGAAGTTTCTGGAATAAAATGTTTACAAGGGTCGGGTAAATGTTGAGTCTAGACTTAATAAAACATTATAGGGTAAATCGTCAATAACGGCCACTTTAGAACGTGTCATTTAGTTACTAGCCATCAAAGGATGATGGGCAGTTCTGTTTTGTATGGACACTGGCCTAAAACCAATAATGACAAGTCATATGCCATTTTAAAGGTTTTCTCATATTCCACAACTTTTTGTATGGCGGGAAATCTTAAATGGCTGTGTGAAATATTTAAAAATCTGGAACATCGAGACGCCTACATAGACGACTTTAGCATAATTACTTTGAAAAACCGCTGTTTTTGCATGGCGATAACTTTTTCCACACAAAGATTTCGAACCACCTGCCATAGTAATAATTTTGCTACTTAGAATTTGCTATTCGGGGACATATCGCTTGTCCTTATTGGTCATTAGGCCAATTAGCCCACCCGCCTTTAATCTCGTGACTGTACCATCGATCGGATTAACTTATAGTCATGATCATATAAAATATACTCGTAGATCTGACAGGTCATCGCAAACCAATCGCAACACGGTAATATAACCAGATCAATAAGAGTCGTATTTATGAATTACATTTATAACAGTAACCCAAATATATATTTTTTATCTTTCTTTAAACTGTTTAATACGAACGTCACATGCTTTAACCAATATTTCACGGGAGTTTTCATCATAAGAGAGCTCGAGTTAGTTCTTAATCCACTTATTAACCGTTTATAATTTCAGAGGTTTTAGTTTTTAGTTTTTAGATTGACGAAAGAGATATACAGATCGCAAGTGAGTGGACGAGTTGGAAGGGGCCGCTCTAGGCGTACTTTTTCGAGTCAAATCGGAGAAATACTGGAAAAGGGCCGAATCTTAAGAACCCGAATCCGACTTGCGTGCATGACTCGATGGAAGAAGCGAAAGAAATTTGTCAAGATCGTAGCAAGTGGAAAGAAGTGGTCTCTGCCTACCCTACTGGGAAACAGGCGTGATTTAATGTATGTATGTATGTACGTATAATTTCAGCATATTATATATAAATAACTTTATAAGTAAATAATCTTACTAACTTAGACAACATTATGACATATATGCAACTAAAAAAGTTAAATCACAATAATATCCGCTTTAGATAGTCATAATCTTAGTTATAACGACTATATTGCATCTTGTTCTATTTCCATTTCTATTTATACGATGCCTCGCCGACGTCAGAACACTAACGATATTCGTTTATTTTTTAAAGTCAACATGGCCGCTATTTATTGGGCGATTAGTTGCATGTGACGTGTTATCGTGTTGTTTGTTAGCCGCCATTAGGCTATTACTTACCTGTAAATAAGACCTTTGAAAACAGGTCACAGGCGTAATTGATTATCGCCGTATAATAGAGAGAGTATAATAATTGTAAACTTTTTATTAGTCCCGCCTGTTTCACAATCGACAAGTAAAGCATATTTGACACATAAATTTAGCCCTTTCTCTTTCTTGCACTTGAAAATAGACAAGGAGAGAGCCAACTTTAAATGGCAGATAAATTTACTTGTCGATTGTGAAACAGGCCCTAATTCCTTTAAACGAGTAATTCTGGTATATCACTGCATAGTATAAAACAAAGTCGTTTCCCGCTGTCTGTCTGTCCCTATGTATGCTTAGATCTTTAAAAGTACGCAACGGATTTTGATGCGGTTTCGAGAGAAAAGTTTTTCTACTTTTTATGTACGGGTGTTACAGAACACTCAAATAAACCGAAGCGAAGCGAGGGCGGGTCACTAGCATATAATATGAATCTCGGAAACGGCTCCAACGCATTTCGCGTTTTTTTTTTATGCAGCGGGCGATAATCGATCTAGCTAGGTTTAATTTTTAGAAAACTTATCTACCAAAAAAAAAACCGAGCAAACAACAAAAACTAAAGACACCAAACCTAACTAACGAAGTTTCAGATAAATTCAGAGATAATGTCAAAAATACAATACTGCTTAATCTGTATTGTTCCACTTTGTGACATTATTAAACTTGGTAAAAAAAGTATGACTCGATGTATGAATGTGGAAAAAGCGAGAGAAATTTGTCAAGTGGAAAGAAGTGTCTCTGGCGATAAAACCGCCTGTTGACTCACTTCGTAACAATTTGAACGTTGCATGAAATTACCTTACAACCTAAAAAACCGGGCCTGGGCACGTCGGACCATGCTCAGTGTAGGGTTCCGAAGCCGCTACTACAATACCAAAATAAAAACTCCAGTAAAGAGCGTATCTGCATGGTACTTACGTCCGTCTGTTGAGAAGGGTACATTTTCCGCAATAGCTCAAAAATGGTACATCCAATAATCAGACCTCAGTTTGGTACTACTCATTATAACTTAATTGCCTTTATCTATTTTACATAGCTATTCCAGCCATAAGTTCTGTTACTAAGGTTGAGTCAAATAAAACTAACTAATGTTTTTTTTTTCAATACGTATAACAATTAAAAGCTTAATTAATATAAATTTTGAAGAACAAATAATCATTTTAGTTAGTCGCCGCAATTTCCGACGCGATCTTTTAACATTCACAGCCGGCATCGATGAAATTGATGCGTGACTTATCCGTAAATTTCACTTTTTGAAAACACTTAAAAACGCGAATACGTTTACCAAAGAACTTTATTGTTTAATGTTATAAAACTTCCTATCTCTGTGTATATTTAGAGAACAAAAATATATTTCTCAACACGAGTCAATTTCAACTTATGACGCAAGAAAGGTGTCTTTTTGGATTTGCTGCAAATTCATGTGAAATCGTAAAGTCGATTTAATAGGATACCAAGATTGACCGGTGTACAAACGGATTAGGCCAATTAGCCCACACTCCTTTCTTACTGACGCTGTTAGTAAAGATACTTGGAAACTCCGGGCAATAACTCAGGATCTAGGTATTCTAGTTTAATCGCAAAAATGTCAGCAAATCTCTTGCTTTACACATTTTATCCAAAGTGGCCAGTTACCGGAGGGTGGCCAGTAATTGGTGGCTATTTACCCCACAAAGGAAACAATAATTTGTTCGTGAATACGTACAACGTCAATTGTTAAACTTGTAAACAAGGTAAAATTGCCATCCGCTTTTTTCCTTTGTCCTTTTTTAGGGTTCCGTACAAGGGTAAAAACGGGACCCTGTTACTAAGACTCCGCTGTCCGTCTGTCTGTCACCGGGCTGTATCTCATGAACGGTGACAAGCGGAGACAGTTGAAAGTTGGATGATGTATTTCTTTTGCCGCTATAGGTAACAACAAATACTAAAAACTGAATTTGATTTTTATAGATAATGGTACGGAAGTGAGTGGACGGGTCGGAAGGGGCCGCCCTAGGCGTACTTTTTCGAGTCAAATCGGAGAAATACTGGAAAAGTGCCGAATCTTAAGTACCCGAAACCGACGTGCGTGAATGACTCGATGTATGAATGTGGAAGAAGCGAAAGAAATTTGTCAAGATCGTAGCAAGTGGAAAGAAGTGGTCTCTGCCTACCCCTCTGGGAAACAGGCGTGATTTAATGGTAGAATCTAAATATTTGTTTCAAATATTATACATTTGCATAATACGCCATTTTCTGCCGGTCCCTGCAACTTAAAGCCTGTTTTCATACATTTTTTAACGGTTAATACGACTCGCGTCCCGCTTAATACGTCTTCTAAAACCATAATACCAAGTTATGCACGCGGGTGAAAAAGAGCATATCGTACTAAGGGACGCGATTCTAGCGACACCTCCGCCTGTCCAGGTAAGTTTGTGTGTTGTGACGACTAAGCGATCGGCTAATTGGTGGGTTAAACTTTAAGACTTTAAAACTTTAAGTAAAACAATTGTTATTAATATACACTTTTACATAAACATAATTTTTTGTATCTTCCATTTAAAATAAACAAATTGCATGTAAATGTGTGTTACATGAAATATTACTAGTTTTATTTTCACGTTTAATACGATTTCCCGTTTAAGACACTTTTTTTGCTAGGTCCCCTCAGAATCGTCTTAAGCGGGTTCTACTGTAGTACTACTAGATCGCATTCAAATATGACTGTATGAGTTCTAAATAAAATAAAATAAACTATTCAATTCATAATTCCCCCGTGTCGTTGTCGAGTTAGAATAGTGCCACTCCATATCTTCCCGTGGATGTCGTAAAAGACGAGGAAGGGAATAAAGGCTCTTAGGCGATGGGCTTGCAATGCAACCTGCCACTAACACGCTGGTAAACATCTTAGCCTAAGTGTGCAAAATGTGGTAACAGAATTTATCAACAAGTTTTCAGGGTTGTAGGTAATTCTATAGTATAGATGAATTAGCGAGAGCGTGGAATTGCATATGTAGAGGTATTGTGTATTTATAGGCATTCTATATTTGAAATTTCCCTTTTCCCGTACTATCAGCATAAAAATAGTAATAAAATAATTATATTTAAGAAGAAAATTCAAAAATAATGTCTGTATTAAATTCTAAATATTATTAGGCTGTTTTTATTGTATTGAATTTAGCAACTGAAAGTATTAATACTATTACTGCTGAGGACTGGGAAAATATTTGTCGCCATGTCGAAAGTGAAGAAAATAAATATAGATGTCAAGAAGGAGAAATGGATCGAATTACAGATCATAATATTATTATCAATACCTTGTGACAGCTCAGGTGAAGAATTAAATAATAACGAATGAAAGCAAAAAAAGACTGAGCATTGTTTTACTTGTTAAGGAGAGAAATATGATAAGAGAGAGTATGTAATATCATTAAAATAAGGGAAATACTTCTGTTATTCTACTTTTCATGTGAACCGTACAACCACTACAAATGCAATTCCACGCTCTCGCTAATTCATCTATAGGTCTGTCTACCCCATTCTGAGAACAAAGGAGTGAGTTTATGTATGTATGTAATTCAATTCACATAGCCTCAAAAAGTTAAAAAAAAAAAACATTTATTTCAGACTTGAAAGCCCATAGATTATAGTTACAAATTTTACAGATTTAGTTATTAGTCTTAAAATAAAAATTAAAAAGATTAAGATTAAGATTAAGCGATTTCGACTTCTTTATGAACTATTATGATCCAACCATAAGCTTCTATTCACGTCTTCATGTATGTTTAAACTGGACCAATTATGCAATTATTGCTGACCAAAATTACATCGCGAGACGGTTACAAATTACTTAACGATAGGTAAAGGTAAATTAATGCCCCTCGTGCACGTGTACAAAATCAATATAGATTATACCAAAGTTCTGGCCCTACGCGGAGTTTCCCCTCTGCAGTACCCTTACCATGAGTTACAATTAACGTACTCGCTAGCGAGTCGAAGCTCTGTCCCTCGCAGACCTCGCAAGTATTCTTATAGAGTGCGAGGGACAGAGGGCCCAGACAAGATGCACTACGCTAGCTAGCGTTTCTCTTCGTTTAGTTTTTAAACCAGTCGCGTCACTGGTCGATGACGTGATACGAAAAGTCACGTGATGTGCCAGAATATGCGCTATGTGGACCAAAAAGCTGGACCACAGTAAGCGCAGTTACCCATACAAACGACGAAAACGAAAAAAGTTCCGTCTTGCCACGAAAAGTACCTACATTTTGTCACAACGGAAAAGTTTCATAGAAAACTTAATTGATATACTTAGCGTGGACGTATTAGTGTTGTGTTGATATTATTATGTATCAAAAATGACAGTTTAAATAATTGTAGTATTAACTTAGGTATCATAAATTACTAACGACATTTTAATTTATATTGAACGTTATTATTAGCCATAAGAATATCTACTATGTATTTTTTTATCCTTTTTTGCATTACAACATACACGGTTTAAAAAATCTTTCATTTAATGATCAATAAGGGCTGAGCTACAGTACACAAGCCACTCTTTTGTCAGTTTTATAACGTCTCTTTGTTACCCTTTTCGTTAATATTTAGCAACAAAAGAAGTTGTAAAATCCCACGTTAAGTGCATTTTCGTCATATTAACTCGAACGAACTAGGGTAAATGGCCAGTTATTGATAACTGGCCACTTAAGAAAGTGTCATTTAGTTACTAGCCATCAATTTTTTTACTGACGCTGTTAATAAAGATACTTGGACAGTACTCCGGGTAATAACTCAGGATCTAGGTATTATAGTTTAATCGCAAAAATGTCAGCAAATCTCTTGCTATACACATTTTATCCAAAGTGGCCAGTTACCGGAGGGTGGCCAGTAATAGGCGATTTACCCTATACGTTAATTGTAACTTATGGTAAGGGTACAGAGGTATAAACATCGATGTGCCGGAGTGTTTGTATGAGCACCCTTCTTTATTCGATTCTCAATTGTCAAAACCGTTTTTAAGTCATCGATGCGTAAAGAGCTCCCGTACAATAATTGTTTTGCCGTGTTTTTGTGCAAAATCGTTCAACTATAGTTATATCCAGTATGCAGAAAAATGGAATGAGATTGCGCATGAAGTTTTTTTTGGTTATGATTATTTTTTAGTTTTTTTTTAACTGGCAATGTATGTAAGTATGTGTGTAAGGGTCAAATCTTGCAAGTTTTATTTGACCCACTTCCCGGTTTCCAATGAAATTGATAATTGGCATACGCATTAGTTCTGATGACAATACAATAATATAGTACCATCGAGCTGGTCTGATGATGGAGACTCGTGGCCATAGGAACTCCTAAATTACACGCAATAAACCCGTCGTGTTAGGGCTTGTTAAAATCGTCTCGACAAGTAGATGACGATTGTGCAAAAAAAAGTACAGTCGGCAATAAAAGCTTGTCCCAAAAATTATATTTGACAGAAAATTATTTAGCATTCGGTCCCTTTACTTTCTCAACGTGTTATCTGAACACTCGTGTTCCAAGGTTTATAAAGACTACTTTCCTTTCAAAATATTCGATCAGATAAGAGGTTGAGAAAGAAAAGGGAGGATTTTTTTTTCTGAACCGTATTAAATAACGGATTGATTTTTTAAAAAGTTTGTGTTATTACGGCGGGCTTACTAACAAATAAAATAAAATAATGTGAAATAATAAAGATGGCCGTACAATTTAACGTACTTTTCTTTCTGTTGTATCGTAAAAACGGTAAAACAGAAACTTAGTATGATTTTAGGTACAAATCCTGAAAAAAAAGACATACAAAAAAAATACAGGTGAGAGTCGGGCTTGCACGGATTTGATTCAGTACAGTCACGAGATTAAAACAATAAGGTTGAGTTTCCTAAAAGTTACAGATGACATCTCTAATGACATTGACGACTTCAAGCATCTTTTTCGTGAAATGGGTCCCAAATTAACGCTCGTGACCGTACATACGGTGCGGTGGTACGAAACCCTCGGTGCGTGAATCTGAGTATCGTTTAACAGGTTTTTATTGTGTATTAATATCGCACGAGCAGCGTGTCAAAACAAACAGTAATTATTCAAAATACGTGCGTGATATGCGTGTTATAAAGGGCCCCTCAGACGCGCAAATTAACCGCAATACCAGGACCCCTTTTATTAAATTATTAGTAGGCATCGGAGTTTTTGTCGCACGGTAAGACTAATAGCAAGCTATGGAGTCGTCATTTGCCATAAATCTAAACTCTTATTCATATTCATACTTATTTATTTATTTAATTATTTAGGTTTTTTTATAATCAAGGACAACAACGTTGACGAGCTTATAAACGATTATTTAATGTTATATTTGGAAAATAAATATAACAATAAAAAATAAATACCATTTTTATACTGATTTAATTACGAAAATTTATAAACAAACAAAAGATACATTAAAACACGGCAGAAGTGAATGTTTTAGTCCACACTAGTGGCGAATTACCTATTCGCAGGTGTATAGTTCAAGTTATGAATTTATAATCTAATAGATCTTTTTTTTTACTTGACTAAGATAAACATACACGACCGAGCGCTCTAGAGGCATATTAAGATAAATTAAATAAATGCGTATGAATATGAATAAGAGTTTAGATTTATGGCAAATGACGACTCCATAGCTTGTTATAGTCTTACCGTGCGATAAAAACTCCGATGCCTAATTATTAGGGTGACGGAAACATTAATTGACAAGGACCAATAGTGAAAAATTGATTCATATTTTGCAAAACATAAGGGTTATTCATTTGTTTGGAAGACCGTGTGAAATTTGAATTACGAGTGCAGTGTCCGACATCCTATTCCAGTGTTGCAAAATTAAAGGCAATTAGAAAAATTCGAAATTTAAAATTCAAAATATTAATTCAGTAAATTGGCCACACGAGGGTTATTTTACACACTTTTCTTTTGCAAGAAACTACAGAAGTTCAGTTTTTCAATCATAAACACACAAAAATACTTATAGGTAAGTTAAATTACAAGGTAATAAAGTAATATATAATAATAATTAGAGCTAGCATAAATAAATTCATTACAAAATGTCAAATTGTTTTTTTTGATTTACGATAACTTCGGCATATTACTAGGTATATCCATAGAAACTAATTGGTAGATTAGATTTTTAAATATTGCAAAAAAAAAAATTTTTTCTGTTTAGAACAAAGTAATTGAATTTTATATCTTTGATCATTCTAAAAGGGCCTTTAGAGTTAACTAATAGTGAGTGTCAAATAATACGTCAATGTTGGCGTAACCATGGAATTAGTAAGTAATAACGTACATCTGGAAGGTGCATTCCACCGATAACGCGAGCCGAAAGAAATGTACCTGTATGTGGATCTGGGGATCTGTGTATTCTGTGTGGTCTCCTATAATTCGAAATTGACACTTGAATGACAACTTAATACTAGATTTTGTTTGAAAGCTTTCAATGCTTGTATTTTGTTCTACCTGCTCTTATTAAGAAGTTCAAGACGGCGGCAGCTACTTTTTCTCAGTCTGTCCACGGATTCATTGACGGTTGACGGTTGACGTCTCCAAAATCGATATCTGACCACAGAGATGCCCAGATATCGATTTTGGAGACAATCAGTTGAATAACTAAAAAGTTTAAGAAGGCGGCAACTGTGCCTCAATTTGTCAACGGATTAGTTGTCGGAAACCACACAGATCCAAAGATCCACAGATATCGATTTGGGAGTAAGTTGAATAAGTAAGAATAAGAGTAACAGTTGAATAAGTAAATATTGTTTCGTTTACTGCCCCACCGGCTTGTAAAATTAATTTGTCCATAAATTGCAATTCAAATATGGTCACCTTTAGAAAGGGACACAGTAAGCTTTAGTACATTTCTTTCGGCTCGCGTTATCGGTATAGTACACCTTCCAGATGTACGTTAGTACTTACTAATTCCATGGACGCGTATAAAAACCTAACAATTGGAAACTCTTTACTCATAAGAATTAAAAGAAAATTGTTGTTATCAATTAAGAGCCTTTTATACTAGTTCAACGTGATTAACTGATAAAATTTAAAAATTAAATATCTTTAAAACCGTAAGAGTTATCATTTGTCTGTCTTTGGGAAATTAACTTTAATTGACCTAAAGAACGTTCCCTTAAAGTTATCGTAAATCAAAAAAAACACGGTGTACACGACCGACCGCTCTAGAGGCATATTAAGATAAATTAAATAAATGCGTATGAATATGAATAAGAGTTTAGATTTATGGCAAATGACGACTCCATAGCTTGTTATAGTCTTACCGTGCGATAAAAACTCCGATGCCTAATTATTAGGGTGACGGAAACATTAATTGACAAGGACCAATAGTGAAAAATTGATTCATATTTTGCAAAACATAAGGGTTATTCATTTGTTTGGAAGACCGTGTGAAATTTGAATTACGAGTGCAGTGTCCGACATCCTATTCCAGTGTTGCAAAATTAAAGGCAATTAGAAAAATTCGAAATTTAAAATTCAAAATATTAATTCAGTAAATTGGCCACACGAGGGTTATTTTACACAATTTTCTTTTGCAAGAAACTACAGAAGTTCAGTTTTTCAATCATAAACACACAAAAATACTTATAGGTAAGTTAAATTACAAGGTAATAAAGTAATATATAATAATAATTAGAGCTAGCATAAATAAATTCATTACAAAATGTCAAATCGAAATAACAATTACCAGGAGAACAAAAAGACGAAGTAGGCCCTGAATACTGTATAAGGAGTTAAGTCTCCTTGTTGGAATCCAGTTCGTCAAGCTGTTCTAATTTGAAAACCAAACAGATGAGACTGTTCAGTCATCCTACCAGGAGTACAGAACCTGTAAGGGGTCTGCTCCGAACTGGCTGGCCTTACGGTTGAACAGATGTTAATTGAACACTGTAATTAATTGCATGGCGGCAGTACATTACAGAGCTAACGCGGACACACTAAACTACAAATTCAAATGAACATCGACTTAATCTACACAAGCTTCAATACGGTATTTGACAAAAGTCAAATCAGCTTCTTTTTATGAAACATCAAAAACGCTCCGTTACTATGGAATTTATAGGCATTACTATCTTATGACGTCACAATCAAACAGCGTCCTTATTGTTGGTTTTTATGAATGTAAAAACATTAAAATAGCAAATTTCAATAAAAGATTGATGTTTTCCTAGTATTTTTATAATGTTTATCTGTTGTTAATGAAAAAGCAATTTAATTTCACTCTTGTCAAATACCATATTCGCTCTTAAGCTCCGTAATACAACAGTAAATGACGTCACAAAGAACGTTGTCTATGTAAACAAAATGGCGCGGTTTCTATAGGGCGGTGACTGACATCGTAATGTCAAACAATATTATAGTGGCCGTCTAAGACGGCACCGCTATCCTAGGAGAGCTTTAGTTATACGTGTTATATAAAAACAAATATCCAAATCATATAATAGGGAGTATGCATGAATTTTCAAATCACATTTGTCAACAAAATATGCAATACCGTACCTAAAAGAGACCAATAGTGAAATTATACTAAATCTTTCAAGAAATACGGACGATAGAGACATTTTAGGCCCGTATTTATAAACTAATCTCAACTCTAAAGCTCGTCTTGAGATGTGTCAAAAATGACAGTGTTCTATGGTTTGACGTTTACTTTGACGTATCTTGTGACGCGCATCTCAGCCAAGATGAGTTTATAAATACGGGCCTTAAACTGCTATAGACAGCGATTAGATTTTATTGGACAGTGAGATTATGATCCCGCGCGTGGTTGCCGGGTAAGAATTAGTGCCACTCCATGTCCTCCCGTGGATGTCGTAAGAGACGACTAAGGTAATAAAGGCTTGTAGTACTGTTAGGCGACGGGCTTGCAATCTGTCACTAATACACTGGTAAACATCTTAGCCTAATTGTGCAAAATGTGATTACAGAATTATTAACAAGTTTTTAGAGTTGTTAGTAATTCTGTAGCTCTGCCTACCCCACTCTGGGAATAAAGGCTTGAGCTTAATGTATGTGTATGTATGAGATATGATATGATATTCACTGTGATGTCATGCAAACTGCATGTTTAATTCTGTTTTACTAGAAAGAGATCTTTAAACCTTGTTTATTTTTATTGCTACACAAAAAATCATTTTTCTGAACTGTTTGCTACATGAGTCCACTTTTATCCAAGCAGTTAATTAAATGAATGTTCTCTAATGCTCTTGTACTCAAACCATCGCTGCAGGCGAACAATAAAATAGGTACTTAACTTAATTAGCCACTAAAGAAATTAACTGGAAATACGGCAGTGGAAACCTGTCTCAAGTTGAGATTGAGATACTAATCTTTAACAGAGACTTTTAAGAGGCTTATGAAATTAATACATTAGCGGGGCGGGCTGCCACCGTCTAATTTTAAGTCCAGACGCCATTGCCATTTGCCGCAAATTGCGGACCTATCGTCGCAAACTACAACGTTGCCTTTATGCAAGAGTGCGGCATCTCGAAATGAGTTGCTGTTGCATTTAAATACAGAACAATTTCTACTTAAAGTTTTCTTTACAACGCCATAATTTTTTGAGTTGTAGCAGTATTGTATAAAAGTAAACGTATGTGATCCAAGCCGCAGCGTTCATGCACTTGCGAATGTTTTAGTCTGTTTTGAAGAAGCAAACATCATGGACGTCAAGGTTTTGTCTTTATGGACTTAATTTTTCGGGTTTCTAATAACGGATTCTGCTTGGTAGCACTCGAGAATGCGTTAAGTTTCTTCGATAGACTAGCCCCCTATTTCATAATCCCGACAATGACAGGAGATAGGTGACATTTCAGTGTTTATGACGCAGTTTATATGAAGCGTAGTCATGCATCAGCGTGTTAACTTTGCAATGTATACCGAATTGTCACCTGTCACATGTCATTGTCAAGATGGTGAAATAGGGGCAGGTCTCATTTTTTTTAGGACACTGTAGCGTGGGACATAACACGTTTATACGCCTCAATTGGGATTGACCAAAAAAAAATTCGAAAGAATAGGAAATTCGAAGACACCAATTTCATTAATTTTGTATTTGACCCAGTAGTTTTGTTTAAATATCTTTATTTATTTAGCAGACATTTTATGGATGACATGAGTATTTTAAATTTTGGATGGCGTTTTCTAATAAATTACAACAATTAAATGATATCCAATGAAAAAAAGTGATTGTAATAGTGTATTAAAACATACTATTTCAAACTGTTTTCGCCTAACCCGTAAGATACACCTAGGACGGCTTCAAGCCGAAAACGAAAGTCAAACAAAGGTTAAATATACTTTTGTCGAAATACCCAAAATAGATAAATATTTTAAAAACGTAATAATGCAGAACGGCTTAAAACCCTATTCCTCGAAATGGTTTTCGAATTGGAGTAATCGTAAAAATATGAACAATCCCAATTCCGCAAGCGATATTAACAACGCACAAACGTTTAGATAAACCGCACACGCTTGCAGCAATTTCCTTTGATTTGTGTATCAATAACCGACGCCATGTTAGATCGGTTGCATACCCCGGCAAGTCTGCCCAAGCCAAGGCAAACGGTCTATGCAGACGTTTGTGTTTGTAATGATTTGTCGAGGTGTAAGCAAGCGTGTGGCGCCGGCATACTGAATTAGTATCATAGATCGATAGTTTGCATGCTTGTTGCATCCATTGAAGGGTTGTTTTAACATTTCTGAGCCGAGAGCTTTTGCAGTGAAGCAATGTATCACTATTGCGCAATAAAATTGATTTTACCCCGAAGCTTAGATACGAGTATATCAGGTGACTTCTAATTAGAAAAACAATTCAATTGTTTTCACACAATTTCCCTAAAAACGGGTTCGGTCCAGCAGGACTTAGTTGCATGTTGCCTTGGTAACCAAATCGTCTTCGGTGGATAAGTACTGTCATTGTGTGTAAAATTGACAAGTGAGACACCTGCTCTGATTCGATTCCATTCAAAATCGAATTCAAATCGGAAAGAAGAATCGAATTCAAAAGGGTGACAGCACCAGTAATGGACACTTCATTCTTAATTTAAATTTCATACGGTCCTAAATTGACTGTTGCAAAACAAATGAATAACCCTTATCCTCTGTAAAATAACAATCAAGGGTCCACTATTGGTACCATGTCCAATACTGGTTCCATAATCCTACAATACCTACTGTGCCCGAGATTACATTTGGTACCCACGTTAAGTTCAAAGTCAATCTGACTTTCTACAACAGTTTTACCTAAAAGTTACAAATGACTTGACACCTCAGAGTCAACAAACTCAGCAGTCAGTCATTTTTTAAACATATTACAATGGTATTACTTTTTATCTAGCATTATATAAAGCAACAAATAATATCAAATAACATGCGTAGATCAGCAGGAAAACATGCCAAAAATCTTACGTCACGTTTAAATCGGTATATATATTCGTCTTAAAAAGGGATATACCGGGTGACTTCTCGAACAAAAAATGCGCTGAACAAGCTCTTTGAAGTGTGCGAGGTATACGCAGATTCTGATGAGATTTCCTACAATATCAAAAATAGTGACTTGTCGATGTAATCGTAAGGGTCCGTATTATGTCCCTCCAGTGACGCTTTGTGGAGTCATTCTGAACACAGTGACTCACTTCAAGGTGCTTTAAGTATCTGGGACATATTGTTTATGTTTATTTGGGCACATAACACATTGACCAGTGAAGTTGCCACAATTAACTAATACAGTACAGAGTAACACGTCAAAAATGTGAGTTTACGTAATATTAAATTCAAGTAAAGTATTAAATTCAATTACTGACAAAACTTAATGGTTTACAACGCAATTTTAAATCTAAGAGGGGATAGACTAAATATATCTAAGTGAGAAAATGAGCTATTATATTTTTTTTAAGTTCTACATAAAAATGAATTTGACGCATATTTGTTACGAGTAAGGGGAACATGAAATAGATTGTTAATACTTCGAGCATTAGTACGAGGAGTCCTAAGGCCAATTTTGCCTAGCAAATACGAGGAATCAATCTCACACGAAATAATTTTATGCAATAAAATTTGATCTCTAAGTATATTATTATCGAAACGAAAATTTGATCTCTGACATATTATTATTATCGAAACTATTTATTATTATCATTAAAATAAATCAATTGTTTACACACATTTTCCCTAAGCGAAACGGGTTCGGTGTGTGTCAGAACTTAGATGCATTGTGCCGTGGTAACCAAAACGTCTTAGGTATACTGGGTGGGGCTTGTAACTAAAGCAAAAAATTAAAACGTAGATTCTACTCCTCAAACTAGACAACTTTTGTTTAGCAACTTTTTAAAATCATAAAGTTTTTAGATTGTTATTTTTTCAAACAAAGTAAAAAATTCAAAATAAATATGTCAATAGTCCTCGAAGAATGGGATAAAATTAAATTGTTAACAACTAAGAGTAGACCAACAAATTTTCGAAATTTAAAAAATCAACCAAGATATATCTTACCTAAATATATTAATGTATATGGTAGAAGGACGTGGGAATACATGTTACCTAATATTTTAAACAAATTACCTGACCACGTACAAACAAGGATTATAAATAGTAACAACAAGAACTTATGCAAGAACGCAGTCAAAAAATACTTCACTACGGCATTCAATGAGGATGGGTAATTGCTGGTATTATTAATTAGTGTTATATATAATTTATACTTATGTTGTGAGCGAGGCGAATTCATTCGTGCTACATATAAACCTCTCACAGGTTTCCGAAGCGCGTCTTAATGTAAAAAATTATAATCGCTGTTTATAGTAAATAAATTAAAAAAAAAAAAAAAAAAAAAATTCAATTCAATGTACTTAAAACTCCGTCTAATTGACATCGCCTGTCAGTCTAGTCACTCTACAGGCATAATCAATTTCATAGTACATTGCGTGTTCGAATTAACTTTAAAATGTAATAAAGTTCAAACCGCAAGTTTTTTTTCAAAGTCTTTAAACAAACGTTGCGTAGTTTGAGGAGAAGAATGTAAATTTTTAATTTTTACTCTAGTTACAGGCCCCACCGTGTATATTGTCTGTGCAGAACCCATTGCAATATTCCAAAGTAGGGGAAAGCAAAGGTATTATGTGGTAATAAATAATACTTTTTCCTTTTAGGGTTCCGTACCCAAAAGGTAAAAACGGGACCCTATTACTAAAACTCCGCTGTCCGTATGTCTGTCTATCACCAGGCGATATCTCATGAACCGTGATAGCTAGACAGTTGAAATTTTCATAGATGATGTATTTCTATTGCCGCTACAACAACAAATAATAAAAACAGAATAAAATAAATATTTAAGGCGGCTCCCATACAACAAACGTGATTTTTTTGCCATTTTATGCTCGATATTAATAACGGCAACAGGTAGACGCTTGAAATTGTCACAGAATATAAAGTTGTATACTCAATTCAAAAATAAATAATTACATTAAAATATACTAAATGTATAACGAAGGCTCCCATACAACAATCGTGATAACTAGCTGTACGCGCGCCTTGGTACATCGTACCAACTCAGAAGCCTTCGTAGACTCATGCACAACCCTTTGCTGAAGATCACATGATCAAATGCATAGTTTACGATTCTATAAAGGACATACAGAAAATCATTCATTTTTACATATACAGGGTGTCTTGAAATCAATCGAAGAAATTTTAACCGTAGATAGGGTGGATGATTTGGATCATCTCTACATTGGTAACTTTTTTTTAAGTTAATATTTGACTGAGTTACAGACTGATTTATCCTGACGATGCTCTCAGTGTGCTCCATCTTAACTAATTCATTCATAACCCATACACCGGATTGACGGGGGCAAATATGTACCAGTGCTAGTGATTCATTAAATATCGATTAAGTTTATCGACAATTTTTTTCGTGACATATGGATCTTCCATTACTTACAAAATAAAGTTGTAAATACCTTTATCTTCTACTAGCGACCCGCCCTCGCTTCGCTTCGGTTTATGTGAGTTTTCGGTAACTCCCGTACATAAAACAAAGTTTATTATACATGAAAACCTTCCTCTTGAATCACTCTATCTATTAAAAAAAACCGCATCAAAATCCGTTGCGTAGTTTTAAAGATCTAAGCATACATAGGGACAGACAGCGGGAAGCGACTTTGTTTTATAATATGTAGTGATGATATCTAAATGATCAGCTTTCCATGAAGATAAACGATCTTTTTCTTTCCAATCATTTTTAACCGACTTAAAAAACTAAATGGTTCTCAATTCGTCGGAATAGTAAAGAATATTGTCGTACTGAATTAATTTGTTATTCAATGTAATTTTAACGGTTGTCAAAAGTGACTCGAGTCCAGAGTCAATGTCAGATACCGGTTGTTTGTATTATAAGAGGTTTGCACACAATTAAAAGTCATTCAAACTAGGCCATTACTTATTTTAATGATGATCAAAAATTGCTTTATATCGTTGTCGATAAATTTTGTCGATATTGAATCACTAGCACTGCTACATTTTTGCCCCCGTCAAACCGGTGTATGACATAACATGTGTCACAACGTAATGTAAATAAACAAGTTGTTCCATATCAACAATCTTTCTAATCACGGTCAAAAGCTCCACGGTGTTTAGAAAACTGAAAATAGACTGAAACTGAACTGTAATATGAATGAAAAGATGATCTCTGATAAGGGCTATTATGTGAAGTAATTTAAAAATGAAACTTACGATTACGATGTTTACTCACACTCTTCCCACACTCGCACAGGTAAAATAGCACTTGTACTCGTAGGTACATTAAAGTTCTTTTATTAGATCATGAATCATGGATTTATTTCATTGATTTCTACCACCATCAGGGATAACTATGAATACAACACACAATTATTAAAACGAATCAATAATTTGTTATTGTCCTTTGACAGTTCAGCAAAGTATTTTTTTAAATCTTGTACCATTGAATACTCTTTATGAAAAGAGGTTTAGGTGTAGGTTTTGTAAAAATAAAATCGTCTCTACACGTTACGTTTTATAAGAATTACATTTAAAGCTGGCATCATACATGTTGTTAAAAGATATTCGTATCCTAGAAGAAAGAGAAAAACGTAGGACAGCTTCGTCAGAAGAGGTCGACGTGGTGACTACAGTATTCTTAAGTATGTACCACAACAACCATCATTTAATGGTGGTTATTTCGTTGGGAATAATAGCTTATTATACATAAGTTTTGGGTAAATATTGGATCATGTTACCAAAGAGCAATGCCAGGTCCTGACTAAACCATTTTAAAAAAAAGCCCGCGGGTATTAAGGATATTGATATGATCTTTGTGACGAGATTTAAATTCAGTATTTTATTACTTACACATTTAGGGAACTTATACGAAAAATATTTATAATAATTATGTATGGAAACGTAACGTCGTGTCGAGACGTAACGAACAAAAATAGTCTTTAAATGTTTCTTACTAACGAAACTCATACTGAGGTTTTATTATATCACTAGCTTCTGCCCGCGACTTAGTCCGCGTAGATTTCGATTATCGTTATTCCTTCGGGAACTTTTAAATTTTCCTTTATAAAAAGTAGCATATGTGTGTAAGTAGCATATCCATTGTATAAGCTATCTCCATTTCAAATTTGATCCAAATCGCTCCAGCCGTTTTTACGTGAAAGAGGAACAAACATCCATCCATACTTACAAACTTTCAGGTTTATAATATTAGTAGAATAAAGTCGCAAAATTAATTTTGAAATGGAAAAAATAAACTATGATTTGCTACTCGTAATACAAGAAAATAAGTATAAAAATGTATGTTCTGGATCTCAGCACTTTAACTGCCGCCAATTCCCTAGGTGAGTCTATTTTGTATGAAAATTAGAGCTCTTGGCAATTAAAGTGTTAAGTACGCGAAACCGATGTGAATGCGTGCATCATGACGATGTATGAATGTGGAAGAAGCGAAAGAGATTTGTTAGGATCGTAACAGGTGGAAATGAGTGTCTCTGCTTACACCTCTGGGAAACAGGCGTGATTTAATCTTTGGATGTATGTATGTATGTTCTGGACCTGGTCTACACCCCACGGGCACTTTTACACGTCAAATTCTATCAGCGCTTCAATAGGAGACCACAGTGAAGAAGACATCAACGTCGTAGTAAAATCATTGAAGTAATTGGGATACACCAAATAGAATAACAGCTTTCTTTTACATTTTTATTCGAAATAATAATCTCTACTAAATATCAAATTTGAAGCAATAATGTGAAGATATTTAAGACATTTGGTATTTACTATTTATTTATAGCTGTGAGCTAGCAAGCTCGAATCATGTTAGAATTCGTTTTCGTGGTATTATTATACTTTATTACTTAACTAGCGACCCGCCCTCGCTTCGCTTCGGTTTATTTGAGTTTTCTATAACACACGTACATAAAACAAAATTTATTATACATAAAAACCTTCCTCTTGAATCACTCTCTCTACTAAAAAAAACCGCATCAAAATCCGTTGCGTAGTTTTAAAGATCTAAGCATACATAGGGACAGACAGCGGGAAGCGACTTTGTTTTATACTATGTAGTGACTAGCGACACGCTCTCGCTTCGCTTCGGTTTATATGAGGTTTTTGTAGCACGCGTACATGATCGATCGTTCAATCCATGTCTATCTGAACTCTATGTCTGAGTCTATGAATTTATGTCTGTCATTATAATATTATGTCATTGTTATGTTATTTTGAGATATTCAAGTCGTAATTATTTTTGCTGTAAACCGGTTATACGGGCCACTTTAGAACAGAAAAGAATGGTAAATGGTTAGATCTCGACAATAATATAAGAAGGACGATAATATTATGATCAGTCTTGGCGAAGCGTGAACAAGAGATCTAGTGAATTCACATTTAAAACCAGCTAGTGTTCAAATTGCAAAAATTAAAATACAGTAAGTTGCACTAATGAAAATACAGTAAGTTGCACTAAAATTTATAATTATTTTAAAATGTTAGTCAGATTTCTGCTTACATGGAACGAACTGTTTGTTTACATACCATGTAAACAACGTATGGTGTCAGGTCATTGACCTTTAGAATTTTGACGTTAGTTACTACGAACGTTTGTAGTAGTATAGTATCAGCGTCAAAATGTCAAGGTCGAGATATCGGCTGCGATACATCAAGTAACAAAATTAATATAATTAATCCTTCTTTTTTTTTTACATTAACAGAAACAAAAATGAACCATACCCCCCTGATCAGAATCGTGCGAACTATTACCCCGCCAAATATCTCAAAACCTTTCCAAGACACCCTGTATATGGTACGGAACCCTTCGTGCGCGAGTACGACTCACGCTTGGCCGGTTTTTATCTTTCTTTTCTTTTTCATTAATCGCCCTAAATGCGAATTGACGTCATCGGCACCAAAACTACGACCGCATTACCACTTTGTGTCATCCGTTTGATATTACACCTCAGATAAGATACTCAATGCAATGTACATAAAAAAACATCACATTAGCAAAACTTAGCTATTATAAAGATATGAATTAGATAGTGTCAACGGAGCTCCGCTACGGCGGAGCTCCTATTTCTGGGTAGTTTGGCCCTCCGGGCCTGATATAAATGTAACATAACCTAAACCTACCTAATGATTTTATAACAAAACCCGACTATTTGTAAATATAATGTTTTGTGAATATCGTGTTTTGCTAGTATGATGTTATGCGTATAATGATGTTTTGCGAGTATGATGTTATGCGTATATGATGTTTTGCTAGTATGATCTTTTGCGAATGTCATATTCTGTAGAGTAACCGTCTCCATTGCAATGTCTCGTAATAAATGTGGAACGGAATGATTCACAGTTCTTAAATTCACAAATAAAAAATACTATTTATACATTATTATTGTCTCCGACAATTTTCTGATTAATATAACAAAGAGAGTTAAGTGTCACTTTTTATAAGTACTGGCCGTCTCAAGTGTCAATAAAATATCCGTAAACTAAAGAGGCCAATATAAGTGGTCAGTAAACTTGACGTCATACGGCTATTACTGGCATCAAAGTTGGGCCCGATCATAAATCATCCAAAGTGCAATTACGGCCGCCGTCGCGACCGAGTGCATTCAAATTAATCATTAAAACACTAACATTACGTCATGTTGTAACTCTCTTAACTTACAAAACTTAACCGATAGTATCAGTTTGTGTGATAGGTAGAAATACAAAAGATAAAAGACATTTATTCAGTAATCAGCACGCACGGGCACTTTTACACGTCAAGAATCTACCAGCGCTTCCCAAGAGGAGACCACACTGCTGAGAAGAAACGCCGTAAGAAACTCGGCAGTCAGACATTTTTTAACCATATTTCATACTACAATGATACTATTTGGTCTAGCATTATATAAAATTATAAATATTCAATTCGATATGATATCAAATATCATACGTAGTTCAGCAGGAAAACATGTCAAAAATATTACGAGAGAGATAGAGGGAGAAAAAGGAAAAGAAAAAAACAAGACGTTCACATAAATTTGGGTTTATGTAAGTATGTACTATTTATTTATTTTTATATATATGTACATATATCATATATCATTAGTCATTACATTAATATACATATACTAATATATATGTACATACATGTACCTATATACACACTGCTGAGAAGAAACGCCGCAAGAAACTCAGCAGTCAGTCATTTTTGAAACATATTACAATGGTACTACTTAATCTAGCATTATATAAAGCAATAAATATTAAATTCAATATAATATCAAATAACACGCGTAGATCAGCAGGAAAACATGCCAAAAATCTTACGTGAGCGATAAAGGAAGAAAACGAGAAAAAAAAACTATAACCCCCCTACTTATATTTGTTTATAATTATTAACTGTGCAAAATGTGGTTACAGAATTATTAACAAGTTTTTAGAGCTGTTAGTAATTCTGTAGCTCTGCCTAACCCACTCTGGGAATAAAGGCCTGAGCTTATGTATGTATGTATGTATAATTATAATTTATGACACGGTGCAAGATGACCACATAAAAGTTTCGATACGTTTTCCTACATCAACGGTGTCCCCTAGACAAGATAAAGCTTTTGCAATTGATCAAATTATTATTGACTATGTTTCGGGTTTAGACCATGCATTTTTGTCTGTTAGATAGTCCTCGACCCTATAATACGCTTTAGACATTAACGACTTTTTCAAGTAATTTTTAATTGCTGGAAAGGGTAACTTTAAAAGTACGTCAGGTAATTTATTATAGAAATGAATGCATTGACCAACAAACGATATGATGAGCAGGAGTTAAAGCTGGAAACGTTTTTAATTGGTACTGGAAGTAAAACCTCAGTTTGATTAGACAACAGCCCGCTTGAAGCAATCCATTGAAAAAATAATTTATTTCTTATGATCCAGGAACTATAGCAGCGATGCAATGTATCACGAAAAGTATGCGGCCTATCGACCAATGAAAAGCCTTAAAAAAAGCTGGAAGGCATTATCGGTTCAGATCAGCTTCAGCGTCAGCGTCAAAAACATTTCTTCTGATTCATATAATTTCCAGTATTGATGCTATTCCTTTTTTTTTTATAAATCATGACAACGAATTGCCTTTTCTTAAAATTGGCTGTAGTTGTATATAGCACCCGCTGAAACTATGAAGGAAAAAAATTAACAAGAAGTTTTGGTATTTTTATGGGAGAAAATTACTAAGTATGTTTCTAATTCTTACACGTCTACAGGTTTAACTAGGAACCTGTGGGTGTTAAACCATTAGAAGGACTACTAGTTCCATATCTTCTCTTACAACGGCCACCACAGTATGATCTTCCGTTTTAAGCTTTAAAAGCACGCCTATCGTTTGACACCAAAATCAAAGCAATTGAGCGTTAAATTAGAAAATGGTAACATTTGAAGATTGATGAACCCCATCGGAACTCAAGTGGCTCCTATCCTCAATTCCTGAGTCACCAGCTTGCCCCAAGTGACAGACTAAAGCTGCACATTACTCCGTGTGTACCAGCAGTTCCACGACCACAGGGTCATTTTTAAACATTCAAATGTTTAACATTTCGCAGATGTACAAAGAACCATTACACGGGCAATTTTTTGCAATTTTTTGCAATTTTTAAATTTTTAATTTCAGTGCACACCATAACATCTTTGGTTCACGATTTCCGATCATATGCTTATTCAATACCGTCGAATATCACTTACGTATGGATTCATCTTGGTGCCCCGAAGGTAGTCTGTAGCCGTTCAACAAAGCAGCAAAATTGTATCACTCCTGAAATAGCGCGGCGAAGTCTCTCGTTACCGTAGAAGGTTCGAGATCGACTGAGTTTCAGCTCCCCGGGTCCCTCGGAGCCTTCTGTCCGCGCATGCTCCAACCCCGCTTGAGACTAGAGAATCCTTATAAACAAGGTGCTATGAGACGTGTTGGTCCCACTGAAAACTGAACTGTATTCGTTAGAAACCGGACTCAAAATTGAGTTACAGTACCTATACATAACGTTATAATTTATGAGCTAGAAGTAAGCGAGTTCTTGTGATCGCTGGAGCAAAGTATACCCTAAGCTTCTGTTGTCTGGGTTAAATATAAAATGAGTCAATAGCTTTGAGGCGTTTCATACCTTCCATCGCTCCCGGCCCTACCTCCCACCCTTTTATCGACCGATTCGAGATTTCCTCATAAGAAAATACTGCAAGTCAGTACATAAATGATTTTTATTTTTCATTTTTAGCGTGACGCACCATAACGGTGAGACATATGTGCCTGTCTATCTGGCAGCAGTGTTTCTCCAAAAGTATAGAAGCTGTCGACTTGGAATTTGGCATAGTTGTATAACCTGCTTGCCCGCATCTCTTTTAAAGCTCTAGATTCCTAGAATAGCGGTGCTGTCGCAATACAGCGGTGAATGACGTCACAAAGAACGTTCTGTATGTTAACAAAATGGCGCGGTTTCGTAGAGCGCGGTTATTGACACCGTATGTCAAACAATATTATAGCACCCGTCATTATCGCGGCCGCTATAAGACGGCACCGCTCTCCTAGGAAACCAGAACTTTAGTGAAAACAATATTAAACTATTTTTGTAAGTTTTCAAACAGGATCATGGGGGCTGGAAAAACAAAAGTGATTCGATTATATCAAACGAGGTGTCATATGAAAAGGCTTGGTATGTACATAATTATCAAAACTATTTATTTATATTTTTTGTAAAGTACTTTTTGATTCATAGCCATAAATGTATAACCAAATATCGTTTCCCGTTCTTATATCCGAAGTATATGAACCAAAAATTTCTAAAAATTCCTAACTTAACGATACTGCTCTATCGCTCGCAGACCTCGCAGTATTCTTAAAGAGTGTGAGGGACAGCGCATTCGACTCGCTGGCGAGTACGGTTGTATGTAAAAACTCATGGTATCATATGATTTTTTTGTCATCGGAATTTCGTAAGTTTGCGGAAATGCCTATATGTATACAATGTATGTTTACTTTTGTACTTTCCACAGATAAATCACTTTGCCTTTTTCCCATAGGTTTTATAAATGAAATTGCTGTATAAGCTCATTTTTGATGTATTGAATAACTTATACTTTGGAGCAACGAAACCGAGCCACTTTCTAAGGTTTGGTACTTACTAAGTGGCTCGATTTCTTTGCTGGCAAGTGTAGTTATAAATTTTGACGACACGCTGGCCTAGTGGGTAGTGACCCTGCCTACGAAGCTAGTGCTCCTGGATTCGAATCCCGGTAAGGGCAGATATTTGTGTGATGAGCGCAAATATTTGTTCCCGAGTCATGGATGTTTTATATGTATTTAAGTATATATTTCTCTATATAAGTATTTATATCGTTGTCTAGTACCCATAGTACAAGCCTAGAGCTTGGTTTGGGACTAGGTCAGTTGGTGTAAAATTGTGGCCTTATTAAAAAAAAACTGTGATATATCTACGTCTCACAGCGGAGCTATTGAGTGGGTCGACATATTGCTTAACGTTAACGGTTTTCGAAAACTTAACACGTTAGGATTTACCACCAATTTGGCTAGGTTGGCAATCGAGTTTTGTAGTGTGGATAGAAATATAAAATCGAAGGTCAGGGGCTGGTAGGGACCGCTCGACTAGATTGTGTCCAATCTAGTGGGGTGTCAACGCCAGTTACTTTTTTTTTTACACACGCATGTTGGTGTAAGTTCGTTTAGCAGACGCAAAAAAATAAAACAAGAAATGGCGGTCTTCAATGTAAAGTTACCGTCAATAGAACTTGCAAAAAGTGTAAACAAAACCAAACAAACCAATTCATTTGGGGTCGTAACTATACCTAGATCATTATTTTCGTATTAAGTTAAAGATGAAATAACTATTAATTATACGTTATATTTAATAAAAACACGCTCGGTGAATATTTGAGATTATGTGTCAAACAGTACTAATTTGTTTACATCGTTCACAAGTTGTATTGGCGGCGAGTTTACGTGTGGATGGACAATCAGATTGTAGCCAATTCAATTGGTTACTCTGATTGGTAATCAAAGTGTTTTTTTTTATGGCATAGAGAAGACAAACGAGCACACAGGCCACCTGATGGTAAGTGGAAACTGTGACCCATAGACATTCGCATTCACAAGACTGCAGTGCACTCCTAAGACTGCAAAAGCGTTGCCTACCCTGAGAACTAGGATGGAATGCCTCCATGCTAGTCATTTCACCGGCTGTCTTATCCACAAACCGGAACACAACAATGCGAACACTTGCTGTTTGGCGGTAGGTTAATGGATAAGATGGTGGTAGCGGTCCGGGTGGTGTATCGTGCTGTAGGGGTTATGGAATCAGTAGGTAGACAACGGGCACATTCCTTTTATTTGTCACGCGTGTGCTGTATAAGTTGATTTATGCGGACCTAGTATGGATGCGTCAATCGCGTGGCAAAATGTGGATAAAGCATCCGTCACTCTCGTAATTATAAACGTGTCAGAAAGTGATGGATGTTTTATTCACATTTTGTCACGTGATTAACGCAGCCATATTAGGGTAATGGCACTGGATACTTTTAACGAAGGCACCATTCACCATTAATTTTAAGATCATAAGGTTATAATCTATTTGTCTTAACAAGAATGAATAACCCTTATTTTGTGTAACACAAGAATCAATGGTTCAATCACCCTAGGCCCCCTGATTGTAATAGAAAGAATTGCTCTCTATACGCGTCTTATTTAACACACAGAGCATTTTTTTACACGGTATAACCAAACAAGTACTAGGAGTGCATAAACATTAAAGTACATTACTGTGACGTGTGGGAGACAACCCGCCCGCCCGCCGGTGCGCCGCACCCCTTGCGATCTAAGTTCCGCTACGCCTCCTAATCACCGCTGCGCTCCTGGTACTAGGTCGGTAACAGGTCATTTTGGTACAAATGCCAAAATGCATAAAAGGTTGAGATGTAATTTTGTCAAAAAGTACAAAATGTTTGTGCCACCAGGTCATTTTGTCTAAATATTTTAAAGGCAAAATATGCTATGGACAACATTTCTTTTAGTCAAAATGTGCACTGCATAGAATTCATTACGGCTAAATTGTCAATTTGTCTGAAAGTTTTCAGGACAGAATACTCTGTGGCCATAATGTACAAAACGAGATTGACTAAATGTGCTCTAGTCGAAATGTTTTCTCGATAGAATTAATTACGGCTAAAGTGTCAGTTTGTCTGAAAATTTTCAGGGCAGAATACTCTGTGGCCAAAATGTACAAGACGCAATTGACTAAATGTGCTCTACGTGAAATGTTTTCTCGATTGAATTCATTAGGGTTCCAGTGTCAATTTGACTGGAAGTTTTCAGGACGGAATACTCTGTGGCCAAAATGTACAAAACGCGATTAACTAAATGTGTTCTACCCAAAATGTTTTCACGATAAAATTCATTATGTTGTTTATTTATTTATATTTTTTTATTATGGGAATTCTCTACCCGTAGATATATTTAAAAAAATGTTAACCAATCAAATCAACACGTACTCGAGTAAAGTTCGGTCCATATGGCCGATTTCGTCAGCCAACTGACAAGGACGCAGCTATTCGGTCAAGAAGAGATAGCGTGTTTATCTCTCTTCTAACAGATAGTTACGTCCCTATCGGTTGGCTGAAGAAATCGGTCGTCTGGTCCTGCTTTTCATTTAACGACTTAAAAAAATCTTTTGAAAAATCTTTTGCCACATTAAGACGTTATAAGTACGATCGAAGTCATAAATATAGATACGTTCCCAAGATGCCTAAAACATCTACACACCTCTATTCCACTGAAATTAAGGTTCATTATGTAATCATAAATATATGACGACATGGGTGTATGTATAGATATTAATGCCTTCCGGCTCGATAATTATTTTTTTCTGTCTTTGGCCTATTAAAATAGCTGAACATTTAACACGTTCCCTGTCCGGGTGCCCCCAATGTGGGGTCATGAAGCTTTCTTTCAGGAGTCCGTGCTTCCACTATGGGGCCACATCGCCATACTGAATGCACAAGTTGGACTTGTGAAATTGTCAGATCGTTTTGTATGGGGACAGTGAACGTGTTAAGATATTTGAGGCATCTTAACCTTTTCAACGCCATGTCAATTCACTCGTCGTCACTCACACGCCAATGACAGCTAAACAAACACCAGAGCTTAGGAATTATTAAAAACATAACGAAATAAACCTACTCTTTTCCAACCGCTACTAAAATACTACCTAGTTAGAAAAAAAAGTTAGGTACTTAAGTTAAAAAAAAGTTACCTACTAAAATTATCCAGCTTGACATTTGCACATATTGTCAACGGGACTTTTTAGACACCTTGGTTTCATGACATCAAATCATTATGTCATTTGTTCATTATGTCATGTTTACATTTATACAGGGTGTCTCATTCAAATCGGTCAGTATGGGAAAGTCTGAAACTATAAGACATACGAAGATTTGTTCTTAGGAACCATGTCACCGATTTTGATAAAAAGAAAAACTGCATTCATACATTTGAAAAAAAAACTGTACCCAGCTAGGGAATCGAACCTGGTAGTTTTGAAAAAATAAACTTACACTATTTCTATTCAGATATCGATTGTGTAGGTCTTAAGCAGTAAATGTTTCTAAGAAACATGATGTTTAAAATGAATAAAATGCATTGTTTTCACATACTTTAATTTATCATAGTAGGTGTTCGAAGTGACCACGTTTTTTTTCAATAGGTACAATATTCAACACGTTTAGGTAAAAACAATTTTACATGCCTGAACTTGTTGAATATTGTAACGGTGGTCACTTCGAACGGGTACGTATTGCAATGTCTAAACTTAAAAAAACTAACGTTAAATAACCTACGTCCAAAATACCTAAAATCTAAATACCTAATGGTGTTTTGACTTATATTCAAAATATCGAAAGTTTAAAAGGGTGCCTACTCGTATTATAATGTCTAAAATTAAAAGCACTAAAGTAAATTTACCTACGTCCAAAATCACTAAAGTCGAAATACCTAATGATTAAATACCAAAAGCTAAAAAAATCTTAAAATGCATAATGGTCATAATGTATAGCTAAACAAGCTAGGCATTTTGAAAATTGACGTTATAAAACACGGGCCAAATGTTGTTAGGTTGGCAAATAAAACAAAACAATTTTAAACGTATGGATTATAATCTTATACACATTGTAATCTTATACTTATACGTACCCATCTAAGCGCCTATGTAAATTACAAAATCTAAATAAAAACACAATTATTACTACAAAAGTAATCAAATAATTATAATTCCTATACTTAGTCATAATAATCAATTTTAATCATATCTTTATTCTATAACAAGCAAGCAAGTTTTCCATGACGTAAAAAAAAATAACCTCGAAGACTAAGGCGGGAGCTCCCACCTTAGCCTTCTAACCTAACCTATCCGAGTCGCTTCTGCCCCGACCCATCTTACTCGCTCGCTTCGCTCGCTCGCTTATCGTGAAACATTTGACAAATGATGAGTCTGCGAAATGTCAGAGCACAGGTCAAATTGCATAGGTACCTCCCTACAATAACAAAATAATCAAATCAAATCAAAAATCAAAAATTAAAAATTCAGATTACTCAGAATCTTGAATAGTTATTTTAAAATATAGTCCTGACCACCTGGTTAGGTGCGACGACGAGCGAAGCGAGGAGGAGCATGTTAGGTTCAATTGTGACCAAAACACGGCAATACTGAATTAAATAATTATTTTGTTATTGTAGGTAGGTACCTATGCAATTTGACCAGTGCTCTGCCTTTTCGCAGACTCATCATTTGTCAAATGTTTCACGATAAGAGAGCGAGCGAAGCGAGCGAGAAAGTGGGGACGGGGCAGAAGCGACTCGGATAGGTTAGGTTATTTTTTTTTACTTCCCGAAAAACTTGCTTGCTTGCATAGCATCATAATATTATGTGAAGTCATTTTTATGTTTTAAAAAAAAAATTGGTGAACAATAAACCACTAAGTGTGCCAACTGCCAACATAATATATTATGCCAACTAAAACAGTCTACAACATGATAGGTGGCATTTTGAAAATTGACGTTATAAAACACGGGCCGAATGTTTAGTTGGTAACTGTTAGGTTGGCTGGGTTAAATCAAAATAATTTTGAACGTATGGATTTTAAACATAATTGAACTTATACATTCGCTTCGCTCGCTCTCTTATCGTGAAACATTTGACAAATGATGAGTCTGCGAAAAGGCAGAGCACTGGTCAAATTGCATAGGTACCTACCTACAATACAAATACAAACAAACAAATACAAACAAACACAAATAGCTCGCAAATGAATCATTTTAGGTATTCTGACCATTGAGTATTTCAAATGTTGGTGTATCAAATTTAGGTGACATTTCTTTTGGTATTTTAAACATTACATATTTAGTCCAATAGGCATTTTAAATTTAGGTAATTCGTAGGTAGGTGTTACTTGCTTAGGTATTTAAAATCATTAGGTATTTAGATTTTAGGTATTTTGAACGTAGGTTATTTAACGTTAGTTTTTTTAATTTTAGACATTGCAATACGTACCCCTTCGAACATCTATTAAAATAAATTAAAATTATGTGAAAACAATGCATTTTCTGGATTTTAGACATCATGATTGTTTCTTAGAAACATTTACTGCTTAATTTACCTACACAATCGATATCTGAATAGAAATAGTGTACGTTTATTTTTTCAAAACAACCAGGTTCGATTCCCTAGATGGGTACAGCTTTTTTTCAAATGTATGAATGCAGTTTTTCTTTTTATCAAAATCGGTGACATGGTTCCTAAGAACAAATCTTCGTATGTCTTATAGTTTCAGACTTTCCCATACTGACCGATTTGAATGAGACACCCTGTATACTTTTGGACCGTTGTACATTTTAACCCATTGAACATTCCGGCACTTGTACCAACATTACCCATTACCATTTTGTCCTTTTTACTTACAAACATGTTGACATTAATATACTTTTTGACTTTTGTACAATTTGACAAAGGGATTTTCGAAGCCATTGAATATTTTGGGATTTTGACCATTTATTTTTTTGTACGTTTTGTCTCTCATACAATTAGGCTCATAAGTTTTTGTGACATTTAATTGTTTTGTCTTTTGTTCATTATAACATGTTTACATTTACATACATTTTGACCGCTGTACATTTTGATAATGAGACATTTTGAACCATTATACATTGAGACATTAGTACCAAAATGACCTGTTACCAAACTTGTGTTGTCAGTAGCCAGACTCACCTAGGGTTGCCATATGGACAAAATTAAATGTCCTTATAAATACTGACATTTCTTGTAACAAAGATTTGGCGCAACTTGAACAAAGCACCGGCGGCACGTTGCGCTCTGCGGACCGCAGTTTTAAACACATAAATTGTATGAGATCTGAGCTGTAACTTATCTTATTTTGAATTGTTCTGAAAGAAATATTATTGTTTTTGTTGATTACTTACTACCTACTTTTATGTAACGTTCATAGATTCATTAAATCACGCCTGTTTCCCAGAGGGGTAGGCAGAGACCACTTCTTTCCACTTGCTACGATCTTGACAAATTTCTTTCGCTTCTTCCACAATCATGCATCGAGTCATGCACGCACGTCGGTTTCGGGTACTTAGGATTCGGCCCTTTTCCAGTATTTCTCCGATTTGACTCGAAAAAGTACGCCTAGGGCGGCCCCTTCCGACCCGTCCACTCACTTTCGATCTGTATGTAACGTTTCATTCATTAAAACTGTATAAACTTTGTAATGATTAATAAAAATATCGCGTTAACTTTTTTTCATGAGGTCATTCCTAAGATTTTTGACACTTGTCAAGCAATCCGGACTAAGGGTCAAAAATGACTAGTCCAGACCAATCCTAACATATGGCAACCCTAGCTTCACCCCTTGCTCAGTGACAAAGTGCCTGGAAGGCCCCTGGCGTTGCAATCTCGCCGAGCGGATTATATTATTATGTCTGTATCAGAGCATAGCCTTCGGCTCCCCAATATGAAATCAACCGTAATAGGGTAAAACCTTGGTAAAACTAACAAACTAAATAAGGCGCAAAATAAACCTAAGCATTTAATTTAGTGAGGTACATTTTGCAACTGATTACATTTTCTAATTACGCAGTATTACCGACGAAATGACGTCAGCATCTCGAGCCTGAGCCAGCCTGCGGAGATACCAGGAAGATCCTTCGCTTCTGGTCGGAGTTAGGCTGGCTATAATAGTTACTAGGTCCGGCATATACGGGCTAAGTGCGGAAAAAGGAGCCCACTACCAATACCACATATACATACAAGTATATAAAGTGCTAACCAATTAGTCACGGATATTTTTACAGCTGATAGTACTCGGTTCTCGGAGTACATTTATGTATGAAACATCATAGGTTTTCTTATGTTTTTTTGGAGAAAACTAGGAAACAAATTTGCTACGTTAAAACCCCCTGTTAATAAGATAATTAAATGAGACCTCTTCTAGACATTCTAGAACCTCTTTAAACTATCATTCAAGTGGCCTCTTAAAGTTCCCGCCGAATCATAATGACATTTACGAAAAACAACTTTTAACAAACAGTGTTAAACATCTTGACAGTATTATAATAGGGGTGATTATTTTAAAGATTAATTATAATTTATATTTTTTGTTCGGTAAATTAAAACAATAAAATGATATACACAGGTTCCTTAATTACATTTAAAAGTTAATTGTTTTAATGTAATGTATTATCTCTTAAAATATCCGTGACTAATTCGTTAGCACCTTATATACCTACATAAGCTCGCGCCTTCATTCCCTGAGTGGGGTAGGCAGAGCTACAGAATTACCAACAACTCTAAAAACTTGCTGTTAATTCTATAACCACATTTTGCACAAACCGGCTAAGATGTTTACCAGCGTGTTAGTGACAGGTTGCAAGCCCATCGCCTAACAGTACAAGCCTTTATTCCCTTCGCCTCTTACGACATCCACGGAAGACATGGAGTGGTAGTATTCTAACTCGGCAACCACACGGGACATATATATGACATGCAAAATAGATAATTAAAATGTATTCTACATTAATAGAAGTTAGACTGTTTTTTGCGGGTGGTGGTTAATGGATAAGATGGTGGTAGCGATGCGGGTCCGTCCGGATCGCTACCACCATCTTATCCATTAACCTACCGCCAAACAGCAGTGTTCGCACTGTTGTGTTCCGGTTTGAGGATAAGACAGCCGGTGAAATGACTAGCATAGAGGCAATCCATCTTAGTCCTCAGGGTTGGCAACGCATTTGCAGTCTTAGGATTGCATTGCAGTCTTGTGAATGCGAATGTCTATGGGTCACAGTTTCCACTTACCATCAGGTAGCCTGTGTGCTCGTTTGTCTTCTCTATGCCATAAAAAATAAAAAAATAAAAAGACTACGTCTTCTACTGAATAAATCCAAAAACGGTACGGATACGACGCGTCGCTGCGATTCCGTACCGTCACCGTTTTTTAAGCTTTGGTGTGGGCGTAACTTTAGGCAAGCAAACGATCACTTTTACTCTAAATATTTTTATTCATAGTTTGTTTTATTTCAATTTCTTCACTTTCAAACAACTTACTAATTTGTTGTAACGTACAGTCGGCCAAAAATGTGGTCTACCCTACGGTTAAACTTTATTTCCACGTCATGATACAACAAGTTCGATTTTTCCTTGCAATAATATTATGACAGTGACAAGTGTCAACCTTAGCGATAATTAGATCTCACAGAAACTCTTTAGTCACCGTTCTGCCAGTAAACGTGTTACTCCTACCATTACCCGGTTACGACTGGGTCACGTCTGTTCTCCGCATTTCCTGGCCAAGATCCGGGTAAGGGATCACTCCTTATGCGAGTGCGGTTTAGATGAAGGAACGGTGGACCATATTTTCTTTAACTGCAGTAAAAATCCTGTTTCCCTTTACAATCTTCTTCCAAATTATATTCCCCGCCCCTCTAATCTCGCTTTTCTTCTTTCACTGATTTATACCCCCTTCATCAATATCCTATCTGAGTACATTGAGAAATATAGAATCGGTTTGCGGGTGGTAGGACCTTGTGCAGGGTCCGTCCGGATCGCTACCACCATCTTATCCATTAACCTACCGCCAAACAGCAGTGTTCGCATTGTTGTGTTCCGGTTTGGGGATAAGACAGCCGGTGAAATGACTAGCATAGAGGCATTCCATCTTAGCCTCAGGGTTGGCAACGCATTTGCAGTCTTAGGATTGCATTGCAGTCTTGTGATTGCGAATGTCTATGGGTCACAGTTTCCACTTACCATCAGGTAGCCTGTGTGCTCGTTTGTCTACTCAATGCCATAAAAAAAAAATAAAAAAAAAAAACAATCTTAAGTCAGTCCATTCCTATTCCAGTAAACTCCCTTCACCCATCCCTCGTCCAGCTTTTTGTAAATAGCTACAGAAAGTTAATGTGTGCTTCTGTGCTTTGGTATTTGGGTTCATATGTATATAATTATCATATTTTTATTTGTGTTGTCCTAGGTAATTCAACCGATCATCTGTTGGTGATACATTTTTGGCCTTATACATACCGTACATCGTGCCCTGATTCACTTGACATTGGCAAAATTGTCTACGTAACGGATGCCATAAACTAAAAACTACTACTACTACTATCACAGAAACTTTTGTCAAAACCGGTAGACCACTTTCTTGGTGGATCGTATTGTGGTATATCCTGGTTTTTTATTTCTTTTTTTCTGGTGATTTGGAAAACAATATCAGGTCACACGACCATCTGCCAAGTAATCAGTAATTGGCTATACTATTTATTTCAATGGTTAATTAGTTACCGTAATGCGCACTGCAGTAATATAATACTGCAGTATAATGTTACACCAGCGCCCATCTCCCTATAGGGAGAGGGGACGCTCTGTCACTACATGAAATTCATCATTAACGTGTCCATTGAGCGAGTAATAATATTTTGTGATCAGTAGACTGTGCTGTTGTTTTTTTAAGACTGCGCCGATCGTACGCTGGATTTACAGTGGCGTCCTCATTACTATTATTGTGTTTTCTAATAAATATTTGTAGTATAAAAACATAAAAATCACATATTTTAATAACAATTCACCTTCGAGTTATCAACTTAACGGGAAAAAGTGACCACTTTTTTTCCCGTTAACCTGCCAGCTGTTTTGGAATTATTTATCGGCTGCCATTCCTGTCAAGTAAATAAGAGCTATCAAAATGTTGACAATACGATAACAGATTAAAAACGATATGGTTTTTAATGCGTAGAATAGAAGCAACTGTTTTTTTTATTTATTTCATGGATAATGAGTATTATAATACTAATGTAACAACATACATAATATGTCCGCAAAATTATCAGGAGAAAGGTATATCAAGTCTATGCCCCAAAACTTTTTTGACCACTCTTATGCAACGGTTGCAAAAACTACCATAACGTCGGCTTAGTGCAAGAAGTCATTAACCCACAAAAAGTCAAGTCAGAGAAAAACGGGCCCAAAGTTTTGACTTAGTCAAATGAACATTATTGTTGTAGGTTCGGGTCTAGATTTAAAAATTAAACACAAGTGGTTAGCTAAGTATATTTAGTATCAAAACCAATTAAAAACTTTGTACAATAATTCCAAATAACGTTTTTAAAAGCCTAAATATGTAGTTAGTGACTTTTTGTCTTTCTCGCTTAAAGGGAACTTACAATTAGTTATTTTTTATTTTAATCACAATTCAATCGAGAAACACAGGTTTTAACGAGAAATTTGGTTTCATCAGTCATAATTATTACCTTAGAAACTTTATGAACATTATTTACTAATTAACAACGCATAAACAGTTTTAAAAACTCTACTTCACAGATATAAACTCAACAAAACCACAACAATAACATAAAATTCTCAAAATGGCGTTATTTGTAACTCCAAACTAAAATAACTAAAAAAGGTTTTTTTTTTATAGAGGAACTTAATATTATATTATAATCCCAGACACTCACAGCAAGCACTACTTACTTACTGTTATAAAACATAAAAACTTCTAAAAGTATTAAAATAAAAAGATCAGCCTTTGATTTTGACCTAATACTGTAAGTACGAAAAAGAGTTAAAAAACCTAGTCATCCATCTTTTTTACTCTTCGTCTTCTGAGTTTGAAGACATTTCTTCAGGTACATAATCACGACTTTCTTTGGCTGGCAAGTTCTGGTACCAGTGGTGAAGTTCCGCGGGTATAATTTTTTCATTTCACATTTTTAGTAAGTCCTTTTTTTAAGTGATTGGCAGTTTTTGGTTGTAAGCTTTTCTCGAAATGTAAGTGTTATAATTGAAACCCTGTATGGGTTTTTCAAGCTTACGTTTTCGCAGTTGTTTTATTGGGGCCATAGATTGGGATGTATTACTTTTTAATACGTGAAATTCTTTATACTCAGATTTGAAATCGTATCTGTATAAAACAACATTCGGCCTTTTTTTCTCTAGTCGAAAAGATTTCACTTTAAGCCATCGCAGTTTTTCTCCATTGACATCAATCGATCGATTCTGCATCAAGTTATCTCTCAAGTCGTTTAGGTTCAAAATATCTGTGTGATTCATAACTATCGGTTCGTACGGTTTTTTCAGGGTTTAATTTTTCTTATTTTTTCTGTTTGATCTTGCTAATCGAATAACATTACAGAAGTCTATCATTGAGTACACTGGCATTAAACGCAATTGGTTCTCAATCGCACTGTGCTTGCTATCTACCTCCATATGTGTATGACCAGACTCTAAATATTTATGTTCTATTACCTCGAGATGAGTTGTCTGAACTAAATACAACTGCAGGCTTAAAAGGAGTTGATTACGATTTTGGCCTCCACAGGTGTCAGTGAATATGGAAATCTGTTTTACAGTAGATGGCAGACGTTTTATCCATAGATACAAAGCCGTACCCACCTCATCGCTTCCTTTTTTGCCATCCAGCTCAGACCAGAGGTAGGTAACAAAAGCCGTCGTTGGGAGTGCGAGCTTCATAAATGGTAGCATTGTACACATTCAATTTGCGTAGGTAATAAAGAATAGAAACAGTTCCATTTGGGATATGAAGTACCTTTTGTAAATCTAAGGTTATTGAATTAAAGCTTTCATATTCATTAGCACGAATTTTGTCCAATTCTTTGGCTTCTCGACTTTGTTCTTTTAGTGAAATGTGTAAGTCATATTTTTGTTTCCAAGATTCAAGATCGGGTCCGTTTGTATTTTTGATACTGTTATACTTATGACATGTTAGACATTAGTATTTTTTTGGTTTGTGAAAATCCAAATTATATTCAGTTCCATATACATTTCTGTACACGTTTAAAGTAACAGAAGTCCGAGACGCTTTTTTGCATTCCTCTGTATAAAGTTCGTACATTCTTGAAATAGATAGCGTGCCATCTAAATAGAGTTTTGACGATGTTTTTCGGCAATAGTGCGATTCCATTGTAGGGAATGATTCGATGTGTTGTTTTATAAAATCTATATCGTCTTGTTTGGTTTTATTGTGAGCAACATGCTTACCACGTTGGTCTTCTCCTTCAAAAAGACCAGAACTGCCAACCTTGGAAAATGCATTGTTTGGGCCGTTTGAAATACAGAGGGTACTTTTAAAAAACTTTTTACATACCCTGATTTTATTAGCATTAGTATTTCGCAAATGAAATACTTACTTACCTACAACTTAACAGCATAAAGTAATTTGCACGTATCTTATTATAAATAAATGACAAAGGTAGTTACGCTGTGATCTTCATTCTCCTTATTTAGAATCTTTTCTAACATCAAAGATCCTCGTCCTGCCTTAAATTTAATACCATTTCGCTTCATTTTATAAGAAATCACTAACTTCTCGCGTAACGTCCATCCCCGGTCGCAGCCGCAACGGTATGACTTCGATCGCGGTGGCCGAACCCCCGTTACCGCGAGAGCAAGACGTACTCGTAGGTATAAATGAGTTGAAATATGAACTGTTGTGCAAGAATATTTCACTAAAGGTGTTCAAATTCATACAAGTTATTTGCCAAAAGTCACTAAACATAATTTAATCACGTGAATTACATGTCTTTGGACATAACAAAAATCGATAAATATCATTAATTACTTTAAAAAATCATTCTGATTGCCATTAATGCTGTCTCCTAGTTTTTTTAAACTTTATAAAGTGCTTTAGTTATTTTATACTAAAGTAAAAGTGGTAATGTGCATCCAATGCTCATTTTGTTAAAAATCATTAAAGCATGATAATAACTTTTATTTTCGTTTTACGGTTTGCTAAAAGTAACTATATGCATATAATGAATTCTAGCTCAAATACTTTCATAGCTTTATTCATATTGTTTTATTTTTTAAAGTCGATAAGTAACAAAAGTGAATATTTAAACAAAATAAAAAGATAAAAAATAACAAATTTGTTTTGTTTATAGTTAGTAATGGTCTAAAACCAATTTACATCAAATCAATAAGGCAAAAAGTTAAGTTAATGACTTAATGTCATGGCTGTAACATCGGAATTATTCAATGTAAAAAAAAATGGATCCGTGCGTTAGAAAGAGTAAGTCGCGGCGAGTCCGCCCGTGCTCGCACCTGTACTTAGTGATTTTATGCCATTAGTGACTTCTTGCACTAAGCCGACGATAATAGTAACACTGCTACGGCTGCCGTAGCGCTACGGGCTACGACGTAGCACGCTCGTTCTACAATTATGATAACTTCGTAGATGTCGGTATAGCCTCGGAAGGAACATTTTTTTTTACATAATACGGCAATTGCAATAAAGATCTATTGCGTGTCTATTGCAAAGAAGATAAAGTAGAATCTCCCTTGTTAGGGTTCCGTAACGAACCCTATTATCACTACATAGTATAAAATAAAGTCGTTATGTCCCTATGTATGCTTAGATGTTTAAAACCACGGAAAAAAAATTAATGCAGTTTTTTCAAAATATAGAGTGATTTAAGAGGAAGGTTTTTATGTTTAATAAATTCTGTTTTATATACCGGTGTTACAAGAAAACTCATATAAACTGAATCGAAGTGAGAGCGGATCGCTAGTATGTGATATAGTGACCCGCCTTCGCTTCGCCTAACCTTCTTCGATAAATGGGCTATCTAACACTGAAATAATTTTTCAATTCGGACCACTAGTTCCTGAGATTAGCGCGTTATAATTTATCTTTGTATGTATCTTATTAAAGAAGATATTTCATTTTCTTCCTGTTCCTCTATTGTACTAGTATGTACTGTTTGTTATTTCCTGAAATTTTGTTAATTGGTCTATCCTTCGGCATTGTCCTTGCTTATTCTACTCCAAGGTTATTTGGAAGAGATCCCATATGGGATAAGTTCGCCTATGTACATTATTTATATTGATGCAAACATGTCCTGTAATTGTTTATCAGCAATAAAGAGTTTACATACCTACATACATACAATCAAGCTTTTATTGCCGACTGTACTTTTTTTGCACAGTCATCTACTTGTCAAGACGATTCTAACAAGCCCTAACACGACTGGTTATCATGTGTAATTTAGGAGTTCCTATGGCCACCTTGAGTTTCCATCATCAGACCAGCTCGATGGTACTATATTATTGTATTGTCATCAGAACTAAAGGCGTATGCAAATTTTCAGCTTCATCGGAGACTGGGAAGTGGGTCAAATTTAACTTGCAAGATTTGACCCTTACATACATAGCAAGTTAAATGAAAGCTTTTAAAAAAACATCCGCACGTAACGTGCAGGGGAAGTACACAATCATTATTTTTTAAATTCTATTGTACCACTTTTTTAGTGTGACTAATATTTAGACCCCGTTATCAATTGCTCAGTTTGGGGGCAAACGTCACAATAGGGTAGTCTGGGGACTAAATGGAACTGTGTTCATTAAAACGATATAAATTAAACCATAATAATAAATTACTTACAAGTCAATTGTCAATTGATTTATTTATCAATGATTAAAACCCGTTATCTAACGCTCAGTTTGGGGGCAAGTGATGGGGCAGTTACGATAATCTGAATTGATAAAAAATGAGGTTGATTTACTCACTCAATAACATATCAAAGGATCTGATTCGTACTTAACACTTATACTTAGTGTTTTTTTTAAATTATTATGAAATGAAAGATTTTTAATTATTATTTATTATTGTATGTTTCATAATAAATTAACAATATAAAAAAACCGTCGAACACCAATTTACTAGGTTGTAGTGTTAATGAACACCGTTCCAATTAGTCCCCAGACTACCCTATTGTGACGTTTGCCCCCAAACTGAGCAATTGATAACGGGGTTTACTAATATTCAACCAAATAACAACTTTTTCATCAAGTCTGAACTAATTGTAAGCCACAGACGGACATGGCGAAACTATAAGGGTTCCTAGTTTGACTACGGAACCCTAAAAAACCAAGATCAAAAACACTCGGTATAGTCACGGTAAGAAAAGGTACGTCACTTTTGGACCTCAAAAGCGTTGAAACGTGACGAACTTACCTTACACAATAGCACCCCCTACCCGCTATACGTATAAACACGACGGCATAGATACTCTACCCTTGACCTTAACCTTGGCATTGAAAGGGGGAAATCTACGAGTTTATTGACTGCTCCCAAGAGGGGCGATATGAATAGCTCCTTTACTTTCTTAACCTATCTGATCGAATAGGTAGATAGGGAAAGCATCCATATTCCATAAAGAATAAAGACTACTTTGTTGAGAAAGGAAGGAAATAGAATTTGGGTTTGTTGTGGCCGGGTTGGGTTGTGAATGGATCGTCAATCATTTCCGTGATTAAATTATTTGGTTTGCAAACAAATGTAATTGAATATTAAAGCTTTTTAAAAGGTGTTCTGAATAATGCTTATACAGGTACTTATAGAGGTGTTTTGTTACTAATATCATAACTAGATCCCGCTATCGGAGGTGTAAAATAGTAGCTGTCAAGTGCATAGGGACGGTAAAAAATATTTTGAAATACTAGCTACATGTCGATAATTATAGCTATTTGTCGATAATTTTTCTTTACCATAATGAGACTAAGACTTTGATTAAACGGGTTTATTATATAAAACAGAACTATTATGACATTGACTATTTATTGACGTAAATAATTTATTATCAATATAAGTGGCCAGTATTATATCTCTATTGAAAAGGTTTATCCCAAGAGCGTTCATGCACTGCCCTGCAGCCCGAAACATTAGAAACGTAAAATAGCAACCGTAGTGTTTTTGTTGTACTGATAATGGTTTACATTTCTGATGACAATGATTATTTTATGGATACCAAAAAAAACATATTAAATGGCATAGGTACATATAAAATTAATTGTACAGAAAAAGTAAGAATATCGATATCAAAAGCATAAATATTTTTACCCATCCCTAAGAACTTGACAGCACTTTTTGCACCTGCGATAGGGGGGACGGGTCTTATTTTATTATAACCATGCGTGAGCTAACGTGGGGTCCGTCTGTGGCGAATACTAAAGTGACGTAGCAAAATATTTTTGTGAAAAATTATATCGATGTTACTGTCAAGATCATGATGTTATTCAACATAAAAAATATTATTTATTCTATCTTCTTTTTAAAATAAAAAAGAAAAATACTTTTTTTAATTATTGGTTTCCATTGTAAACAAAGATTGCCGTCCAGTTGAAAATCATCATCATCATCATCATCATCAGCGTGTATTCGCCCACCGTTGGGCATACGCCTCTCCAATTATCCTCCAACCAGAACGGTTTCCCGTTTCCCTTGTCCAGACTGGGCCTGCCGTCTCCCTGATGTCATCGGACCAACGGGCAGGTGGTCTGCCCACACTTCTCCTGCCAAGCCGGGGTCTCCACTCTAGCACGCGTTTGCTCCAACGCTCGTCGTGTCGTCGGCACACGTGCCCGGCCCAAGCCCACTTTAACTTGGCGACTCGGTGGCCCACGTCGACCGCTTGCGTGCGTTGTCTGATGACCTCGTTCCGGACTCGGTCGCATAGCGTTATGCCGAGCATAGCGCGCTCCATGTTACGCTGTGTCACCTTGAGATTGTGGAGTTGAAAATATCCATTTGAAATTATTATGGACTCGAAGCGGAATATAACCTAAAATCTCTACCCTAGACTCTGCATGACTAGCACTGACAGTAAAATGTTTGGTTTCGTTTATATACTGTTATTGTTTTTTTTGTCTCTTTATAATAGTAGAAGATTTTCAATTAGTACATGTATAAACATAGTTTCTGTCAAAAATTTAATTTTTGGAACAAGCTTTTGTACTGGCTGTAGGTACCTACTTTTTTTGCACAGTCGTCATCAAAACGATTTTAACCAGCCCTAACACGACGGGTATAATCATGTGTAATTTAGGAGTTCCTATGGCAACTTAGAGTCTCCATCATCAGACCAGCTCGAAGGTACTATATTACTGTATTGTCATCAGAACTAAAGGCGTATGCAAATGTTCAGCTTCATCAGAAACCGGAAAGCGGGTCAAATTTAATTTGCAAGATTTGACCCTTACATTCATAAGTTAAATAACACCTTGTAATAGTCAGAGTATATCGATATCTTATTTATCGATATCAAATCCCTAAAACGCGCCCGAGTTAGCACACGTCTAGCACCATTCTATACATTTTTATTATAAAGCTTTTATTTAAGGGTCAAATCTTGCGAGTTTTTGACCCACTTCCCGGTTTCCGATGAGGCTGAAAATTTGCATACACCTTTTAGTTCTGATGACAATACAATAATATAGTACCATCGAGATGGTCTGATGATGGAGACTCAGGGTGGCCATAGTAACTCCTAAATTACTAATGCACCCGTCGTGTTAGGGCTTGTTAACATCGAATTGACGAGTGTGCAAAAAAAGTACAGTCGGCAACCAAAACTTGTCCCAAAAAATATTTCTATAAAGTCTCTCTCATGTTGTAACTGTTACTTATTTTTTAACTCACCTTTTAACTAGCTACCTTGACAATTGACTACGGAAACACTTCAAAAGTAATATTGTATTCGCGTATTGAATAGACCCTGAAAAAGGGACATTAAAACTTTCACTCAATTAGCCGCCAGATGGCCTGGGCGAGTTGTGTGGGGGAGCTATACAAAGCGACGTTTAGATATGGCAATGTGTTATTACGATCTATTAGGGTGCGCGTGCAAGGGGAGCAATACACCTGGCTACCTGAGATTTTATTTTATTCATGATCGCAAATTAAAATGTTGTTTCATGTCGCGTTTTTTGATGTAGCATATCAATATCAAGGGCAGTTAAGCAATTCGTTTGAAGTTCGCGCTTATTAAGCGCCCATATTATGCTTCAAAAAGAAAAGTGATTAAGAAAATTAAACTGCCGACTACCTAATAGCCTAATGTGGGGCAGCACTTAGGGTTATGTCGGTGACGATTTTCACGCAGATCTCATGACTCGATCGCGCGAAGAAATTCCGAGCATAGCACCATTGCCCTTTGAGTAATCTTGAACTTTGATACACCTGTAAAATGATATTTAATTTGATATTAATTAATCAATTCATTACTTACTGTCTTTGTCTTTCTATGAAACACGAGTGACAAAATATACTGTCAGTTGCAAGTGCAAGTGTGACAGCGATAGCCAGCTAAACGCTATTAAGAAGATGGGTCTGGGACTACTGTAGCTAGTATATGGTTATAGGACCCGTCCTCGCTTCACTTCGGTTTATGTGAGTATGATATATAGCGTATAGCCTCCCTCGATAAAGGGGCTATCTAACACTGAAATAATTTTTCAAATCGGATTTGTAGTGCGATCAAGCAAACAAACAAACAAACAAACTCTTCAGCTTTATAATATTAGTAAAGATTATCCAACTAACACTATCTATCGGCAAATAGCTACAACACATTTAGATCTTGAGGATAAAATGGTATTAGATGTACTAATTTTTGATTTCAAGAACTTTTTATTTGGTGGTCAAAATGTAATAGTCATACTTGTAGTCAATTGTAAGGGAAAAACGCAAGCGTTCCTAATTAATTGACCACTTACGCCATCTTTTGTCGAATAGCTATAACTTTACATTTGGCTTTTTGACGATAGATACCATTAGCTTACTGAATTTGTATTTTACTGTTTAGGGTAATAATTATAATGTGAGATGTATAAGAAACAGAGACACGAAACAAGTGGGTGAAGATATTAGTTCTGTTCTTTTTAAGTGATTGATGTTAAAAAATACAATCATGATTTTATCATTCATCAGAGGGGTGGCTTTAAGCATTAAACATACCCTTATAGTTACAATCTGTGGGTGGTACGAGTGCGAAAGAGAGGGATGGGGAAAAAAACCGTTAGACTGGTTACAACATATTGTGACAGTTGAATGCGAATAAAGCCGGTCCGACCGAGCGATGGGTGTCGCGAAAAATAATAAAAAGGGTATGCTTGCGTACAAAGGCTCATAATGTGTAAAGTTCCGGAGTAAACCAGTCATACTTGCGACCGACGCGTTATTAATCGCAATATGGCGGGGAAAGGTGGAAGAGCCCCGCGATACAAGCCGGTGGCAAAGCTTGTAACTGCAAACCGGCAACCGTGCGATTTTTGTCAGCAGGATGATGATGATGAATCAATTTATGGGAGGATGTACTCTCTTGGTGAAATAGAGTGTCATTATTTCTGCGTGGTAAGTACGAGTTGTTCCTTTTTGTTGCGACTAGTGTTACTGTAGTGTTTTACCTGTGGCTTTGCTTCAACTATGATTACAATAAGAAATGTACCTACAGGACAATTTATGAGATGAGTATTTTTTAAATTTATCTCGGTCGGGTGATAAAGGGAGCGGGTTCAGCGTGTGGGCTATCTACACAGTTGCCCCAGTGTGCAGATATTTCTATTTCTATATGGAGTCATCAGCAATCTTTAAAATTCTGGTTGTTATACACAATTGACCTTTTATAATTGGGAGATTGAGATAGCCCCCACAGACAGCACCCGTTCACGAGTATGATGCATATCTCAGCCATCGCCTCCCTCAACCATGTGTTCGGGAAGGTGGCAACCTGATAAATGACGCCGCCGCTTAGTGCTCAGCTATTATCATCTAGGAAGTCATTTACAGTATAATATGCCTTACTCAGCAAGCAGCACTTAATGCGAAACTTATATCGATTGAACGGCATATTGACTATCAGTTGGTATCTTATTGTAGAAGCATATACAGTTCCACACAAACGATGCGCTTATCTTACGAAGACAGGGACTAAGAGTTCACCTTTATTTCGCGTGTTGAGCTTGAACGCCATGGTTATTCCTGAAGTCATATGCGTTTGCGAACATACATGATATTTGTAAAGATATACGGTGACGCGACAGTATGATTAATTTCTTTTAAATTTATCCCTGAGAGCAAGGCGAAAACACAATTTTACAGGCCACATTTTGTAAAACTCTCAAAGCATTGCAAACACTGAGTAAGGCCAGATTTAAGGGCGAGCATGCCTAGAGAGGCCCCACTTAAATTGTATGTAGCATATTTGTCTAAATCCAGCCCCGATCCTAAGATGAAATATCTTTATGTAAGTAATTTCACTGGTTGTGTTATCAACTTACTGTAATAGCCTATTTATTAACACTTTTAACTGCCACCATCCCGCTAGGCTAATACATTTTGTATGAAAATCAATCAGTCTCTTGGCAATGATAGTGTTTAGAAAAGATGATATTCAATTATATCAATTAATTCAGCGTAAACAATTTCCATTGTTATTTAGTTATTTATTTATTTATTTAAAATACTTACACAGCATAACAGTTTAACACTACAGCACTGTGAATTATTATTATTATAATTATATAATTATCTATCCTTAGCAACTCTCCACCAATTGAGGTCAGCCATATCAGATCTTTCATCTCATCCTCCCTTTTGTTTTGTCTTTATTCCGGTACCATTCTATGAATATATCGCTCCATTGGTCTTGCTTGCTGCGCTACATGTAACCTTTCCATTTGCACTTCTGCTGGTCAATATTGGCAAGCACATCTGTCACTCTTGTTTTCTCCGTTATATTCAGAGATCGGACAAGTGGGCGGTTATTACTCGCAATAATGTGCACATGACCTTATTATTTACCCTAAAAATAATTTTGATCCTTTGCATGCCAGTAATAAATAAATAATATAAAGACTTGTTACGGTGTAGACTTGGCTTCGAGTCAAATCGGAGATTTACAGTTCACTTTAAGGTCTACATTGATTACAAATAACTTCTGTTAATAACTGACTTTGTATTTTATATGGATTTAAGAACATGACTGTGTCCATGTAAGTTCTTTTTTCAAATGCTAAATTAAAGCTTCGTTTTCAACAGAGATTCGGGTTAAAGAATTATTTATTTCTCAAAAAGAAATTACATTTCACTTGGTTGAGAAATTATATAAAATAAATTTTGTTTTCCATGCTCCGACAACTCAACACACATAATAAAAGCTAAACACAAATTTAGAGTATTCTTTACAAACTAAAACTAAAGCCCAAATACAGTGCAATCCCCACTAGAGAAAGCATGTTGTCAGGTTCATGCAAGGTTTATTTTATTTACATAGCCGTTCTAATTGTAAAATAAAATAAAATATTTAATTATGTCTGCATTTCCTGTTTGATTTTACCACGATAACAACTCGAGCGGTAAGCGTCTGTTTAAAAATATCGTTTAAAGTGGGTATGTAGAGAAATATGGGCACTAACTAGATAAGGATGCGCAAACAAGTTCTTTCATAGTGGTCAAGACAAACAGCTGACCCATTTCTACCTTTAATAGAACAATAGTAGATTTTTAACGTATTAAAGTGTCCGTGCGTCTTACTTAATGAATAAATTACTTTTATCACATTTTTAATTTTTTAATTATTTATATCTCTTATTTGTTAGGAAAATTTGGATCACGGAGTACGTATTCTTTTAATGTTTTTTTGAAAATTCTAAGTGAGTCAGTGTTTTTTACCTCAGTGGGGAGTTTATTATATGACTGTACTCCCACAAAACTCACCATTCTTCTGCCGTGGATTGTTCTTATTCGAGGCAGTATTATGTGATCTTTTCAACGGCTGTTGCAATTAAGCACTTCGTGAACTTTTGAAACAGTAATCTCAGAAAGAATAATTTTTTTAAGAATTTTTCGAATAAGAATGCATGTTTGATATGTATGAAGTTGCCTTAGGTTCATCAGTTTCCTTATAAATTGTACATGACGGCGTTAGGTAGTTGTAATTAAATAGCACTTTTATTATTTTGTTTTGTGTAATTTGTAGATTTTTTAAATTTGTTTTAGGCGCATTTCCCCAGATTTCTATAAGAGATTAATTGCACTTAGGTATATTAATAATAATGATTGACCGTCGTGTCGGATGTTCTATCGACGATCACTGTCCCGATAGTTGTTCTCTCGCTGGATTTCTGGATCAAGGGCCAGATACAGAAAGCAGTAGGTACCTAGGTATTCCTCGATACGGCACGTACCTATTGTGAGGAAGTTCCTCTCTCTGCAGGTCCTAGCTACTGGTAGCTTTGAGCCCCGCCCTGCTGCCGGTGGCACTTGTAGGTTAGGTTTATTCTAATGATAATTTTGTATTAGTATTGTTACTTAATTTTTACAATTGTATATCGATTAGAATATAAAAGTAAAGTAATCCTAGTCTACTGGAGAAAATATAAATACCTAGCTGATAGGTAATAATAAGTATCTAATACAAAATATGGTGCCGACGACAATGACGACGATGGTTGACGACACGCCCGAATACTTACTCCCCCAATTCATAAAACATGTTAGGTTACGATTAAGACCATTTATAGTAGGTACTTATAGTCCACTTTGTAGGTACGTATAATTTTGTGAGATAGGTACAATAACATTCAGTTGCTATTTAATTAAATTAATGAAACGTAGGTAGGTACCCTATGTAGGTAAATAGGTAAGTACCTCTATAACATTAAATCATATACGATTTTATAGGAGGTATGTTACGGATAGTGATGTGCCGGCGGTAACTTACTCGTTACCAGTATAATACCATTTGGTAAAATACACAGTAAATTACCAATGCTACCGGTAATATTACCGGAAGCGGTCATAGAGATCGCGTATTTCTGTTTTATTTTCTTTATTCATTTATTAAATACAGGGTGTCGGATCACTAGTGGTCCGAGTGGAAACATTAAATAGGTCACATAGGGCTACCAAAAACACGCGTTCAGCGATTTTTGTAATTTTCGGAATATTTGTAATTTTCCCTTTTGTCCATGTTACAAAAACTCATCAATTTGATGTGTTATTAAAATATTTTTTCAGTGGTTTCTTACATGGATACAATCATTATGAACTTACAATGTTTTTAAAGCTACTTGCCAGTTTTTTCATGTCAACTTTTTGTGTAATCACGCAAAGTTACTTTCTCCATACTAAGTGAACCCCATGTTTGTTTTTCATCTTATTTTAAAAATTAATTGTTCTTTCATTTTATACTTACTTCGGTATCCGGTTTTCACGTGATAGATATGTATGAAGTATAAATATGAGGGAGTAATATTCCCGGTAACATCGGTAAAATGGTGTACTGCCTTTTTGCCGAATTATGTTTCGTCAAATTTCATTTAGCAATCAACTTATCGCCGAAGTTTTATTTGGCAAACCAATCCTTGGCATAATTTTACTCCGTAATTTTCTTATTTCGCTTCATTTTTATATTGCAAAATTTTATTACGTCAAATTTTATGTGGTAAATAATTGTGTAGCAAATGATTTGCTAAGGCAAATAACATATTGTAACATATTGTCATATTGTTACTTATTTATTGAAAGTCATATCAGCTGCGTATTTTTTTGCGTAACCTTGAGCTTGAACTTGTCTGAAACAAATATAAATTGGATTAAAAGCGAAGCTGCTCCCAGAGATACTCGTAGGTACATTAGGGTAATTTTTTTATGCCCCTAAAAACAAAACTGCTCCCAGAGATAGGTAGGTTAGGGTTATTTTTTTTTATGACCCGTAAAACGAAACTGCTCCCAGGGATAGGTAGGTAATGGCAAAAAAAATTATGACCCTAAAAACTAAACTGCTCCTAGAGATGCCCATCAATACATCTGACGAAAACATAATTGACATCTTTAAAAAAACCGAAGTAATAACTTGTCTAACAATAATTTATCAAATCATTAGTTGGGAAATGATATCAGTGCGAAACGTTGAGTTGGGAAATAAAAATTTGCCAAAATAAAAATATCGGATACGTAGTTTGGGGAGTTAAAAAGCTAAATAATTTTCGGCGAAACAAAGGTAAACCCATTATTAGTTTAAACGGGTCCCTCTGGTGCTAAAATAGTATAAACATGTATAAAACACAGACTATATATACGAAATTTGAATGTTACCGTATATTACCGCTTTTTGGTAATGTTTCTGGTAGCGTTACTGGTAAAATACCTGCTTCGAGTAAGTTACTGGTAACGGCACATCGCTAGACCTACTGACATAGGTACTTAAATCTAATTTTGCACTTAGGTCCTAATATTCAAATTATTGTCACACAACAAATCATTAACGTAAACGTCTTTTTTTTTCAATTCACATCTCTTTTATGGAAACTTATTTGATCAAATTGTAGGTAAGCTTTGTAGCTTTAGAATTGGGGGCTGTTGGTTGCCTCGTGCCGAATGGCACCACGTTTTGAAGCCTCACAAACAATTTTCGAAGTTAGAATGGTTTTTATTTTACCCTTTTGAAATAATGAATTGTATTTTTTTCAATAGGCACAACCTTAAGGCACGCCACGTGCAAACGTTTGAGCAATAATTTGCCACTTTTTGAAACCTTACAAACAATTTTAAAAGTTCGAATTGTTTTTACCCTTTCGAAATACTGAATTGAAATTTGTTCAAAAGGAAGCCTTAGGCACCCCTTTACGGGCAATTTCTTGAGCAATCATTTGCACGCCCGCTGTTTTTTACTCCAGTAAATTTAGTCGTCAAGAGCTTGCGTCAAATCCGGTGATTCTCATTTTTGTACAATTGTTTATGATGTTGGCCAAATAAATATTCCAAGTTTGTAACCTCGTGCGCCGAACGAACTTTGTCAAAAATATAAAAAACCGCGTATATTTCGGTAATTTTTCAGGTTTTGGCAATAATAACCTTTGATAGTAGCTTCCTAGGACGTTTTTAAATAAAACTAAGTTTGCTACAATATCAGACTATAATGTGCAATAGGTTTCAGAACGATTTTTTTTTACCCATTCTTAAACAATATGACATCATAACTCCTCTCCTTTTCGCTTTTGTTTTCCGTGCTACGGGTCAAATTGATTCTTATGGCTACGCCGAGCGTACGCCGGATGTACAGGGGCGCCCACATTACTTTTATTGTGTTTTCTAATAGTCTAAAACATTTTCTTGAAATCAGTCGATAAGTTTTTGTACTACAAACGAAAACAAAGGTTATAGGGTATATCACATAGTTTAATAACAATTCACCTTCGAGTTATCAACTTAACGGAAAAAAGTGGCTACGTTTTTCCGTTAAGCTGACTACTCAAAGGGTAATTGTTATCAAAGTTTGTTACGTATTCCATTTTTTGAAGCGTGTCTCTTAAGCAGCATCGGACAACGTTCGCGTCGTAATTTACGAAGGCGATCATTAAGAAAGTGAACTTTCCTACGATTACTTATTATAAGCCTTTACCTTGAGATTGTATTTCAGTGTTTTGTTTAACGCAAGACACGAAATATTAGTTGGTTGATATTTTTTTCTGGGTGCGACATGAATAACGGCGAAGTCGCTCTCTGATTATTTTGATGTTCGCAATCGCCCTTACAGCCCGTTGGCGGCAACTCTTTTGGCGATCTTTCAGAGAATCAGTCTTGTAACGTTATCACTACATATTATAAAACAAAGTCGCTTCCCGCTGTCTGTCCCTATGTATGCTTAGATCTTTAAAACTACGCAACGGATTTTGATGCGTTTTTTTTTAATATATAGAGTGATTCAAGAAGAAGGTTTTTATATATAATAAACTTTGTTTTATGTACGGGTGTTACAGAAAACTCACATAAACCGAAGCGAAGCGAGGGCGGGTCGCTAGTATGGTATAATATACAAAGTTGCCACTAATCCCGCAATGATTTATGATATGACACGACAAATCTCCATTGGTTTTTCCCCGCCATTATGTAGTTAAATGACAGTCGCACGTAATTCTTTTGCTCCCGCCATCACAAGAAAATTATTTGAAATAAATAATAAAAACATAGAAATAGAACAAAAACATCCCAAATTCAAAATTGTAAAAAGAATTAAACAGCTGCCAGTATTAGTACGTTTTATTTTTTAAAGCAAAAGTTTGTCTCAAAACTTATGAACAAACGAGGTAATATTAACATACAAAACACACTCGCTTACGCACACACAAGCAATAATTCAGTCTGGAATAAAGAATACGGTATTTGACTACAGTCAAATAAGTTTCTTTTTATGAAACATCAAAAACGCTCCGTTACTAGCTACGTGCTTTTAACTTTAAGCGGGTAGATTATGCTCGAAACTAACTACGCGTACGCGGTGTCCTTTAGTAAGTAATATGAAATAAAACCCACCATTAAAAGTCATTTGCAGCATGTGGAACATAATTTCGTTAGTAAAATTGTTATAAGTTATAAGTATAATACGGTATTTGTCAAAAGTCAAATCAGCTTCTTTTTATGAAGGACGTAGTTTTGCAAACGGGAACCAACCCACAAAGATTTTGCAAACTGAAACCAACCCACAGTATTCAGCGTTACAGTTGTCATTTTATTGTCAAATCTTTGTGGGCTGGTTCCCGTTTGCAAAACTACGTCCTAACATCAAAAACGCTCGGTTACTCTGGAATTTATAGGGATTACTGTCTTGTGACGTCACAATCAAACAGCGTCCTTATTGTTGGACTTTATGAATTTAAAAATCTTAAAATAGCAAACATAAATAAAATATTGATGTGTTCCTAGTATTTTTATAATATTTATTTGTTGTTAATGAAAAACCAATTTAATTTCACTCTTGTCAAATACCCTATTGTCTAAATTTAAGCAGTACTCTTAAGATTAGTGAGATGGATTGGGAGCTCTACTCTCTCTTCAATCCGGTGCCTCTGAAATCCAGCGTCAAGGCTAGTAAGCCTGACACCATCCTGAGTGGCAACCTTTTCGGTGTTAATTTTAGATTAAGTACCTACTCTAACGGCCGTACTCAGAGACCTCAATTAAATTTAATGCTTGATTAAAGTAGCTGCTGTCACATTCTTTGCTATACTTTGACGTATATTTATATTTCGATTCGATTTTGTATTTGGTAGTGACCCTGCCTACGAAGCTGGCGGTCCTGGGTTCGAATCCCGGTAAGGGCAGATATTTGTGTGATGGCGCGAATATTTATTCCTGAGTCATGGATGTTTTCTATGTATTTAAGTATGTATTACTCTATATGAGTATTTATATCGTTGTCTAGTACCCATAGCACCAGCCTAGAGCTTAGTTTGGGACTAGGTCAATTGGTGTGACATTGACCCCCTGATATGTATTTATTTCATACTAGCGACCCGCCCTCGCTTCGCTTCGGTTTATGTGAGTTTTCTGTAATACCCGTACGTAAAACAAAGTTTATTATACATGAAAACCTTCCTCTTGAATTATCCTATCTATTAAAAAAAAACGCATCAAAATCCGTTGCGTAGTTTTAAAGATCTAAGCATACATAGGGACAGACAGCGGGAAGCGACTTTGTTTTATAATACTCGTATGTAGTGATTTATAGAAATAGGATAAGACAACACGTCACTAAACCATTATTAAATTTTAGTGACCGACCGAAACATGTTATTTTGCCGAAACCGAAACCGAAACCGAACCTTTTATATAAAAAAAAAAGTCCTTAAAAAGTCGAAAAAATGTTAGTAAGCCCGTTTTTTTCTAAAACTAAATTAATATCCCGCCGACCTATAATTACAGGTTTCTACTTTTAAAGATTTATCACAATGAAATTTCAGCACAGTTACAGAGGTTCTGTTTGAAAATTTAACTACCAGCCGTGCCGAGTGCGCCCGACGTTAGCCGAGCGCGACCCGAAGGTACGATGTTGTAAGTTTCGGCGCGGCCGAAAGGTTCGGCCGTTTTTGGCCGAAACCGAAACGCGGGCCGAAAATTGATTTTTTGGCCGAAACTGGCCGAAACCGAAACCGAAACCGAAATTTCGGTCGGACACTATTAAATTTAATCGACATCTCTGAGTACGGCAGTAAGTTTGTATTACGTACTTTACTTTTTTACAATGTTTTTGCAATTGGTTTATGTGCATTTTATTTTAAATCGAATAAACGATTTATATTTATTGAACGGCGCTTTCAGCTGCTTTCCTGTTGCCTGATGCAGAAGGGCAAGGACGCAGAGGGCCTGTTCGGGTTTCGGTACAAAGACATTATGGATGAACTGAAACGGAGCAAAAGACATGTAAGTTTATGAACAATCAACGGGTTGGCTTAAGACTGCACCGAGCAAACGTTGAGCGTTTTGTAATAAACTAAAAGTATTTTCTTGAAATTGGTCGGTATGTTTTTGTACTACAAATGAAAACAACTTATAGGGTATATCACATAGTTTAATAACAATTCACCTTCGAGTTATCCAACTTAACGGAAAAAAGTGGCCCCTTTTCCCGTTAAGCTGACTACTCAAAGGGTAATTGATATTGAAGTTTGTTACGTATTCCATAAATTCTGTTTTTACTTGCGCTACAAAAACGTGTCGTCTGATTTCAAGGAAATTCTTTAGTTAATTAGAAAACACAATAATAGTAATGAGGGTGCCACTGGACGTTCGACGTTTGCTCGGTGCAAAGTTAAAGTAAATAAAGTTTTAAAAATAGTTTTCCACTTTTTACAGTATGCTTTATCTCTGGATTATAAATTATATTTGTACTAAGTTACGTTGATCAGTGGAGTTGTTAAAACCAGTGATTGTACTTTGTCTAGCATTTTTGGTGCGATGACGTCAAATGTCACACGACAGCGACCTAGAGTTGTCGACGTGTATAATATCATTGACGTTTAAAATTATGTAATATTTTGTTGTCGTTGAAAATCTAACACATTTTTTTTTACTTATCAGTTATTATAATTGTGTACAACATTTATTACCTACTGTAACCCAAAGCTCCTCGAGTTTTTTGGAGGGTATGCTGACGATTTATTTTCGTAATTTTGATTGCCCTGTCGAACAACAGCAACATTTATTGCAACTGTGTTACATTTTCTCATATTGTAAATTGACCCTTTATTTCATTATGCATATTGGGTTAGGCTTTACATGATCTGAGAATATTTTGTGCATTTCCGATTTGTTTAAAACACTATTATGTTTTTATTTTTATTTTATTCGATTTTTGGTTCAAACAATTTAATATTGGGCACTAGTGACAACCCTAGCACTGCACCGAAAATACTAGAAAAAGTACGATACCTGATTTAAAAAAAACACAATTTACTATGACTGCCGCAGTCAGAGACGTCAATTAAATTTAATGCAAAGAAAGTGACAGCAGCAGCTTTAATCAGGCATTAAATTTAATTGACGTCTCTGAATACCGCAGTGAGACAGAATTTTATGAAAGAAATATATAGGGTGGAAAAAATAGTAGATAATTTTAAAAAAATTACAAAAATAAAAAATTACATTAGGATATTTGTTCTAAAATCTCTTTACTAAACATTTGGTCTAAGACAAAAAACGATCGTAAAATCTAACATTAATTTTAGTGAGTATTTATATTTTGATTTTTTAGCTGGTTCGATTCCGGATGAGACGAGTGAATTTCAGAAAACGTTTGAATGCAGTTTTGTTTCTCTATAACAAAAGAATGTTAATTAATTACTTACAAGGTTTTATTTAAGTTGCAACGTATCGCTTCATCGGAATCCGGGAAGTTGGTCAAATTTAACTCACAAGATTTGACCCTTAAATAAAAGCTTGTAATAAAAATGTATAGAATGGTGCTAGACGTGTGCTAACTCGGGGCACGTTTTAGGGATTTGATATCGATAAATAAGACATCGATATACTCTACTATATTACAAGCTGTTATTTAACTTACGATGTATGTAATTATGAATGTAAGGGTCAAATCCTGCAAGTTCTCGGTCTCCGATATAGCTGAAAATTGGCATACGCCTTTAGTTCTGATGACAATACAATAATATAGCACAATGGAGCTGATCTGATGATGGAGTATCAGGGTCATAGGAACTCCTAAATTACGCATGATAAACCCGTCGTGTTAGGGCTTGTTGGATCCGTCTTGACAAGTAGATGACGACTGCAAAAAAAGTACAGTCGGCAACAAAAGCTTGTCCCATTTTTTTTTTGACAGAAACTTATGTCTTTTCTCAAATATGCTCGGAAAGAACGGTTTTCCGATTGAAACACAAGGACGGAAAGTGCCTCATTTTACTCCTTGGAGTAAAAAAACCATGTTAAAAACACTTTCCGTCCGTGTCCATATTTTTCTTAAAAATGCTGTCAACTGCATACAAAATCAATAGGACCAAGATAAATATTCCAAAAAGACAAGGTAACTGCTCGCTTTTATAGCACAGTGCGTGTGTTTATTTTTGAACTTGCATTCCAATGTCTATGGTTAGTATTTAAAAACAATTGACAGACTGTAACATTCGTTCATTCTGCATACGAGTATGTGAAACCAAATGTGAAACTACTGTTGTGCGAAATACTTACTAGAAAAAATGAGCTCAAGCGACGAAAGCGACGAAATAGGTGCCATACCGGCTATATTAAAACCTGAACTGGCTCCTGGAAAAACTATAAAGTTTTCTATTAACAAATGGCCCAACATGACAAACATAACTTTGAAAGTGAATTAAATTAAATTAATTGCTTTTTTAAAATGTATTTGTGTTATTTCCTCACATGTTTAAGAAAAGCATTATGTATGCCGCGGCGGAAACGAGGATTTCCTGTCTCGTATTTTAGCAGGCCTCGCTATTGCCCGGCCAGCTAACCACCACGTCAGGAAAACCCTTACTTTGGAAATCCTCGTTTCCGCCGGGGCCATACATAGTGCTTTTCTCAAATATGTGAGGAAATAACACAAATACATTTTTAAAAAGCAATTAATTTAATTTAATTCACATTAAAACTTATGTTGGTCATGTTTGGGCAATTCGTAAATAAAAACTTTATAGTTTTTCTAGGAGCCGCCAGTTCTGGTTTTAATATAGCCGGTATGGTACCTATTTCGTCGCTTTCGTCGCTTGAGCTCATTTTTTCTAATAAGTATTTCGCACAACAATAGTTTCATATTTGGTTTCACATATGCAGAATGAACGAATGTTACAGTCTGTCAATTGTTTTTAAATACTAACCATAGACATTGGAATGCAAGTTCAAAAATAAACACACGCACTGTGCTATAAAAGCGAGCAGTTACCTTGTCTGTTTGGAATTTTCGTCTTGGTTCTTTTGATTTTGTATGCAATTGACAGCATTTTGAAGAAAAATATGGACATGGACGGAAAGTGTTTTCATATGGTTTTTTTACTCCTAGGAGTAAAATGAGTCACTTTCCGTCCTTGTGTTTCAATCGGAAAACCGTTCTTTCCGAGCATGTTTGAGAATAGTACATTATTGCCTAGGCAGTGAAGCAGGCAATTGCGGGGGGAGGATTGGTTTAAACGGACGAGCTTGCAAGTCCGTTTAAAAATACGAGGCCCGCAATTGCCGTACCTGCCGAGGCATATATAGTGTTTTTCTCAAAAATCGCAAGAAAAAAATTGTGTTGGAGTAAAGTAAACAAGCAAGCTTCACATAACAAAAAACTATTACTCTTTACCGCCTTTACCGCCTTTATGTTTATGACAAGGAGAAACGCAAGCTTTTTTTTAATACTACTCAAGCTATTCGAGACACAGATAAAAAAGTTATGTTCCGAACAAAATTTGGATGTTTAAGACTTAAGCCCTCATTTTATTAAGGCCGTTTTCACTTTTTAAAAAGTTAGATACTAGATAGTAATGAAATTTGTATGCAACATTGCGTGCTTGTGTAGCGAGCACGCAATTTTTTTTTTTAATTTGAGATCTGTCAGTAAACTGTACTTCGCATCCCAATATATAGATAGTAATGTCAACTTTTCCTGTCATTTTTGAGAAAAAGTACTATTCTCTATTCGTTCAGAAATGCTCGTACTGCGGTCGCGGCGGGGCCAACCTGGAGTGCTCCGCGCCACAGTGCCACAAGCAGTTCCATCTGCCGTGCGGACGCCGCAACAACGCTGTCTCACTGTTCTACGGCTACTACCAGTAAGTTTGCCGTTTGAGTAGTTTGACGACACGTTAGCAGAGGCCATTGTCAGGGTGCATAGGCCCCGTTCTCACGAGCGCTTAAAAAGCGTCGCGTTATAACCAGTGACCGACGATCGGAAGCATTTTATGTCACTTTGACGTCCTACGTCATGAATAGTAATGACTAATATGGATAAGTCGGTGTTGTTCAAAATAAAACCACACTTTCTTAAAAAGTAACTGAATTTAATTTGTTATAGTAAATAATCATAATTTTTTCCATGTTTAATATTGTCAATCGATTCCTTTTAACATTGAGGATCCATTTATTTTACTTAAGATGCTTTTGAATATTGCTTTTACGTATAGCTAACAAATGTATTCCACATTTTGTACATAGGACTAAGCCTTTTGATTCGTCGTATATCAGATCCGGTTGATCCTTTAACCATTTACGAATGGTAAATTCACGAGGCATATTTTACACTGGTAAAACTGGTTCCGCTAACATTGGTTCAATAGATTTGATGTACAAAATAATGACAGGAACGTCAATGAGACAAGTACAAGACATAAGTTGACTAAACTCATTCGTACGATAGATAATTATAGGTGGCCTGTGCTTCATAATAATTTTAATCATATCATAGGTAATAGAAATTTTAAAACCTTGATAGTAACTCAATAAAAAAACATAAATTTTTAGTAGGTTTTTTTTTTTACAACAAATTAAATAGTCATGTCCAAGTAATAATTTCGTCAACAATTTGACATAAAATGCTTCCAAACGCCGATCACTGGTTATAACCCGACGTGGGCGGTACTTTACCGTTCCCAATATTTGTGTTCATATGAACGCTTAAAAATCATTCTGAAATCGTACTCGCTGTGGTGTGCACATATAGTAAACTATGAATTCAAGAGCAAAATTATTGGCAATTGCAATTTGTGTTGCGAGAAGGCAGAAATGGAAAATAAAACGTTATTGGGTACATCTCCTTAATGATCAAATCAAAATCAAAATCAAATCAAATTTATTGCGTAAGTAAAAGTACACATTGCTACTTACAATACATTAGTTATTATTACTATGGTGAAAACCAAAAGTAAGTGTCAACTGACCCCCGTACTAGTTTGCACTGTATCACGGTGGGTCAGGATTCACCGTCCTTATAAGTATCACTTTATAATTATGCTTTAAGATGGAATAACACAACATTCGTAGTAAGTATCATTATATAAGTAAACTAAGAGGGTAGAGGAACAAATCGCATGGTCACTCGCATGCATCGGTTGCCGGCCGACTCAAACGTAAACAAGTAGTATACGCAAAAACTTAACATGAGATAATTTAGCACATTATAAAAACGAAATATTTCTATTGAGTACTTAAAATATAGGTTTAATTGAAAATAAAGTCTATAGATGTAGGCTACATGTGTGATTGTCAAGGATCGGATAAACGCCCGTCATTTTGAAAACCTAACCCTGTTCCGTACAGCAGAGACTTCCTTATGATGTTATTAAAAAATATTAGGTATTTTTTATATTTATTATACCATAATTTATATGTATTCAGCGTCAATTTTATCAATTAATGACACCGGAAAAGTTATGGGGAAAAACACTTCTGCCAACAAAAAGAATGACTAATTTTGTTTTCAAAATTTTCACTTGTGTGTTCATAACGACGTGAATTTTAGGACACATATGAGTCGAAAAAGTTCGTTCACAGTCTACGGACGTCATTAGGGCATATTTAATCGTTGACATTGGTAGGTATACTATTTGTGTGTGTGTTTGTATTTTCTTATAACCATTCCGGTGTCATACATTGATGAAATTGTCGCTGAATACATATAAATTATGGTATAATAAATCTATAAAATACCTAAAATTATTTTTTATTAACATCATAAGGAGGACTCTGCTGTTCGGAACAGGGTTATGTTTTCAAAGTGACGGGCGTTTTTCCGATCCTTGGTGATTGTTTATGCGTGTGTATATACTTATGTGATGATGTGTAAGTGTGAGTAGTTGCGCGTGCATTAGGATGTTGTGCTTGGATCTGGGTGTGTGTTTGTCTCTGGGTGTGGGTGCGTTTTTATGTGTGTGGATGTGTTTGCGAGTGTGAGTATGTACTCGTATTTAATTACACCAAGGTTTTTAGTAGTTGCTCAGTATCATCGTATTTTAATTTCTGTATATAAGCTTCCAATTACTTTTTACAAGAATGTAAATTGAGTGTTCGTAATTGTATATGTTTGCTTACTCTGTTATATAATGTGGGGCCAAGAACATTTATGTTTTTTTTTTGCGAAAATAGTGGGGTGGAGTTAAATAAACAAAATCGTTTCTTCTTCTGGACTCGGGATAGTCCGGGCTGCGTTTTTGTGTTGCTTTGTTAGTAATTGTTTGATAAAGAGCTGCCTCACAGTCAAAACCAAATTGACAACATTTCATTTTGGTGACACCTGCAAATTACTATACGAATCGAAAGGGTTTTACCTCCTGAACACGGCAAAATATTTATTTAGATTAATTTTTCTTTATTTACAAAATTACAAGTAAGTTAATAAAAATATCGAGTTTTACCAATACTATGCCTGAATAGATATAATACCATTGCCTTTTTCACGAGAAAAAAAGCTGTCATACTTCAAATTTGACATTGACACTATTTGCAGATGGATAGATACTTAGGGCCTGCACGCAGAATTTAACCCTGGGTTAAGGCACTAACTCGAGTTAGTAGACGTCAGATTCATACGAAAACTGTAATTTTAACTCGAGTTAGTAGACGTTAGATTCATACGAAAACTGTCATTTTAACTCGAGTTAGGCCCACTTGCGTGGACCAGAGTTAGCGTCTTAACCCGAGGTTAGGCAGCAAACCACGTACAAAAGCAGACGCTTAACTCTGGGTCAAGGGCTAACTCTGGTCCGCGCAAGTGGGCCTTAGGGCCACTTGCACGAAAAGTTTAACCCTGCGTTAAGACACTAACCCGAGTTAAAATGACAGTTCTCGTATGAATCTGACGTCTACTAACTTGAGTTAGTGTCTTAACCCAGGGTTAAACTTTTCGTGCAAGTGGCCCTTAGAGAATTATCGGTTGACATGATACTTTTTTATACAGGGTTATTGGTAATTCGACGTATTCCCGTTAGGAGGTGATAGGGGTGACTATTTGCGGTAATTTTAACCCCCATATGCATTATGCAAAAGTGAACCATTTTTGAGTTATCATGTTTTTTAGCTTTTTTCAAAATAAGTCAAAAATGCAGCATCAAAAATTAATTTAAAAAAAAGTATCAATTTAAATCTATTTTTTTCTTCTTATTTATAAAAACAATAAAACTCTGGTTATTTATCAATAATAAAACAACAATTATCGGTCCAAATTTAAAAATGCGAGACTAAAAACGATATTATTTCTAGATTTTTTAGATATCTTTTTCCACTAAAATGCCTTAAAAACAAAAAAAATGTTATGAAACTTGGCTTGCAGATTAATTTAAAAACATAACCGTTTTCTTAGCTCTCCAAAAATGCATAACAACTAGGAACTTATTTCAAAGAAACTGAAAAAAAAATACGCGATGGGCGAGGAGGACCCATTCCGTGGCCCACGAGAAGTCCGGATTTAACGCCGGTTGCTTTCTATGTCTGGGGTCACATGAAATCCATAGTTTACGACCTCTCGCCTGTGTCATCCGCGGAAGAACTCAAGACGAGAATTATAAATGCAGCAAATGCAATGCGTAATAATTTGACTACCTACTTCGGTAGTTAAGTCACAACTAAGAAAAAGAATGCGACTTTGCGTACGCAATAGGGGAAGTCACTTCGAGCAAGAACTTTAAATTAAAAAATGTGTTAATTGTTACTATTATTAATTGTTAATTGTTATTACTATTAAACTGCTACTGGTTTTAAATTTTGTTTTAAAATAGTTTTTTTGTTTTATTGACATTGGGTATTGTTTTTAATTAATTTTATGGGATTTTTTAAAGAACTACCTTGTGTTTAGTTCGAATCCAAATTTCCGCCTGCTTCTTTTGTGATCATTTTTTTTTCAGTTTCTTTGAAATAAGTTCCTAGTTGTTATGCATTTTTGGAGAGCTAAGAAAACGGTTATGTTTTTAAATTAATCTGCAAACCAAGTTTCATAATTTTTTTTTTGTTTTTAAGGCATTTTAGTGGAAAAAGATATCTAAAAAATCTAGAAATAATATCGTTTTTAGTCTCGCATTTTTAAATTTGGACCGATAATTGTTGTTTTAATATTGATAAATAACCAGAGTTTTATTGTTTTTATAAATAAGAAGAAAAAAATAGATTTAAATGGATACTTTTTTTTTAATTAATTTTTGATGCTGCATTTTTGACTTATTTTGAAAAAAGCTAAAAAACATGATAACTCAAAAATGGTTCACTTTTGCATAATGCATATGGGGGTTAAAATTACCGCAAATAGTCACCCCTATCACCTCCTAACGGGAATACGTCGAATTACCAATAACCCTGTATACAGATTGGACTAACGTAATATGTCCATTGTGTCGTAGAAATGAAGTTACGCCCTTTTAGAATAAGTACATCTTAATAAATTAATAATAAAATAATTATTCATTCTAGAGAAAATTTAAAACTATTAGTGTCTTCCTCCTTCCAAACAGTATCTATAAAACGAATAAAATTAAAGTCTTGAAAATATGAAATCTTGTCAATTGTCCTCGTAAAGTGCAGTTCCATCCAGTGTGTTCCATCTTGCCGAAGTCCGATTAAAGCCCCAGAAATCACAAATCACCACAATGAGGAGTACACGAAACGAAGCGAATGCCACTGACATTTATAATATTATGTTATGGAGGGTATTTCTACCCTCATTTTTTTAATGTCCTAGGTACTACGATGGTGTACTGCCGTTTCGCCGAATTATGTTTCGTCAAATGATTCATTTCGTCAAATGTTTCATTTGGGCAAATGCTTTTTTTTCTAAAACTGTAAATATTTCAGGATTTATTTCAGGACCATCGTGTAGAACCCTATAGGTTAGGTTAGTTTTTAAAAAATCCTGAAATATTTACAGTTTTAGAAAAAAAAGCATTTGCCCAAATTAAACATTTGACGAAATGAATCATTTGACGAAACATAATTCGGCGAAACGGCAGAGAACCTACTACGATATATTACGGTAACGGAAATCATCAATGTTATTCATTATTATAACATTTTAAATCCCATAGAGAAAAAGTCTGATACTCCACAAAGTAAGATTTCTGTAACGGCTAGGCCCACTTTCGCCTATCTTTGTTGAACGTTAAAACCTTAAGCACTGCTCGCTGAGCTCTCTCTAGAATAAGCATAGAAGTCTTTGACCCGTATTAATAAACTAATCTCAACTTTAATCCTCGTCTCAAGATGCGTCAACAATGACAGTTTTCTATGGTTTGACGTCTACTTTGACGTATCTTGTGACGGGGTCTCAGCCAAGATGAGTTTATTAATACGGCCCTTTAACGCGCCTCCCCAAGCGGTAATACAATACATTGTCACCGATTGGCAAAGTGAATAGTATGACAATTTACTATTATATATTATTAAGTAGTTTTTTTATCGCAAACGTGTCTCAGATTTTTAAAGATAAATATCAATTTTCGGATTTTTCCTGCAAGATTATATATGTGCTGGTGCCAACAGAGATTTTTGTCAAGGATAACTCCTAGATACCTAATGGTTGTTGTTTCGGATACAGGTTGGCAGGAGCATACCGCAGCGTCGTGACAATCGTGTAACTTAATATTTATATTATTTCCGAGTGATTCCTTATTGTTATCAACGACATAAAGGACAGTTTGTGTCGCTTTTTGAAGATTTGAGACGTTATCCTAATAAGTTCTTTAACTATTTCCGAAGTTCTTTAACTATTTCCGAAGTTCTTTGAGCACATTCGATGAATTATTGGCAATCGTGAGCCCTCGAATAACTCTTCAAGGACACCAACATGAGATCTGCGATACCAGCTGTGCAGAGGTTAGAACGCTAAATTCAAATTCAAATTCAAAATATTTATTCAGTAAATAGGCCACATGAGGGCTCTTTTACACGTCGGTAATATAGGGTGAGTCTACCAGCGCTTCGGACAAGACCATCATTGCGGAGAAGAAGCGCCGCAAGAAACTCCAGCAGAAGGTCATTTTTTCAATCATAATATTCATAATAACATAGTACTTAAAACTAAGTTACATTAAGGGCCTGTTTCACAATCGACAAGTAAATTTATCTGTCACATAAAGTTGTCTCTCTCCTTGTCTATTTTCAAGTGTACGACAAAGAAAGGGCTAAACTTATCCGTCAAATATCCTTTACTTGTCGATTGTGAAACAGGCGGTAAGTAAAGTAAGTTACATTAGGTAATAAATAATAAATTCTTAAAACTACCAATTTTTTTTTTACAAATGTAAGGTCAATAAACCTTAAACTTGATAAAAAAAACCTTTGAGAACAACACGGCGAGGTCTCTACGTCAAAAAGCCGTAACTAGAATAATTTATTTAAGTAAAAACAAGTCCTTGCAAACGTGAACAGACCTATACTAGCGCACACCCAACTGACTGCGGCGCCGGCGCTTTTCTAACTCCCGTCAGAACACAAACACGGAGTTCCGTAAGCTCAATTCAATTTAACGTCCAACGCCCAACGTCAAAAATCGAATAGCGTTCGATAAAAAAGCGCCGCGCTTTAAAACCGCCTTCGTGTGAATAAACACATGGTTATCAATCTGTGTCATTTCAACGTTTTTTTAACGCGCGTTGAAAAAGCGCTCGTGAGAATGGGCTCTTAGGCCCCGTTCTCACGAGCGCTTAAAAAGCGTCGCGTTACAGCCGGACGTTGGCGGTATTGTAAGCTCAATTCAATTTAACGTCCAACGCCCAACGTCAAAAATCTAATAGTGTTCGATAAAAAAGCGCCGCGCTTTAAAACCGCCTTCGTGTGAATAAACACATGGTTATCAATTTGTGTCATTTCAACGTTTTTTTAACGCGCGTTGAAAAAGCGCTCGGAGAGAACGGGCGTTTGTAGCGTTTGTATTCGTTTTGTTTTAAACCATGCATACATTAAATCACGCCTGTTTCCCAGAGGGGTAGGCAGAGACCACTTCTTTCCACTTGCTACGATCTTGACAAATTTCTTTCGCTTCTTCCACATTCATACATCGAGTCATGCACGCACGTCGGTTTCGGGTACTTAAGATTCGGCCCTTTTCCAGTATTTTACCGATTTGACTCGAAAAAGTACGCCTAGGGCGGCCCCTTCTGTTTTAAACCAATCGTCAACAGATCACGTCATCTCCCAGTGACGCGATTGGTTTAAAAAAAGAAACGAATAGAAACGCTAGTTAGCGTAATGCATCTTGGTTAGGTTAGGTATTTGTGTTATGAACTCGAGTGTTCGTGAGTATTGGATGTTTTCTATCTTTTTTTTTTTTTTTTTTTTATGTCAGAGATGACAAACGAGCACACAGGCCACCTGATGGTAAGTGGAAACTGTGACCCATAGACATTCGCATTCACAAGACTGCAGAGCAATCCTAAGACTGCAAATGCGTTGCCAACCCTGAGGACTAAGATGGAATGCCTCTATGCTAGTCATTTCACCGGCTGTCTTATCCCCAAACCGGAACACAACAATGCGAACACTGCTGTTTGGCGGTAGGTTAATGGATAAGATGGTGGTAGCGATCCGGACGGACCCTGCACAAGGTCCTACCGCCCGCAAATCAATCTATTCAAGTATTTATTTCTTTAAGTGTACAGGGTACTCGATAAACTGTACATATTGAAAGGGGTGAAATTTCAGGTTGATTTATCGGTAAAATATATTTTTTTTAGCAGAGTTTTTGGGTAGTACACTTACTTGTGACGGTGTAACTTTTGATTTAATAGCCCAAAAATGATAAAACAAAATGCGTAGTATTGACATTAGTAATGTTTATAATAATTTATAACAATATTAGACCAATAAAAAAGAAACAACTGAGTAACTGCTTTATTTGTGAAAAATTACTGCAAAAATGTCATTTTGTTTTCATAAAAACGCGATTTTCTAAATTGTTTGCAGATATTTTATCACTTTTTTTTGCTTATTATTATTCCTCGTTTAATTTTAGATCTAAAAACGTTTTCAAATTATTTCAACTCATAGAAAATGTTAATATAAAACTTACTCCACAAAACTGGAGTAACAACAGTTTGACTGTGGGAATGGCGGTCTCTAAGATAGAAATATAATTAAATAACATTATTACGCTGTCCAAAAAAATATGTCAAGTATACTAAACATACATTTATGTTATATATTAATATTTAATAAGTACATTTGATTGATTGATTACGTAATTTTGACATAGTCCAAACATTATTCCGAAGCGTTTAAAATTCCGAATTTTCATAATTCCGATAGCAATTTATTGGTAGAGAACTTAACTTTTTGCTATCGCTTATAAATCAAACCTAACTTAAACTACTTATGATAATTAAATTGTGCATTGAATCTAAAATAGCTCCAGCGTGACATAGTTTTCGGACAAATTAATATTCGGGACAAAAGTAATTCGGACTGATTTATAGAGTAAGGAATGAAAAAGTCAGAGAGAAATGTGGAATAAAAGAAGATGTAGTGAATAAGATTGAAAAGGGCATGCTTCGATGGTTCGGTCATTTGGAAAGGATGGATGAAAGAAGATTGACGAAAGAGATATACAGATCGAAAGTGAGTGGACGGGTTGCAAGGGGCCGCCCTAGGCGTACTTTTTCGAGTCAAATCGAAGAAATACTGGAAAAGGGCCGAATCTTAAGTACCCGAAATCGACGTGCGTGCATGACTCGATTCATGAATGTGGAAGAAGCGAAAGAAATTTGTCAAGATCGTAGCAAGTGGAAAGAAGTCGTATCTGCCTACCCCTCTGGGAAACAGGCGTTATTTAATGAATAATTCGGAATTTCAAGGGGTTTCCAATTTCACTATTAATTTCAGAACGTTTTGCGAGCATCACGCCCCTAAGCAGAAGATTTCGAGTGGCATCATGGCGATCGCTAGGGTGCGACTGCGAATGGGCAACATGCTGAAGTATAAGAAGAAACCCGCTGTTAATGACGGTGAACAGGCAACCGGTTAGTACCCTAGGGACTAACCATAGCAATGCCATGTTAAAGTAAAATGAAGTCTTTCCACAGAACTGCTGTGTAACATTTGCAATCTCATTACTAGGTAGCGTAAATCGCCTATTACTGGCCACCCTCCGGTAACTGGCCACTTTGCAATAAAATGTGTAAAGCAAGATAATGTGCTATTATTGGTTATTAGTGACGCCATGTTGACGCGCGCGTGTCATTCAGTCAGTTACCAAGCGTGCGTGAGTGAGATGGAAAAAATTGATGCCATTTAATTTGCACCTTATAACTATTACGTACAAGTTTGGTCGTGGGTTTTAATCGTGGTTTTAAAATCATCGGAATCGTTGTTCGTGTCTGCGCGAACGAAGATTCACGACACGCCATTTCGGTAGCGATCTACTGTACGCTGGTAAGCATCTTAGTGTTATTTTGCAAAATGTGGCTACAGAACAAGTTTTTAGAGTTGTAGGAAATCCTGTAGCTCTGCTTACCCCACTCTTGGATAACAGGCGTGAAGGTATGTAGGGTAAATCGTTAATAACTGGCCACTTTAAAAAGTGTCATTTAGTTACTAGCCATCAAATTTCTTACTGGCGCTGTTAGTAAATATACTTGGCTATTACTCCGGGTAATAACTCAGAATCTAGGTATTCTAGTTTAATCGTAAAAATGAGCAAGTCTCTTGCTTTACACATTTTATTGCAAAGTGGCCAGTTACCGGAGGGTGGCCAGTAATAGGCGATTTACCCTGCATATGTGTTGATTCGTATCAATTGGCATAGGGTAAATCGTCAGTAACTGGCCACCCCCTGGTAACTGGCCACTTTGCAATAAAATGAGTTAAGAAAGATAATGACACTTTCTAAACTGGCCAGTTACTGACGATTTCCCTACACAAGTTTTTGACAATGTAGGGTAAATAGTCAATAACTCGCCACTTTAGAAAATGTAATTTAGTTACTAGCCATCAAATTTGTAACTGACGCTGTTAGTAAAGATATTTGGAAAGTACTCCAGGTAATAACTCAGGATCAAGGTATTCTAGTTTAATCGCAAAAATGAGCAAGTCTCTTGCTTTACACATTTTATTGCAAAGTGGCCAGTTACCGGAGGGTGGCCAGTAATAGGCGATTTACCCTACGTATGTGTTGATTCGTATCAATAGGGATACACAAATTTTTGACAATGTATGAAAATTTAAAAACCATTTCAAGGTAGGCTTATGCTTATGCATTAAAAAAATATGATACATTGAATGAATTATAATAAAATTAAGAAAATACCTTCATTTGACCCGTTAATGCCGCCTGTCTGAATTGCGCTTTATAAACCTCATTTAATTTTATGTTATAAGTAAATACATTTTAGATATCTAGCTTACTGCCGCACTCATGGACGTCAATTAAATTTAATCCTTGATTAAATTTGCTGCTGACATATTTTTGCTATAGCAATAGAATTAGACAACACGTCACTAAACAAGCATTAAATTTAATTGACGTCTCTGATGTTGCAGTTACACCTACGTTCGAATACAGCTGTTGTCATGTTAAAATTATTTGTTTACAAATTGACTTATTGTTATGATGAAATTAATATGTTGATGAGACCATTTCTCTTTTCAGTTATGTGTCTGATCTGCTTCGAAGAGGTCCAGGGCTACCCGACGTTGCAGACGTTCTGGCCGCCGTGCTGCGGGAGTGACGTCTGGCTGCACCGCAACTGCTTGCAGGTAAACATGGGTAGCTACTGGTCCAGGCAAGAGAGGAGCCGGTGTGATCTGCTTCGAAGAAGAGAAGAAGTAATTTACCTTCTATCTTGTTTTGTGAGCTGTTGTATCTCCAAGATATCAAAAATGAAAAAATAAACTTCATCCCAAAGCTCTCAGGCGGATGTTGTGCAAAGAGATTTGGTATCTATTGTTAGGGATGCCATACGTCCCGTATATACGGGACTGTCACCGTATTTACGTATCACGTCCCGTATTTGTCCCGTTCATCAATATTTCAATATACACGTTCTAAAGGCTCGAAGCCAATGGCAGGAATATTTTCTCTTATGACAGCCAAATGGATGGACGAAAGAAATAGATTATTGATTGACACAGTTGAAGCAATTCTATATAATTTTAAAATGACATGCGCCCAATTTAACGAATATGTCAAAACACAAAACGACATAATCAATAAAGTAAAATCTACGTCAAAATATGACTGGGCGAAGAAACAGGAACCTCTTCCAGGTGTTTCTTCACAACAGTAATTGAACTGGTTTTCGATTAATTCATCATGATTGGATTCAATTGTTTTTGCTGTCGTTGTTTTCAATTGATTTTTTATTATAATAAACCGTTACAATAAAACACAACTGATATGGCTTACCGATGTACCTGCGCAGATGACATTTTTTCGAAGCGCGGGAACCAATCAGCGTGATCCACGCGTTGCGCGGTTGTATTCTGTGCTATTATTGGTTATTAGTGACGCCATGTTGACGCGCGCGTGTCATTCAGTCAGCCGTCAAACGTGCGTGAATGAGACGGGATAAGTAGATGCAATTTAATTGGCACCTTATAACTATTACGTACAAGTCTGATCGTGGGTTTTAATCGTGCTTTCGGAAATCATCGGAATCGGTGTTCGTGTCTGCGCGAACGAAGATTCACGACACGCCATGTTCATAATTGGAATAGGGCACACAAGAATTTGGGAAAGGTCGTAAAATTTGTCAGGTCAGCGTGTACATACCTTGGAGCTGGGTGTTGTATCCTATGCTGTTCCCGCGGGATAGGTGGAATTCACTAATCACACACCGCACACACAGGCTATCAGTTACACGCATCAAGTCGGTATGTCACGTAAGATTGATGTTTTTAAAGGAGAGGGGAAAGGCGCGGGGGTCGGAGAAGCGCTGGGCAGTTATAATAAAATGGTTATGAACATACCCCCGCCCTAAACATGAGTATGTTTACGAAAGCGTTATTCATCAATGGGCAAAGGAATAATTCGGTTTGTCGGTCTGGTCAGGACACCTGTGGGGGTTTTGACGGTCACCACACGCACGACGCCGTCTTTGCCGGGTTGTACAGTTAGTATACGACCGCGACGCCATTCCAACGGGGGAACGTTGTCCTCTTTGAGGAGAACCAAGTCACCCGCCAAAGGGGGTTCTACGCGGGTAGTCCATTTCGGCCTTGTTTGCAGGGTTGAGAGGTATTGTACATGCCATCGCGACCAAAAATGTTGCGTAATCTGTTGCACAAGCTGAAACCGAGTAAGCCGACTGATTTTGACGTCTTGAAATGGATACTCGGGAACTGCAGTTAAAGGCTGTCCAATAATAAAATGACCAGGCGTGAGCACCTCGAGGTCATTAGGATCCGGCGATAAGGGACATAAAGGCCGTGAATTAAGAACCGCCTCAATTTTTGTAAAAATTGTCGTAAGCTCTTCGTACGTGAGTGGAGTATCTCCAACGACGCGTTTCAAATGGGCTTTGGCAGACTTAACTGCTGCTTCAAAAAGGCCACCCCAGTGTGGCGTGGTAGGAGGATCAAAAATCCAGGTTATTCCGCGTTTGGCCATTTCTGACCCTAGCATAACAGTATTTTGGGTAAAGAACTTGTAAACGTCTTGGAGATGATTATCTGCTCCTACATAATTTCTACCACAGTCCGAACGAATAAGGGAAGGGAGACCGCGGCGAGAAGCGAACCGGGCAAGGGCCGCCATGAAGGCTTCTGTTGTGAGGTCGGAGACTACCTCGAGATGGACGGCCTTAGTCGCGAGGCACACTAGGACGCACAGGTAAGTTTTCACCAACTTTCTATTTCGAACCGCTTGTACTTTAGTGTAGAATGGCCCAGCAAAATCCGTGCCTACACCTTGAAATGGGCGCGCAGCGGTTACCCGATCTTTAGGTAGGTCACCCATAAATGGTTGTCTAGTAAGGGCTTTCAAACGATAGCAAGGTAAACATTTAAACACCACGGTATTGATTAACCGGCGAGCAGAGAGAATCCAGTACTCGCGGGAAATTATTCCGCTTAAAGCACCTGGTGAGGCGTGCGAGTTCTCCTTATGATAGTGTGAGACTAGCAAATTTACAAAGCTGCCACTTTTAGGGAGTAGGAGTGGGTGGCGAGCATCGAAAGGTAAATCCGCATGTTTTATGCGTCCACCAACTCGTATAAGGCCGCTTTCGTCGAGGAAGGGATTCAATCTACGAATAGGGGAATCAACTGTATAGCCTCGTTTAAGAAGTTTAATTTCCTTAGAAAATGACTGGTTTTGTACTCGCTCAATAAGGAAGTAAAGTGCGGCCCTACGTTCATTCACTGATAGGTACTTATGAGATGGGCGAGCGTTGCGCATAAACCGCAGAATGTAACCAGTCACACTTATCAACTTCTGGAACGAGCTAAACTTATCCAGCAGGAAATCAGGGGAGGGAGGTGGACTTACACTGGTGACTACGAGACAACGTAGTCCAGGAAGTTCAGTGGGCTGAATTGGTTCATGTTGTGGCCAACTAGAGGAGGGTTTTAGTAACCACGAGGGAGACCACCAAAGCTTATGTTGTAGGAGCGCTTGCGGGGACATACCACGGGATGCACAATCGGCGGGGTTTATGTTTCCCGGCACATGTCGCCAAGTACAAGGAAACTTAGAATTATTAATTTGAGAGACTCGGTTCGCTTCAAAGGTTTGCAACTCGTACGGTGAAGTGTTAAGCCAGGCCAGAACAATTTTGCTATCCGTCCAGGTGTAGATAGCGTTCAACACTATTACTTTCTGAAGGCAGGAGGTAACGTGTTGAACTAATTTTGACAGAAGCGCAGCTCCTTGCAATTCCATCTTTGGAATTGTTAAACGAGTCCGAACGGGGGCAACCTTGGTTTTGGACATTAACAAGTGGACGGAGCAATTATTCTGTTGGTCTACGGCTCGTAGGTACACGACAGCAGCAAACCCAGCCTCCGACGCGTCACTGAACCCATGAAGCGTGTATGACGATGGTTCATCAAGGGCAATACGCCTGGAGATCGATATTTTGTCGATGTTGACCAAGTCTTTAGCAAAAGTTAGCCACTCAGACTTCAGTTCATGAGTAAGAGGTTCATCCCAATTAAGACCAGAAAGCCAGAGGCGTTGGATAAACACCTTGGCCTTAAAGACAACAGGGGCTATCCAACCACAAGGATCAAAGGTTCTGGCTATCAACGACAGAACTTTCCTTTTTGTAGGGTGGTCATCAAAGTCTATATGGGAGGAATAAGTAAAGGCATCAGTCACAGGATTAAATTGAACTCCGAGGACTGCTACTGTCTGGGGGTTCTCGACGTCTTGGATGGTATGCAGGGGTTGAATGTGCTCCTTGGGTACATTGTCTAAAAGCTCGGGTCTATTAGAGAGCCACTTTCTCAAGTCATACCCACCTGCCCGCATTAAACATTCGAGTTCGGACTTGAGGCATCGTGCCTCTTCAAGATTGGCAGCTCCGGTTAAACAGTCATCGACATATATGTCGGTATCAATGACAGCGGCGGCTCGGGGGAATCTATCGCGTTCTAGCTCAGCTAACTCAAGAAGAACCCGGATTGCAATATAGGGGCTGGATCGCAAACCGTAAGTGTTAGTGTTGAGTTCATAAACGCAAAGAGGGTCAGACGGAGACTCGCGCCACAAAATCAGCTGATAACGCCTATCTTCGGGATTTACCCAGGACATACGAAACATCATGCGGATGTCAGCAACAAATACGACTGCATGTCTGCGGAAATTTAAAAGAATGTGGGAAATATCACGCTGCAATTTGGGACCCGTATGCAGACACTGGTTGAGGGATACACCATTAGTGGTAGGACTGCTACCGTCAAAAACGACTCTGATTTTTTCTTTGTTTCCCGATTTAAAGACGCCGTGATGAGGGATAAAATAATGTTCTCTTGTTTGGAGGTCAACAGTGGATAAGGACATATGGTTTAGAGATATATATTCACGCATGAACTCTATATACTTAGATCTGAGTAAAGAATCCATTTGTAGTCGCTTTTCTAGGTTAAGGAATCTTCTTTCTGCTATACTACGAGAGCCGCCGAGGGGGAGTCTATTACTTAAGAAGGGCAATCTTGTAACAAAGGTACCGTCCGGATTTCGTGTAGTGTGTATCTTAAAAATATTTTCACACTCAACGTCCTGTGGATTTATTTGAGATAGCTCAGGGGGTTCTTCTATTTTCCAGAACCGTTCAACTACTTGAGATAAGGAAACGCCAGTCATTAAAGGTTCGGGGGAAGTTAAGTTCACAACAGGACCGGAAATAATATACCCAAAGACAGTGGATATAGCAGTTAAGCCGCTAGGCTCAAGTTGTATTATGTTGGAGCGCAAAAGGGAGCCCAGTACGTCAGCACCTAATAAGACGTCGACTGAGTTAGGTTGGTAAAATGAAACATCGGCAAGAGGCAAAGATTTAGCGCACGACTGGATTGATAGCGGTAACTCCAATTCAGGATGTGTCCCGGCGATAGTATCAATTACCATGGCATTTGTGTTAACTATTGGGGAGTAGGTATTAACCGGTTTAAAGGTCAAGGAAACACAGCCGCGCACGGATACAGAGGGTATGTTACCGATGCCACGGACAAGCCCGGGAGACACTGGACGTGAAAGATGCATATTTAGTCGCGTAATAGCTAAATCAGTTGTAAGGAGGCAGCCTTGTGCACCAGTGTCACAAAGTGCTCGCGCTGCAATAAAATAACCGCTGGAAGACCTCACATGAATTATTGCAGTAGGGAGTAGGACAAGGTCAGTATTTACAACGACAGGGGGAGAAGGCGGGGATATGGACGGGAGAGGGCGGTCTAGCTATTGTTGACTCTCGTGACGAGGATCACTATAAGGAGCTCGCCTTGGTGAATAGGGGGACGCTGCACGTCTGCCTCTACTGGTCGTAGGGGTAGGGGAGTATTGATTGCGACGAGGTGGTGGGGAAGAGATTCGGGCTGGGGAACGAGCAGCAGCATGGTGCCACGTTCGGGATGGCTCGGGTGGGGGAGAAGCGCGAGGCGAGGCGGTCGGCGTCGCCCGGGGGCTCGGGCGCGAGGGCGCATAGTAATGACCTCCCCCGCCCCTGCGAGAGCGCGGGGAGCCGGGGCGGCCCGGCTCAGACTGACGATGGAAGGAGACCGACCGAGACGTCGGGGCCTCCGGGGAAGGGTACACTGGGTGACGAGGGTCATTAAAGCACAGGAGAGAATGATGCGTTGAGCGTCGGCAAGTACTGCAACGATAATCGCGTGCGCACGATGCTATTGGGTGCTTATCCAAACATCTATAGCATAAACCGTTTATTTTAACAAAATTTGAACGATCATGTGGGGAAATATCCAAAAAATCACGGCATTCACGTAAGTAGTGGGATTGGCTAGAGCACATAGAACATTTAGGCGTCCCAGGTACGCGTGAGTCTGCTTCAGCGACCAAATAGCGGCGTGGGTTTACCGCGGTGGGCTGGTTCCTAGGATAGGAGGGCGAGGCATCGACTATGGAGGTATTTCCGACATTGTCGTGATGGCGGCATTCTTCCTCTAAAAATGTAATTAATTGGTCAAATGTTGGGAGGTCTCTCTGACCGTCACCATGACGACGCTCAAAACGGGACTTTAATTCGGTTGGGAGTTTGCCAAAGCAAATGTGGACAAGAATATAGGTCCACTGCCTGACCGGCAATTCGAGTCGCTCCAGGCAGCGGTACGCCGTAAGCAAGGGGTTGAGAAATGAGGCGCGCAGGCCAGTGAGCCTGTGGCTGATGTCGGGCAAGGTCATTATTTGGGAAATGTATGTATCCGCAAGAACCCGTATATTATGATACCTTCGTTTGAGTAGGTCTCGGGCTACACTGTAGTTACCAGCTTCAACACGTAAATGTTGTATCAGGCGTTTCGGTTCGTCAGATAATGCGCTCATTAAATAGTGCATTTTGTGTGTTGGCAGTAGGTCAGTCCGAGAATCGACGACACTATCGAATTGGTCGATAAAACTAATCCAAGCGTCAGGCAATTTCTGGTGACGAGGACGATCAAGGTCCAACCCCACTAGCGTGGCCCTATCAGCAGTTGGGCGGGTAGGGGTACTAGTTGCCATAGGAATAATTTCGTTGCGTTTTATTTTAATGTCAACAACTTTATCACGCATTGACCTAATGAGTCCCTGAACGTAACTGTACTCCTCCACATCGATGGCCTGGTCGAGTCCGCCGAGGAGTTGGGCACTGGCCTCACGGAACTCTTTATACTGTTCGTCGAGTTCGCTAAGGAATATAAGCAGTCGCGCATGATCCACGGTATTAAGGAGTTGGTGCATGTTTGCAATCCAGTCACTTGTCAATCTTAATGTGCCCACGGACTTACGATAATCTGCAGTCTCCGTGTATAGCACAGACCTAATTGTATCATTATTTCCGCGGTCAGTCATTTCAACTTGGCCACAGAATATTAACAAACAAATTACTTAAACAGTGAAGCTATAACCATCAATACTTGACAACAAGGTGCAAATTTAAACAAGGAAGGAATAGATAAAAGATAAGCGCAGGGAACCAGTTATGGGTCGAGAATGCATAAAAAACAGGCTGGCGGCCGGGCGTTAGGTGACTCGTCAATGCAATTAAACGTTTTAAAATGCATGCAATTACCACTACAATTAGATTTAGCCACCAAATAAGATTTTGGTGGAAAGAAAGTTTGGGTAAGTATTTAAGTAGTGTACTAGACTGATCTAAAGAGGGGATCAAACCACGCTCTGCTACCAAATGTTCATAATTGGAATAGGGCACACAAGAATTTGGGAAAGGTCGTAAAATTTGTCAGGTCAGCGTGTACATACCTTGGAGCTGGGTGTTGTATCCTATGCTGTTCCCGCGGGATAGGTGGAATTCACTAATCACACACCGCACACACAGGCTATCAGTTACACGCATCAAGTCGGTATGTCACGTAAGATTGATGTTTTTAAAGGAGAGGGGAAAGGCGCGGGGGTCGGAGAAGCGCTGGGCAGTTATAATAAAATGGTTATGAACACGCCATATAACTTCATTTTCAGTTTTTATTTATTTGCCACGAATAAGTCACGTATCAGTTCTCAACAATTGACAAGATTTCATATTTTCAAGGCTTTAATTTTATTCGTTTTATACAGGGTTACTGGTTAAGTCGACCTAAATCCATTAAGGGGTTATAGTTTCCATAATTTCTGACCACTTTTACTTGAAACACCCTATTCCAAACTTAACCGTTTTCAAGATATTTAACTTTTAAGATAACTATTCTTAAATACCATTTTTTTCCATATTGCATCATTTGTTTTAGAATCCTTGCATTTCATTTGTTTTTTTTTACAAAAATTATGTAGTAGATAAGTGTCTTCAACATTCTGGGTACCTAAATTACCGTTAAGTGTGCTAACCGAGTCGTATTAGATGAATGATTGCGAAAGAAGGAAAGAAATTTCCACGAAATATTTTTTTCTAATAGGAATATTTCAAAAAAGCTCTATAGCAGTAATACTGCAGATAATCTAAAAAATATCTACATTTCTTCAGCTATCTAACGAGGTGTGGCAATCTTGGCTATTATTAAAAATAAATAGAAATATCTTAGTTGAAAGTCTGCCAGGTAGTAGTAAAAAAAAAATAGTCTTCTTGCGGTAGGCAGAAAATTTGTTGACGGCTCAGTGCGGCAACGCGGTCACGTGACCAGTCACGTGACATCAAACCAACAAAAATAGCGGCCATACTGAATATTTTTATGTAAGGAGCAGTTTTTGGTAAATTTGATTACTTTATTGGCTAACCTACAATAAACTTTAACCCTTAGGAAACTTCACAATAAGGTTCAAATTAAATTCGGGAGGCACGCAAAGCATTTGGTGCAGATCTGCTCTCTCTAGCAGTTTGCGTATATGGAGCAGATCTGCTACTAAGCATAGGTACGATCTACATTGAGCATTGAGCATGAACATTGTTATTGACATAGTACCTGGCAGCCAAAAGCCAATGACACTGAAAACAAAACCTATTTTGTTGTTTTTTTGTTTAATTAGTCTGCTTACGCGATTCCTCCGTAGTAGATGCGATAATCAGTGATGTTTAATACATGTAATCTTGTACGTATTTGAATTATTTTATTTAGTTTTCTAGGACCAAAGTCATACATTGATGTACTACAGTAAAATTTTACTACTACCTGGCCGACTTTCAACTAAGATATTTCTATTTATTTTTAATAATAGACAAGATTGCCATACCTCGTTAGATAGCTGAAGAAATGTAGATGTTTTTTAGATTATCTGCAGTATTACTGCCATAAAGTTTTTTTGAAATATTCCTATTAGAAAAAAATATTTCGTTGAAATTTCTTTCCTTCTTTCGCAATCATTCATCTAATACGACTCGGTTAGCACACTTAACGGTAATTTAGGTACCCAGAATGTTGAAGACACTTATCTACTACATAATTGTTGTAAAAAAAAACAAATGAAATGCAAGGATTCTAAAACAAATGATGCAATATGGAAAAAAATGGTATTTAAGAATAGTTATCTTAAAAGTTAAATATCTTGAAAACGGTTAAGTTTGGAATAGGGTGTTTCAAGTAAAAGTGGTCAGAAATTATGGAAACTATAACCCCTTAAAGGATCTAGGTCGACTTAACCAGTAACCCTGTAGATACTGTTTGGAAGGAGGAAGACACTAATAGTTTTAAATTTTCTCTAGAATGAATAATTATTTTATTATTAATTTATTAAGATGTACTTATTCTAAAAGTGCGTAACTTCATTTCTACGACACAATGGACATATTACGTTAGTCCAATCTGTATATAAAAAAGTATCATGTCAACCGATAATTCTCTAAGTATCTATCCATCTGTCAATAGTGTCAATGTCAAATTTGAAGTATGACAGCTTTTTTTCTCGTGAAAAAGGCAATGGTATTATATCTATTCAGGCATAGTATTGGCAAAACTCGTCATTTTTATTAACTTACTTGTAATTTTGTAAATAAAGAAAAATAAATCTAAATAAATATTTTGCAGTGTTCAGGAGGCAAAACCGATTCGTATAGTAATTTGCAGGTGTCACCAAAATGAAATGTTGTCAATTATGGCAGTCCTATCTATTGTCCTCTCTTCCTATTTTTTTTTTTTTACATTTCGTGTTGTTTCAGCGACTGGCGTTGAACGCCGGCGTGCACTACCTAAAGTGTCCGCTGTGTAACGATAAGGAGCAGTTCCAAGCAGCTGTCTACAGACAGGGATACTATCTCCCAGACCGGTGAGAATCACATTGTATAAAACAAAGCCTGTCCCTCTGTTTGTGAAGTCCATACCAACTGACTTGTCTTTAACCCCTGGCATGCCGGAAGCTGGATCTGCGGAACTCCATTAAGACTGCGCCGAGCGTACGCCGGATGTACAGTGGCGCCCTCATTAGTATTATTGTGTTTTCTAATAAACTAAAGTATTTTCTTAAAATTGTTCGGTAGGTTTTTGTACTACAAATGAAAACACAACTTACAGGGTATATCACATAGTTTAATAACAATTCACCTTCGAGTTATCAACTTAACGGAAAAAAGTGGCCACCTTCTCCCGTTAAGCTGACTACTCAAAGGGTAATTGTTATTAAAGTTTGTTACGTATCCCATAAATTGTGTTTTTACTTGCGCTACAAAAATGTATCGTTTTGAAAAGAAATTCTTTAGTTCATTAGAAAACACAATAATAGTGTTCCGTACTTTAAATCTAGCACAAACCACAACGTTATCTTTTCTTTACATTTTCTTTAGTCGATTAAACTATTCGATAGCTGGGTTACGCCTGGTAAACAAAACGCTTTTGGAAAGCAATTCCAAAACGCAGCGACAGTGCTGCCACCCGTTTTATCACAAGCACTATCCTCTAACCGCCGCCACGAACCAGTTCGCATCTTGCTTGAGCCTGTCGCGATACCCATTTTCCCAAGAAACTCACAAAGCAGACCAGCGAATACGAGACCTACGAGAATCCAGGATAATAGGACCTGTGGAGTACGAAGACGAGGGGCCCCAGACGTCAAGGAGCTCCCACCACATTTACCAGGTACGCCTGACTATCGAAGTACAATTCCTCAACAAATAGTAATGAGGGCGCCACTGGACGCTCGGCGTTTGCTCGGTGCAGTCCTAAACTGCCGGAACGTGGATCCACATTCATACGACCCCGTGCGATTTTTTCCAGTAAATATACTACTGATGATGTGTTTACATCCATCCATACATACAGTCACGGCTTCATCATATTACCAACAACTCTAACGACTTGCGCTAGCTAGATTGCGACAGTCATTTGTTTTGCCGCAAAAAATCCACGCTCTGATGATACCACGTTTATTGCAGAGACGCCTCGTGGGAGATGGAGCAGAACGCGTACGCGGAGTTGTACGAGCGGCCCACGTCGTGCGATGTCGTCAAGTGCCTCTGCCCATTCGGTCGCGATCACGACGAGCCTGGGTAAACGGACGACATTACATTCTACTAGCGTACTATAAACCGGTAATATTGATAACGTTAATGGTATCAGATTAGTCCAGGGCCCGTAATTTTCAAACCGCTGATGCAAAAATGACGTCACGCTATTGTCTATACTTTTAGGCATTTAAAAAAAAATTAAACAAAACAACCACGTGATATAGTTCGTCAGCCAATAGAAGCAGACAGTGTTTTGCTTCTATTGGCTGACGTCAAAGTCGTCGTACGTCAAAGTTCGATAAAACAGTTTTGATTGGCTGTTTAACAATGTCACGTGGTTTGGAATGTTTACATTTTTTTAAATACCTACCTAAAAGTATAGACTATACATAGAGTATGATTTCATATTGCTTTATTGTAATTATTAACCATCAGTCGTCAATCATTTAATCATGTACAACCTGAGTCAAGTCATTTATTAACGCGTAGAAAAATAAATTCCTACTTGATACATAAAACGTAAATGAAACTATTTGTTTTGTATTCTATGCTCCTGATGCATCATAAAATTCGTAGGTTAAACACCTTTTGTGTTAAATTTCGTTCTTCTCTTCCAATATGTTTAGTTTTTCGCACGTGTTGTGCTGATTTTTGATGTTATATTTTGATTACAATTAGTACAATAATCGTTTTTGTCGTTTCCGATTAAAAACGGTAATTTTTGCAAAACTCCTGTAACAATAGCAAATGAAAACAATAACTAAGACACTATTAAAATCGAATGAACATAAGTATGAATTATTTAATAAACTGACAATTTGTTCTTTATTTGAGTGACAGTAAGATTCAGTTAAACTTCATTGTACTGATTATTTCATCGATACCGGTCAACTAAAGAGGTTGGCAATAATAATTATGACGAAATACTAATTGGAATCATACTGTATGTAGCGTGACGTAATTTTTACGTCAACGACATGAAAATTACGGGCCCTGCAGATTACAGTAAAGCACAACCGATATCGCTTACCGATTAGGGAATGCAATTACCGGCCAAATTTGAAAACCGGTAAATTACCGGTTTCTGTACATTCTTACCGGTAATACCGGTAAATTACCGGTAATCAAATTTTTATAAACAACATACTCGGAATCTTATATTTTAGTACCAAAAGCTCTTTTAAAACGCATTTTAACATATTATTAATCAATCTTCTATTCTTGAAATTGTTTAAATCACTACCTACCTGGTAGTCAAGGCAACTTCAAACTTAATTTATTGGTCAACAATCAACTTTAAAATATAAAATAAACGCTTCTACTTCTATACACCACAACATCTACTTGTACATCAACCAATCGAAAGTATGAAACCTATAGAATATGCAAACATAAGGTTCGATTTTTTCCTAAGTTAACTATTGGGTAGCCAGGTATAACAGGTAAGTCGGTAGCGCGAGCGATAACACTAATAATTCATAAGTCAGTATAAGTATAAATAGTTAGTTAGAGTTTTATTCTGATAATTTGCAACAGAATTTGCAGGTACAACGTTGTTTTGCGTTTTTTTTCCTTTAAACACCATTCGGTAGACGCCAGACTGGGCCGGTATTACCGGTAAACCGGTAATGTGGTTTACCGGTTTGCATTCCCTATTACCGATGTACAGTCACCACCCGCGAATGTTACGCCACTTGCCACTCTTCTTAATTTAACCGTGTAATGCATTTTGGGTTGACAGCCGACTTGACATATTACCCGAGTGTAGTACACGGCTAAATTAAGAAGAGTGGCAAGTGGCGTAACATTCGCGGGTGGTGACTGTACCTGCGCAGATGAAATTTTTTCGAAGCGCGGGAACCATTCAGCGTGACCCTGGCGGCTCTTAGATAGCGGGACAATTATTCACCACTGGGGAATTATTTATTTGTTCCGCTCGCGGTAGAAACGACCGGTTGGAGATTGGACGCCGTCTGGTGGAGAGGTCGGAAAAACGCCCGTCATTTTGAAAACATAACCCTGTTCCGTACAACAGAGACTTCCTTCTGATGTTGATTAAAAATATTATTACGTATTTTATAGATTTATTATACCATACTTTATATGTATTCAGCGACAATTTTATTAATGAATGACACAGGAATGGCTATGGAAATAAAAACACTTTCGACATGCAAAAATTTTCATGTTCAATTTATGAGTCGGTAAACTTTCATTTACAGTGTAAGGGCGTCATTTTGGCATATTTAATCGTTCACTACTATTTGTGTTTGTGTTGTTTCGTAACCATTCCGTGTCATTCATTAAAAAATGTCGCTGAATACATACCTATAATGGTATAATAAATCTGTAAAATAGCTTATAGTAAATTTTATTGACATAAGGAAGTCTGCTGTACGGAACAGGGTTATGTTTTCAAAATGACGGGTTTTTTTCCGATCCTTGTATAACCCTTGGTCCGGGTCATTCCTGGCGCAACGTTTGTCCATCGCGGTTCAGCGCGGCGACGAGGTACCTTTCCGCCGGAAGTGGGGCGGGCGGGATATTTGACTAAGTTATATGTACATATTTTTTTTTATGTCATATGTATATTTATGTTTTATCTTGGTCCTATTCCTATTCCTATCTCTTTCTAGCAAAACAGAATTTATCAGGGAGTTTATATGACGTAACAGTGCATATCGGATCTCTCTGTCTAATCGCTGTCTAATTAATGCTTGTATAATCCGTATTTCTTGGACGATTTTAATTTTGATTACACTTTTGGTGATCTATGTGGTGAGGTATTTTCATTAAAAAAAATCCATACGTATTCCCTATTGATTAATACGTGTAATCATTGCATGTTTTGCGCAGTATTTGGAACGTGAAGACGTGCCTGCTGTGCGGCAGCTACGCGATGCACGCGGGGTGCGCACGCGACGGTCGCGCTGTGTGCGCCGTGTGCCGCCCCGTCGCGCCGCAGAACTTCACCGAGTTCGAGGAACGGCTCGAGAAGAGTAAGATTATTATTGTCGTCGGTGATTCTGCAATACGGCGTAACTTACGAATAGACCCCGTTATCTTGTCGCATAAATATTGTTTTTCAGTAGAGTGTGAATGATTTATTTATCGACCTTCTTGATATCGATGTTTATATAATGCAACTGAATTTTCGCCTATTAAGTGTAAATACTCAATTTCAATTAAAACTTTTTGTTTACAAATAAGTACATAACCTTATTGGCCTTACGAGAAGCGATAACCTTAGATAAATGATTTACAATTGCATGTTTGCAGTTGAATAGTGTTAGTTAAATTGTGGAATTTATTTAATTGCTTGGTGTGTACGTACATAATAATATGCTACAATGGAAGATTTAAAAACAAAATACACTAAAGATTTTCCCTGCTTGATAAAATTAGGAAACGAATTGTTTTGCACATGGTGCAATTTACAAATCACTCCAAAAAGAGACACCATAAGAAAACATCTTAAACATTTATTGGTTGTGTCTCTCGTAAAACTCGTAATGTATGAAAAGTCCAAAAATGTTTTTGAGATTTCAGGGTTAGCCGCATAGTGGAAGTTGTTCAGTATGGCCTACTTATTCACCCCGTTCAGGCTTTTCAGTGGGTCAGAAACTAGTAATAGTACCTAGTGACACCTCTTTGAAATTATCAGTGACATACACTATCGACATTTAGATAGTCGATAAAAAAAGCATTCACGCTCTAGTGAAAAGTAATGTCAGTGCGACAAGATAACGGGGTCTACTTACGAATTCAATAAGTTGCAATATGTACCTTACTGACTTACTTACATGATAAAGTGTATTTTGCATCTTATTTTATTTGTAAGTTACGCGGTATTGCAATATCACCGACGTTATGATTTGTTCATTTGGACGAAGGTTAATGGCAGAGCCTGGTTCTATTTCCGGGTGAGACAAGAAAATTTTATAAAATCTTTTAAAGCAGTTTTCTTTAAGTAAAATGATATAAGTAACTTAAGACTACGCCGAGCGTACGCCGGATGTACAGTGGCGCCCTCATTACTTTTATTGGGTTTTCTAATTAACTAAAGAATTTCCTTGGACCCAAACAAAATGTGTTTGTAGCGCAAGTATAAACACAATTTATGGGATACGTAACAAACTTTAATAACAATTCACCTTCGAGTTATTAACTTAACGAAAAAAAGTGGCCACCTTTTCCCGTTAAGCTGACTACTCAAAGGGTAATTGTTATTAAAGTTTGTTACGTATCCCATAAATTGTGTTTATACTTGCGCTACAAACACATTTTGTTTGGGTCCAAGGAAATTCTTTAGTTAATTAGAAAACCCAATAAAAGTAATGAGGGCGCCACTGGACGCTCGTCGTTTGCTCGGCGCAGTCTTAAGGATTTAAGGCAGTTCCCCACCAGCACGGGTAACACAAGTTGTTTTTCACGTCACCGACTAGATAGAAAGGGAGATCCGAGCGACAAACAAGTCCGGGACCACATGTGCTAGCCGTGCAGGGCGCATCATTTTTATCCACCCTGTATATTATGTGTATTATGTCCCAACGATTTTCATATATTCTTTTTAATTTTCCATTAATTTTGTATTACCAATGCGAGATCATGTAAAGCCATAAACCATAATATGCTGATGGCCGATGGGGTCAGAAGGTTCTTGAGTGGCGTCCGCGGATCGGGAGACGAGCTGTAGGTAGGCCTCCAACAAGATGGAGTGACGACCTTGTGAAGATCGCGGGAACGCAGTGGATGCGAAAAGCACAAGACCGGTCTGAGTGGAGAGCCTTGGGGGAGGCCTATGCCCAGCAGTGGACGTCTTTCGGCTGACATGATGATGATGATGATGATATAAGAATCCAATCGGATTTTAAAGGTTGCTTTTTAGGGTTCCGTAGCCGAATGGCAAAAAACGGAACCCTTATAGATTCGTCATGTCTGTCCGTCCGTCCGTCCGTCCGTCTGTCCGTCCGTATGTCACAGCCACTTTTTTCGGTAACTATAAGAGCTATACTGTGGAAACTTGGTAAGTAGTAGTGACCGACCGAAACATGTTATTTTGCCGAAACCGAAACCGAAGGTTCGGTTTCATTGTAGTTTCGGCCGAAACCGAAACCGAAACCGAACCTTTTATAAAAAAAAAAAGTCCTTAAAAAGTCGAAAAAATGTTAGTAAGCCCGTTTTTTTCTAAAATTAATTTCTCGCCGACCTATAATTACAGGTTTCTACTTTCAAAGATTTATCACAATGCAGCACAGTTACAGAGGTTCTGTTTGAAAATTTAACTACCTACTATATTGCCAGCCGTGCCGAGCGCGCCCGACGTTAGCCGAGCGCGACCCGAAGGTACGATGTTGTAAGTTTCGGCGCGGCCGAAGGGTTCGGCCGTTTTTGGCCGAAACCGAAACTCGGGCCGAAACTTGATTTTTTGGCCGAAACTGGCCGAAACCGAAACCGAAACCGAAATTTCGGTCGGACACTAGTAAGTAGATATATTCGGTGAACCGCATTAAGATTTTCATACAAAAATAAAAAAAAAACAATTCATTTTTGGGGTTCCCCATACTTAGAACTAAAACTCAAAAAAAAAATTTTCATCTAAACCATACGTGTGGGGTATCTATGGATAGGTCTTCAAAAATGATATTAAGGTTTCTAATATCATTTTTTTCTAAACTGAATAGTTTGCGCGAGAGACGCTTCCAAAGTGGAAAAATGTGTGTCCCCCCCCCGTAACTTCTAAAATAAGAGAATGATAAATGTAAAAATAATATATGATATACATTACCATGCAAACTTCCACCGAAAATTGGTTTGAACGAGATCTAATAATTAGTTTTTTTTTAATACGTTATAAATCGTAAACTGCATTTTGTGGTACGGAACCCTCCGTGCGCGAGTCCGACTCGCACTTGGCCGGTTTTTATTTAACTGGGCTAATAAACGTAGTGTATCAATTCGTTTTTTTTGTTTTAAATAAAACCCGATGTCTATTTACGGTTCAATATTCAGTATTATTAATAGGGTCCTGTTGTGCTCCCTTTGGGTACGGCTCTAAATAACAATGAGAAACAATAGCTTGGTTCCAAAAACTGGACGGTTTTTTTTTCAGTGTTGGATCATGAGCTAGTGAGGGTGGTTCGCCACGCTTGGCGCGAGCCGTCCTTGCCGACCCGCAGGTCTCTCCGCACCCAGGCCAGGGTGGTGGCATGCAGGTAAATGATAAATGATAAGCAGTGTTCGGAATTTTCACGGCAAAACAAAAGACTGTCGCAAATTTACTAGGGTAAGAAATAATTTTTCATCGATATCGAGAATTACTATGGAATATTTTATAATTTAAAATAATATGCAAAAAAAAAACAGTAATTCACAGATTATTCAGTGTAAAAGTTATTATTTAAGCCTTAACGACATCTTGTTTTTAATGAAAATATTGCCCCTTTGACGTCGAGTGAAGTGGACGATCATTCAGTGTACATAAATGGCTTTATAGTGATAAACGGAACCGTTTACTCCCAGAGAACGTCGAAAAATTAATGACTATCTACTCTTATCACTATCAGAAACCAAATAAAATGGCATGTGCTGCTGTGTGTACTGATGTGGATTTTGAAGAAGAAATTGAATCTGTTTCGATATAACTTTACACAAACCTAATGTATTTTATAATATATTTATATTTATTTGGTGGACCATTATTTATTTTACTATCGATATCGATGAAAAATTATTTCTTACCCTAGTAAATTTGCGACAGTCTTTTGTTTTGCCGTAAAAATTCCGAACACTGATGATAAGATAAAATGTTTATTATATTTCTTTCTTACATAGCTACAGACAAGGTTGAGGTCTCCTTTTAAGTATAACAAATACCTGTGTCAGGAGACCCGGCGAACCCTATATCAGGTATAACAATGTTACACACTACCATCGTAAGGTCCAGTGTGCAAAAGGATGTATAGATGAATTAGCGAGAGCGTGGAATTGCATTTGTAGTGGTTGTACGGTTCGCATGAAAAGTAGAATAACGTAAATATTTCTCTTAATTTTATGAAATTACATACTCTCTTCTTAACAAGTAAAACAATGCTCAGTCTTTTTTGCTTTCATTCGCTATTATTTAATTCTTCATCTGAGCTGTCCCAAGTATTGATAATAATATTATGATCTGTAATTCGATCCATTTCCCCTTCTTGACATCTATATTTATTTTCTACACTATCGACATGGCGACATATATTTTCCCAGTCCTCAGCAGTAATAGTATTAATTCTTTCAGTTGCTAAATTCAATATAATAAAAACATCCTAATAATATTTATAATTTCATACTGACATTATTTTAGAATTTTCTTCTTAAATATAATTATTTTATTACAAACCTATTTTTATGCTGATAGTACGGGAAAAGGGAAATGTCAAATATAGAATGCCTATAAACACACAATACCACTACATATGCAATTCCACGCTCTCGCTAATTCATCTATACGTAATCAAGGCAATTTAATTTGAACTGTATAGGGATTGGTATAATATAAAGTTCATTTTCCTATCTTCGTAAACTGAAAATGGCATTATCAAACAAGCGTAATTGAACTTTATCGCCTTGTAGGTAGATTCTTCGTCGAAGTCTCAAACAACTCCCTTTGGGTTACTCCCAGTTGACCACACCCGCATAGTTTTGCTGGCTTATTACAGTGGGATAAAGTTGAAAGTGGCAACATAAACGGGTGAATCAACTTTTAAGGTACTCCCTATTTTTCGGAATGTCTCACAAATTACACGTTTTTAGAAAAACTTTACATTTGCTAACGACGTGGCTTACACGTTTATTAAATCTGACAAGTAGGCTAACATTTGAACTTATTCAATTTAAAATAACACAGTTTCGAACAATAATATAGTTGGTGACGCAGGGGACGATGTTGTCCCTAGGTTTTGTATGAAAACAGTGCATTTACCCCGAGTTACTAGGTTTTTTTGAAGATTAAAAATCATTTGATGTGTTTAACGTGTGAGCTCCATAAATTTCATAGTCTGATTTTAAAATTCATACACAGAGCCCGGATTTTTCGCGACAAAACAAAAAACTGTCACAATCTAGCTAGTGATAGAAATATTTTTTATTTAATTTTTTTTTAGCTATATTGCGACAGTCTTTTGTTTTGCCGCGAAAAATCCGGGCTCTGTTCATGCATCATAAATCATTGTTAACCATAAGTCACCAGCAACGTTTTAATACCGCAAAAGAAAAGATTCACCCCAAAAACGTCGGGTGTGGACAACCGGGACTAGCCTAGCCCTCCCTATTGGTATTATGGTGGTCATAATATGCAAAATTCAGTTTTCCTAGTGTAATTTTTTCTGTGTGTTGCGAGGAACGTGTTGCGAGGAATGTGTTGCGAGGCGGCGTCTGGCTTCGCTCCCGCCTCACCGCACCCCGCCCGCTTTTTTAAAAAGAGTTCGCCACCCATCCTCGCACCGCTCAGCTACCTCGCACATCTTTGGTGGAAACATTCACACCGTCACACCTCGTTACACAGCCTCGCGCCGCTTAGCTACCACGCACATCTCTGGTGGAAACACAGCCTTAATCGTATTGGCATGACAATATTCCTAGTTACGTTTGGTTCACTTTAATAAATCTACAACAAGTCACCGATATTATTTATTATTCATTAATGTCTTGCAATTAGTTTAATGACGCCGACTTGTCTGATGATGTTTATTACACTTTTTTTTTTTCAGTGCAACAAGTTCAACACCAGCTGTGGATGCGATGCCACCACCAAATGACACCTACACTTACAGTAAGCACATATTTACAAAATGCCTGAAAATCTGGATCATCCTAGTTGAAGCAATTTTTCATATCTTTTTGTACCGTCAGGGGCGAATTTATTACTGTGGCAACACAATTAAAAACGGCTCAACTCAAAAAAAACTAGATATAATGGATCTCATGAATGGATCTTAAGAGATAGAAGGATGTGCCTTTGACAGATGTCATAGGCCGAACCCTATATTCAAAATAGACAGATAAGGCTTACTTTGGGTTAAATTTTGACATTTGCCCGTACAAAATTTATCAAATTTCAACCCTAAGTAAGCCTTATCTGTCCTAAGTCCGCATTTTTTTTTTAGTTATGTAATCCGGTAGTCTTATTGAACTAGGTTTAGTGGCTCCTTCTATATGCTATATTGTAACAATATCATTAAAAAAAAC